>JBAKGM010000279.1:19604445-19622614 GCA_037177215.1 Asparagus racemosus | reverse complement strand
CCCCCCCCCCCCCCCCCCCCCCCCCCCCCCCCCCCCCCCCCCCCCCCCTCCCCCCCCCCCCCCCCCCCCCCCCCAAAATAAAACAAAAAATAGTTCAGGAGGCAAGCATTAAACTAATTCAATAGTTTAGGGGGCATGTAGAGACTGAAAATAGTTCGGGGGTAGAAGGGACAAAACAAATAGTTAGGGGCAAATACGGTCTGAAGCCAAATAAATATGCAAATCCTAGTATTACTGTAATAATACACCAAGACAAATGATCGCAAGATGATGGAGATCTTGTGAAATAAATATTCAAATCACAGTATTGTAATAATACAACAAGAGAAATGATCATAAGATGATGGCAATCTTCTGATTTTGTTAATGTTTTACAGTGCAAGCACCAAAATGGAAGTCAGTTATTTGGGAAGAAAATGCTAGTAGAATTTTGATACTACTCGGTTGCAACATTATGCAGTATAACAAGAAAAGCTATTTTTCCCTATTTATATGCTATCAGAATATTCCCGCAGCATTATTTTCTTCAATTCAGCAAGCATCAAGTTCCTAGCTTATATTATGTGGTATGGTGAAAGAATAAATCATACATCTCCTAGCTTTTGTAGATGACCCAGTCAAGAATTGCATAGGCATTTAAAAAATGAATTTCATCATTTATTTCTTTAACCATGAGCTGCAGAGTATTAAACAAATCTCCAATGACAACTGGAGGCTAGTAACTTAGTATTACCTTGTCATGAACCTTGCACATATTCACCAAAGATACAACTATGTTGACTGACTGAAGAAGTTTTAGCAGGACATCTTTTGCAGCTTCCCTTTGGATATTTCCTCTAGATTTCAAAATAACTCCCTTGACCTGAGTAAGAAAGAAAAAGGAAATGATAATAACTTGGTGTGTATAATTTATAGAAGCCAGCACCATATGATATGAGTATTCAGACATGTCAGTATCATTCATGCGTACACAAAAGCTCACACAAGCACATAAACATGCATAAAAATCTATTTGCAGGCACAGATGCTAAAAAGCAAAGTAGCAAAGATATGTCAACAGATATGGTGCTTACCAACTTGTTTAAAATTTCAAGGTTCTCTTCATGCTGCATGCACATGAAATCTTCATCAGCATCCAATAAAAGCCAGAGAAAATACTGTATGGTAGTTTGACAAGATTGAGAGTTCGTACCAATACCCGACACCATGTAAGAAACATGGTAGGACATAGTGTTGGAAATCCATGGGCAGCTTCTTGGGTGTTCTTAGTTTTGCATGAAGGCACCTGAAAAAGAATAGAAAAAAATAAGCATTTGGCTGTAATCAAGGTATCCTATGTTCAGATACTATACAACGAACAATAACTGAGACAAAGTGTATATACTGAAACAACAGTGCCAAAGTTCTTGTTCAAGAAAACAAAATACCATTTAATATGGAGAAGGTGTATAACCAAAGGTGAGGAACCTAATACCTGAGGCAATACAGAGCATGCTATCTCATCAAGGAGATCAGAGGTAGATTCACTGTTTTTCAGATATATTTGGAGTATCTTCTGTACTATGTCACCCTGAAAGATAGAAATAGATACTATTATAGAGAACCATGCTTATATTTAAAGCTTGTTAAGAATATCAGAACAATCTAATTAGTCATTTACTTTATTTTTTCCTCCGATCTCATTGTCCCCACCGACCCAATTATTCCCAAGTAGTTTGTGGGCAGACAAACCAAGCTTGCTTCTCAGAAAAGGTAAGATTCTCTGGAAGGATCCCCCATACATGTTCTTCCCATTTACATCAGTAGATTTTTCAAGCAACAATGCAATTGAGTTGACAAGCGATTGCATAGTAAATAATACTTCCGCTGCTAGCAAAAATGAGAACGAGCATGCTACACAAAAAACAGAACTTAGAAACACCTCATAACACAGACAGTGTATACAATGCAGATGTATGGTAATAATCTTGGGTTAAGTCAAGCCATTATACCTGTTTCCAGTACCTCTTCAAGCGATGAATATACGCCACAGTACAAGTAATCCAAGTTCCCAGCTGTTGGAAGTGGGTTCAGCCCTGAAACAAAGTTGTCAGGCTTCTCGATTGGCTGGAAAGCTTCCAGCATATCCCTGAGAATTGGTTGGTTTGTCTGAAGATAGAGTTCTGGAAGGCTTAGCATCTGCACTCAAGAAACAAAGAACTGAATATATAACCCCCTACAAGTGGTGTAGTGGTTGGGACCTGGGGCCTTGGCTCAAAAGGCCAAGGGTCGATCCGTGTCTAGCGCTGGGGTTTACTTGGCTGGTATTAAGCCAAGGTTCCTCACACCAAAAAGAAAAAAAGAAAAAAAGAAAAGAAAAAAGGGGTTATAAGACTATTTGCAACGGAGTGCATCTGCAAGTATACCTTACTATAGCAGCATAGAACTTCTTTAAAGACAGAAGTAGCAGCTGAAGCTTTTGAAAAGACCAGATTTGGTATATCTGGGTTTCCAGCAGCAGTCGACTGAGCTGTCCAATGCTCCTCACAGGTTTCAATTCCTAGAGAAGGTAGGTGGTAACATTGTATCATAAGCAAAAGATATATCTGTGTGGGGATAAAGTCTGTATCATCTTACCATCCCTAAGAACAGAAAATGCACAATATAGATGTTTCTTTATGCTTGGAAATAAAGGTCTAATCTTGCTCAGAAACTCAGAGGTTGTCACTCTACAATACCCAGGCGAGGCCTTCACCAAGCAAGTAGCTGGAAATTGTTTGCTTGGAGGACTCAAGTAATCCAGCTTCTTGTGGAAATCACGGAGAAGATAAAGATGCAACGGGAGCTACAACAAAATCTTAGCATCAATCAACTGAACCTTCACAAAGATAAGTAGCACCAATATCCAAGGGTTGAGGGGAATACCTCAGCTGCAGGATCTGAACAACAGGAATCACGACCCTGCTATGAGATCAAATGGTATCAGACTAACATGATTACACACTAAAGACCAGAGATTATTGATAAGATAGGAACTTCACCAAATAAAGTAACATCAGTACATCAGCTGATATCAAAAGATAACTCACAGAGCAAGTAATTCTGCTTATAGACAAAAGATGATGTGAAAAAGTGCAAGGTGTGGATATAGTTATGTATATTAAAGAAAACGTCATGTAGGATTTGTTTTCTCCAGCCATTGAACTACTGGCTGATACTGATATGTGTCAGACATACGTTATATTAGATCTTAATTTGGTGATAGGATCCAGCAGTGGCAGATCCAGGATTTATGAAAAGAGGTGTCACTACATAATTAATAATTAAAAATTTTACAACTTTTGACAAGTTTTCATATTTTACAATAGGTGCATAATCACATAATTAGTAACACAACCAAATACATCTTTCTCAATATATTATCACTAAGTATTGAGCCAATCATCATTTTTCACAACTTGCTCAGTTGCTCTTAGAAAAGCTCTTTCCACAATTTCCTTAGCCACATGACATCGCTTTCCAAAATTTGATTGCAATCTCTCTCCTCTATGTAGATTCAATACTTCATTAAGTTCTCATATTCTTTCTTGTCAATTGCTGCTTTAATTTAATGAATTATTGAATTTAAGTAGGAGAACCAGTTTAAAGCTCTAGTTTTTCTACTTAAATTTTAATAGCTTCTAGTTCCATCTTATTCCAGCTTATACCATAGTAGAATATCGGTTATTTGCTCCTAAATACTTTATTGTATTCCAATTATCATTGCTTTCGATCTATATTCAAGTTATTAAGGTAGTTGAACTTAAAATATTTTCTACTTGATTCCTGCTAACAATTGGCTACTGGTTTTAGAGTGGGTTTGGGTGGTGTCCTGAGGGAACTGCTGTCACGTGACCAGTTTCTTAAGCTAGATCTGCCTCTGGGATCAAGCCAAACCGGTCAATGCCTTCTATGGTAGTTAATACCTACTAAAACATTACAACTTATATTGGTCAATACAGACTTATATTAGTCAGTACTTATACTAGTATATAATGATGTGTGATGTTTGAAGCACCAAAAATCAATCTGATACTGGTAGTTGACAAAGAAATAAAGAAATCAACAAATAGAAAGCTTGTAATTATACCAACTCATTCGCTGTACCAGTACTTCTGAATAGAAAAGATGGAAACTGTTAAAACTCTGTATATCAATATCAATAAAGGTGGACCAGCACCAAGGATAATATTAAGATTTTCAGACTTCAGTTTTCTCGTTGTAACAAAGCTGCTACAGCATGAAGCAATTTTCTAATGCATGCAGCAGTTAAGATAAGCCTTGTACAGAATAAGGAACAAAGCAAAAGCACTCACAGCTCAAAATGAGATGCTTGCCAGCAAATGTAGGATTTGCATAAAGCTCTGAGAGAACAAAGCGTGATTATAATAACAAAGTAAAACAAATTGGGAAGTTGTGTACGTATAAAGCACATCTCTTATAAAAAAAATAATATCAGCCCATCAAGGTAGCATAAAAACATTAGTTTTAGAAGAATGAAATTTAACGAACATTGGAATCAGCATTTAGTTCACTTCTACACTTTGTTCCATACGTGGCGAGAGCAAAATAGAGAAAAATGTAAACCAACAGCCTCAAAATGTATAAATAGGTAATATTTGCGAGTTAGGATGTTTTAATACTGAATCCCTTTTCCTTAGGTGATTAACTTCTTTTGATATGTTAGGTAGTTTTAAAATTAGCAGCTGCTAATCAGTGGAGGTGAATTGCCTTAAAAGGGGGCTTGATATTGCTTCTGACTGGCAACAAGAGAAAGAAAAGAAGAGAGATAGAGAAGCGGAGCAACAATATGACAAGCATCTGGATCAGCAGTTACCAATCAACTCTACCCAAAAAACCTCAATTGACAAGTTGTGGCATACACTATTCAAGTGATCTTACCATTTTCAGTCATGAAAGTGGAAAAACCTTGCGCAGAAAGAAGATCTTCTTGGAACAACTGAAGAATGAGGCCGAATAATATATTTTAAATTGCATGGTGGAATTTGTAACGAAGACCTCAAATCTGCTGATCTGATATCATATAAGGTTACCACTTGACCCAGAGGATTAAGGTGATAACTAATCCGCAAAAAAGGTATATCAACTAAGAGTAAATTTTACTAAACCCCATAAGTTTGGGCCTTTCGCACGTAACACCCAAAGAGTTTGAATCTCTCACTAAACCCCCCAAGAAGTTTGGGAATTCCAGAGAGCACCCAAAATGTTCTCTTTTTTTCACTCAACACCCTTTTACTATGATGTTTATGTGGAATTCCCTATTTGGGAACTCAAAATATGGGTGTACACCTATGTTGCATGGGAACGGATATGGGTACCGATACGGGTACCGGTACAGGTACGGGGCATGGCAAATTTGTAAAAGGTAAGGTGGGGTACAGGGACACAGCTATATAAATATTTATATACACATATACATATTACTTATCAGAATCAGTAATTTACATTAGACCAATATTGTTTTTATTCACGTGTTATGAGAATTAAAATCCCTATAACATTTTTATGTTTCTTTTATTTATGTGGATTATAAATTGGAAAATCACTAGTTTTTGAACTAAACATCCAAACGATCCTTTAAAATCAGAGTTTGGAACCTGATCTATGTACAACAAGTTTCTGGAAGTGGATATGAAGTGTAGGATATATGTTCGAAAAATGTACAAGTTTTTTAAATGAAAACATGTATTTTATAATTGAGTAGATGCCCGATTTAATATATGCCTATATGCAAGGAGTGCCCAAGGAGTTTGGGTATGGGTACGGGTATGCGTCGGGTACGAGTACGGCACTCAGATAGAAGTTCCCAGGTAACATAGATGTGTACTGTTATGCGGGTTAAGTGAAAAAAAATCAAATGTTACGGGGGTTTCTCTGAAATTCCCAAACATATTGAGGGTTTAGTGAGAGTTTCAAACTTTTTGGGGATTAAATGCCAAGGCCCAAACTTATTGGTGGTTCAGTGAAATTTACCCTACAAAATAAAGCATAGAACCCACTGAAGAGAAGAGCATAGAGAGAAAGTAGTTAAAGTTAAAAGAGAACGGTAACAAGCAGAGGAAAAAGGAAAAGGAGAAAATAAAACACGTCATTAAGCAGTGAATTTGACTCTTTATGTCACAGGACTGCTTCTTTACTTCTAAAAGATGTACCTTGTCTTGTTCCAACCATGCAGATGCAACAAGGCATAATGCCAGGTGAAACGCAAACCTGGCACACAGATAAGCCATTGAGTATTATTACGCTACCTCACTGAAGTATCTTCCAGGTTGCTCCACCAACATTTTGGTCACTCAGTACACGTGATAAGCAAAGAGAAAAAAAAAAAAATCTACTCTTACCCTTATTAATGCAAACAGTATTTTAACTATAAATCATTGACATGATTGGAATCATCGTATGTATAAACTACAAGTTTTAGCAACAAGGTGACAGTGGTTAGAAACAGTTTAACCCACATTTGAATAGCTCACCATCCCAAAAGTTCAGCAAATGATTTGATCATCTGAAAATAGCCAAGACAAATCTACGACAAATGTTCCAGAGAACATAATAAATTTCCTACCATATAACAAATTTTACACTATTTGCTGGGATACAGTTGATGGTAGAAAGTAGAGCAATGAGAATCATTGTGGATTTCATCACTGTAGAGGAGATTGTCTGGTGCTAAATGAGTGGGCATCTAGTATTGATGAGAAAACAAAAGGCACAATAACAAGAAAATATAAATTAGGATGAGCAATAGATTTCACCATGTATCCTTCTTGTTTGACAGGTTACAGTTTCGTAACAGTATAAATATCCAAATGCGTATTCATATTTTGGGAGATCTACAGGCTAATTAATGGCATGTATAAATTGGCATCGAACTATGAACAAAATAAGCATGGAAAAATTGCACTGGGATGGATTTGTATAGATAGGTTTAGTTGCTCGCAGGGATCTAGTCATGGTTGGGGGTTACAACACATTCTAGACATCCTTTCCAAGTGATCAACTTAGGCAGCATAATTGCGAGTATACCTGTGAAGGATTCCTACTGGGATAAGAAACTTTGATATAACAAAAAGCCTCCCTCAGCTCAAATACCTACAGAGCAGTTAGTCGGGAATAGAAACCCCGGACATCCCTTTTTCCAAGAGCCCAGACATCGTAAAACTGACGTGCATACCCTAAAGAAGGGGCTAATGACCAAGGGGTATCCTTGGTCAAACCCTGGATATCCCCCCTTCTGTCCAGGTTTTAGCCCCGTCTTGAAGGTCGTGTTAACCCCACACAAGATAGGCTTCTTTAAACCTTTTCCTTCAGAGTTAAAAGGGTATATCTGAAACTTATCTATGGTGTACCCGATGACTTCCAATAATCCCCAATCTCAACTGCCTCCCAGGTTATAAGGAATCTAAAAAATAATGTACATTAGCCAAGCTAACGAGTAGGTGAAAAGCAAGAAAAATAAAAATTGTAATAGTATGTAAATGAAAATTGTTCTTCAAATTTGGACAATACAAGTCTGAAAAATATCTAGATGGTCACCTCATGATAATGCTAGTGACCAAGTAATAGCACCATGAGTTAGCTCTTTTCAGCTAAGAAATGAAATTTTTGATAAAGGACTCAACAGAAGGGCAAAGAAGCTAGAGAACTCAAAAATGATATATGAATCTATGACAATCAGATAAAAAAATAGTTTATTAAAAGGGCAAAAAGGCAGGGCAAAAATGACATTGGTCTGTTACCACCATACCTCCATTAAAATTCAAGTCTTTACGTGGAAGTTTGCATGACAAACCACATGTACTCCTGATCTATATATAATAATCAGATTAAAATTGCTGCATGGGAACCCGAGCTCCCACAAAGGACCAGCCATAGCTAAATTTCACATCAAATGAGGCAAACATGACAAAGTAATGTGGCAATAACATGAAATTGGTTCATATTCATACCTCCGAAAAGGACAACATTGAAAAGCACTCAATGTTTAGAGGCCTGAACTTAAACCGTTGCACGTCGAGGACTTTAAGTTCTGCTGATATATCAATAGGCCCAGCCTCAGTTGAGTCAGCATCCTGATGTTTAATGCCCTGTGATGTCCCTCCATTAGATGATTGCCTGGACGAACTCTCATTGACTTCCTGGCTTATAACTACCCCTGCTTGTTTAAATGCGCTGATTATAGTAGGTTGTCTTAGCTTTTCATTAGGATTTGATTTTTGTGAGGTCTCACGATCTTTTTTGCATCTCCTCTTGTTGTTCTGGAAAGTACTCTCAGACACCATTCTTTCACTGCTTCTCTTTTCCCTTTGCATTGAACGATTAGCCCTGAGAAGAGATTCTGGAGGTTTCGTGAAATTGTAGAGCTCAGGAAGAGAGAGAGGGTAATCCTGCAGGGATGCGTTGAGCAAACACTCCATTAAACTGCAAGAACCAGAATTTACTCATTAGAAAATGAACATTTCCCCAGGACTAATTTAGATGACAATGTGATCCCAATATTTAGAAATAATAATAATAATAATAATAATGCATGTGAGCTGAACTTGAAATCTAATTTAAGACCCAACTTAAGCAATATGGAACTAGATTTTAGGGTTTTCTACATAATAGAAAACATTTTGCAATAACATAGATGTAAATGAGAGAAGAGAAGTTCATTAATAAACATACAGTAACGCAATGGCATATCCAAAACAAAATATCAAACCAAACTATTGCAGTATTTCAAATTCGTACAAAACGCAAGACATGAAAAAAGATGAAACGAGATCGCAGGGAAGTCTAATTTTAGAGTTCAAATCCAAAAACCACTGATAAACTTTTTGCTGCACAATAAACAAAATCCCAGAATAAGACAGATATTGAACAGAATTTAGAGTAAAGGAAAGTGACTGCAAAAATGGTAATCACTTGAGAAAAGATCGTATTTAGCCCAAATCCAAGCAAAGATCACTCTGTAACTGAAAACTTGTGTAAGAAAATTAAGAAATGACAATATAGTAGAATTTGAAGGAAAAAGTTGATGATAGCGAAGCCACTTGATGCTTACAGAAAGAGCAAAACTATAGATAACTCCATCTAGTATATTTGTATGTTAAATGCTAAGTTACTATTGGAGTTCCGATAATGGTTATTATGAATACAAGAAGTAACTCACACTAGATTTCTCAAACGCTTCAATAGTTTTATCATTGTCTCATTTCTAGTAGCCTGAGTTATGCAATCAACTCTGCCAACGACTTGAGTTATAAATGCATTAAGCTGCAAAGTTACATAACTATTAGGTGAAAAAATAGAATTAATAGGGCAAGGGTCCTTTTCAAACAATAAAACACTACTAAAGTCAAATACCAATTCTCTTGTCCAGTTTATTGCATAATGGAGTGAAAAGCAAACTATCTGTTTCTGCAGTCCCGTCAGATTCTTCCAGTGGCCTCCGATTAAATACTGCTTTCAGCATACAGACATCTTAAGATAAACCAAAAGTGCAGTAAATTTAAAGCTGGCAAATACCTGATTAGGAAGAGAAACCAGAGGGCAAGGTACTGTATTATCAGAGCCAGTAGGAACATTGATTTAAACAGTCTTAATTATCATAAAAACAATCATTTCAACAAAAAGGATGTCCATGGTACGAACTGCAGATTGAAATGATACCCTGTAATAAGAAAACATTTGCACATACATGTGTGCAGAGCATGAGAAAATATTCGCGTGTGGTAGTCCGGTGTGTGTTGTGTGTTTTTAACCTGTTTAAATTGCAGGATGCATACATGTCTGCATGCAGCCGACCCCAAACATTTGGGATAGGCTTTGTTGTTGTTGTTGTATACATGTCTGCATGCCTATGTATGTATGTACATATGTATGTGTGTACATTTGTATGTATATTGTATGTAGTTATGCATATATGAATCACTGTGTGTGTAAATACATTACAAATTGCTGAAGAGGAAAATGCTATGTCCGATCTATGAGGAATGCCAAAAGAAATTAAAATTGAGAATCCCAAGTGAGAACATACGATTAGACATTGGCCAAATAAACGCTTCGTAAAGTATCAGGACGTAGTGAATGGGCACAAAAAACAGTCTCAAAATCAGGAGGCATGATTTATGGTGAGAGTATTAGGGGGAAATTTTACTCGTTAAGCTCCTCAGGGTTTTTCACTTGAATTAGGGGATATAAAACAGATAAAAATTGTATAATCGTTGATTTCTGCACCATTTACACTAGCTTGGGAATGTGTCATATTAGCATATAAACTTTTTCCCCGATGTATTTCTTCACCTTTCGGGATAGTATCCTTTGTTAGATACACGCAACTACTTTTTTTTAATACATATTAAAATATAACAATGTCACACCTTCTATTGAATATCTTCTATTACTGACCATCAATGTACTTTATATATATTCAGTTCCATGATGAGTCTTGAGGCTTTGATCTTAAGTTAATTGAAAATTGGACAGATAATAAGGTCACCGTCTGAAAGGAGGCTAAGTAGAAGGTCCACAATAAAGGAAATACATCAGGATTAAAAGCAAATCCGCAAAGCCAAGATCAACAGGATGAGAGTAAGGATGTCAATCGGATTTATGCCATCAAGACTTAAGAGTTTGAATAATCTCACAGCCATGACCTGGAATGTTCAAATAAACTGTACTCATAGGCCTGAGATAGTTATCTCATTAGAAAATTGTCCCCATTATAAGCAAAATAAATTTGTCTTAATTATTCAATCTATAAATGATGCAGCGTACCTTAGGAGATGGAAGATGTAAAGGACAGCCGAGAAGCGCATCAATTCCACCAAGAGAACCTTGATTTGTTAATCTTTCTATCTTTTAAATAAAGGAAGAAATTAAGTACATTCTCAATATTTTCGTGGCTACTATAAAAGAGCAAAAATACAATATACTCACAGCAGATAATAATAAAAATTCACAAGGAAGAATCTGTAACAAGGAAGAACACCTGAAAACAAGAAACTCAGCATTTCAGGAGAGCCTATTAGGACATATGACCTATGGCATAAGCTTAGCCAAGTTTAATTTGAAGAACATTCTAGGATAGAACACTAACATCTGCGAAGGAGCAGACAGTAACGGCAGGATATTCAAGCAGATAGGAGAAAGATCACCATCCAAGTTCATCCACAAGTCCCCTAGAAGATAAAAGTAATTATTTGCCTTGTTTTCCAAAAGAGAAAGTAAAATATGATGATAAAAATAAGACTCCAGAAGTTCTGCTAACAAACCTTTTATACCACTAGATTGGTCCTTCAAGGGCAGCGTTCCTTCCTCAAGATCACACAAAAACAGTGACTCAAATTCACCAACATGCTTACCAATCCTAAAAGCACAATTTTCCATAAAATAAGGATTAACCTTCGTAAGTAATATCTAACTATAAAGCAAAGAGTAAAAAACTTGCAGCTAAAATAAATCTCTAAGGAGACTAAACAAGGCAGTTATCACTCTTTAATTACTTGGACCTAAAAGCTACCCACCATTCGATAATCGCAGGCTGAAAAGTCTTGCATTCCAATAAAACAATCAGTTCATCATGTAGTAGTATCAACAGCAATGTCGTTTTCTTGCAAGAGTCTAAAGACATTTTCAATAGCTCCAAAGCCTCTTGACAATTTGATTTCTGTGTAGGAATAAAGTAAACAGTTAAAAGCATGTAAGAATGTTGTCAAAGCATATATGATTGAAATGACTAAAAGCATATAACCATAAAAAATCATCATCATTGATGTCATCTTCATCATCATCCAAGACTTCTCGCATCTAGAGTTGACAATGAAGAAGGCCCCACAAAACAATGAGCACTTTTCATGATTGGTAAACATCAGTCAATTAAATTCTTATGAATATTGTACCCCAAAAAATGGATTGGAGTGCAACTTTCTGCAAATCAAGGGAGTTGAGGTTAAAGAAATTAGTTGTCATTGAAATATATTTTTCAGGGAGATGTCGTTTACAGGGTTAACTCATATCAGCAACTAGTGTAGTAGCTTATAAAATTATAATAATTCGGAAATAACATGATCATTAATCAACAATGTTGGAACGCTCATGCATCCATTACTTAAACCCTACCTGAGACGAAGAGAAAGTAGCAGCAGCATTTATATCCCCAAGTGTGGAAACTATCTTTAAAGTTCCAATTATACCCATCTTTCTGTATTTCATATCTGAATTGCTGACCTAAAGGCAAAAGGGAGAATATTAGAAAATGCAGGGCTAGCAAATGAGAGGGAAACAAATCTATCTGCTTCTGTCCAATTATGGAGGTATCATTCTTTGTACACACCCTCACCTGCTTCCTAATGATCATCAATAGTTCATTTGCAATGGAAGAACTGTTGGAATCAGGACAAGAGCGAGCAGACAATGCCAAACGGCAGAAGACTTCATATACCTATAAATCATAGTACTCATAAGCTAAATTAAAGTATACAAGTTGGCAAGAGCATAAGTATAGGTAAGAACCTTGTGCAGACTTTCTTCGTGGAAACCTTCCAAGTAGTCCAAGATTCCTGAACCGAGAAAAGAGAGAAGTGAAGAATGATGATGTATTTAGCACATAATGCAGAACATAAAGCTCAAAAAGTATGGAGCCCATTGTGCATACCAATTATGTGAAAAGAGAGTGGGAGTAGCTCCTCTGAATACTTTGATGTCAAAAGATTTAAAGTATCCAAAGCAGAACTGACTTCAAAAGCAATCCCAGAACCAATATGTGTGACTAGCGCACCAAGGATCTGATAATACACATTAGAAGTTTTAAAGTGGAAGTGCATGACAACTACGTCACAGGAACATCTTTCTTATAAGGTGTACAACTACAAAATAAGATCAGCTTATCTTAATTTTCACGGTGAGAAACTAGGGGAAGTCCCTAAGTATTGGTTCTAAGTAAATTCTCTTTTTCAGTTTTCTTCAACAGATAGATATCAATCATTATGAATTAAAGTCAGCATTTTTTGTATTCCAAGAGTGGTGTTACTTTGGTTGAATTTATGGAATACATACTTCTTGCCTTGGATAAGTATCACTGAATTCTTCAAACAGCAACTTGTAGAGGTAAATACCAAATTCTCGTGCTTCTTTCTCTTTGCATGATAATAGGCACTCACAGACAGAGAGAAATGATGGAAAATAATCCTGCATGGAGCAAGGATATAAGGCCTAAATATCGCAATCCAATTTAGAAAAAAATAAATGCCATTCAGATTGTGGGAAGTACCATGTAATCATGCAAAGCATTACCTTTACTAATTCCCGCTGGCCATAAATACATTGATCAAAGAGTGTTTCCCGAAAACAACCATCAATTATTTTCTTCTTCAACATTTTCTCTGCATGCTTCCGCAGGGAGCCTCCATTTGTATATATTAGAATTAGAAACCACACATCAATGACTTTGTGTTCACGTGGTTGGTCGAGGGACTTCAGTTCTTTTAAGATAGCTTCACATAGAATCTGTAATAAAAGTGAGTAGCAGGTGACAAGCAATCCAATAATTCATGTTCAAGTAGGTAGCAGAAAATGATAAGAGAGAATACATCTTTGTCTATCTTATTACGAGTTTTATCAAATAGCTTTCAGATTGATATTATAAAAACAAGGTTATGAAAATCCATGTAGAGTTTACATCACACTATCTACCTTTGAAGCAAAAAAAAGTGTTTATGGGCTTCAAATTGTTGGTTTGTTATCCGCAATCATTTGACAATTATGAGATTTTGGCTCTAATAAAAAATTAGTCACTTACACTTTGCTTTGAAAAATAATATATCGTATCAAAACCACTTGTTGACATCAATGATTCACAGTTTCTAGCAGATTATCAAAAGGATACTCTCTTAGGTATTTTGAGAATCAGTTTAAAAGAATTAATACTTATCGAATTTATGTGCTTCCACATATGTAGAAAGAATTGTAACTTACATTCGTAAACCGGAGGCTCGATCTTAAAGCATCAAGGATAGAAGCCTCGGTACTATTGGCCAATGATTTTCCTTTTAATTTTTTGTGCTTGGAAACACGAGGATCACTCACTCCCACGAATTTCAACTGCTCGCGTATTCGTAGAATTATCCTCCCAACATTTGCAGGAGTCGCTGATAAGAGCAGAAATCTAAGCAAATGGGGCATGTGCTCTGCATCAACCGTTCTAATACATGACAATGCTATTGTCACAGCCTTCAAAAACACAACAAATATATATTACACCAACAAATAGTCATAATAACTGTCAAGCCAAAGTTCGATTAATCTATATATCTGTACTATTCTAACAAAAAACCCGCCCCTAGTTGTATGAATGCGTCACATGTCAGCCCTAAATTATCATGTGTCTTTCAAGATACCATGCTATTATCCATACCTAACTCGTTTATTAAAATGGTTGTTTACATTAATTTTTTACTTTCAAATAAGAAAACGACACTATGGGGGTATTCATATTAAATTGAGTATTTATCAATCATAATATTATCATAATATGTGTGCCACAACATTAATACTTCTCGTGCATTGCACGGGTAACAAACTAGTTCTGAACTATTTTACTTTACTTCCCTTGAAGCATGATAACTAAAATGGTTTGAGAAAAAAAATTAAAACCTGTTCTTGGAGCTGATCATCCAAGCTAAGATTAGAGAACGAATCGAGCACTGGCACAATAACCTCAGAATCCTCTTGCAACAGCTTCTCTAGAGCAGCGACCACTGTACTACTATTCTGATCACCAATGATCTCTGGAAGAGACCCAATGATCTCCTTTTTCAGTTGAAGTGGAGAGATTGAAAGAACCTCCATCAGCTTCTCAGTGAAACCCACAGAATCCACAATAAAGTCCAGCCACCGGAACTGATTAACAATGAGCCTGGCCACGTCATCGTTCAGGTTAAGAGATGGTGGAGAATCAAAGTGTTCTGGAAGTTTCTCGAGCAATATCTGCTGGATCTGCGGTTGGATGGGACCCACAAGGAGCAGTAACCGCACCAGGCTCTCCCCTTTCGCCGATCCACCACTGATCGAGGCCGGAATCAAAAACCTAAACCGAAAGAAAGAAAAAAAAGTTTTCCCTTAAATCTTTCATACTTTAAATTAGTCCCTTGAGTAACTGAAGCTGTTATTTAATAGATTAGTTTCAAACTACATCATTATACTTAACGGATTTCAGGAAGATTTAAGATACTAATTTGTAATTAAAAAAAACCCAAGGAGAAAACATGATCCTAATTTACTTAAGTTGGAAATAGAGTGAGAAAATCGTTACCTCTTTAGGTTTTGAGGGTTTTGGATGTAGGAACTGAAGCCAGAAACGAATCGAGAGAGGACCAAGGGGTCAGAGGAGAATCGACTCTCGAGGCTTCGCCGGAGCTTGTGAGGATCGGAGGGGAGGGAGGGAGGAGCGCCGCCGGGGATGCGGAGAGTGCATCCGGCGTCGGCGAGCAACGAGATCATCGTGCCGACGTCTTCCTCGTCGATTGATTTGGATTTCGATCGGCTGCTGCTGGTCTTCGGAGGGGCGGAGGTCGGAATCGAGGGTTTAGATTCAGATTGGGGCTCGAGAGGAGGAGGAGGAGGAGGAGGGCGTTTTCTAGGGTTTGGGGGAGCGCTGCGTTGGAGGAACACCATGGCTAGGGTTTTTTGGGGGAAGGAACGAAACAGGACGGTTCGGGCATTTGGGGATTTTGTTCGGTGGAGGCGAGGAGATGAAATGAGGTGGGAATTTTCGCGCCAAAAATTGAAGAGTAACGGCGGTGAGTTGGATTCAATTATTTGTCATCCCATATTTGATACGGGCTAATTGCGAACACACCCCAAGTAGTATCAGTGATTTGCACTTATCATCCTTGTAGTATTGTTTGTTGCATTTACACCCCTTGAAAACTAAACTATCCCTGTAGTCTTTTGTCTTACTGTTTGGTTTTGAGGGGGTGTAAACACAACAAACAATACTTAAGGGGAGAAATTTTCAAAGTAAACCCAATCATAACTTTTATCCCAAAAACCGACCATATCCCAACTTAATTCCAGAATCGACCCAGTTTCTAACCACGTCAGCTTCGTGGCCAGAAACTGGGTCGTTTTTTAAAAACTGCAATCCTAATTAGTTGGGGTTGCCAATCCCGACTAATTTAGCACCTCTGCTGCCCATTAGCAGAGGTAAAGTAGAAGTCCCCAAGTTGTCGGGGTTGCCAACCCCAACCAAAATGGTCGTGGTTGCCAACCCCAACACGTTTCGCCCACATGGACTGAAATGATTGGGCTTGGGAACCTCGACCATTTCACCTCTGAAATGAAATGGTCGGGGTTCCCAAGCCCGACCATTTGGCTGAATCCTTCCTACTCACCTACACGCTGGAAAATTTCCTCGCCTACTATACATATATCAATCCTCGACCAAAATTATCGAGTTTAGCACACATCTTGCTATACATATATATCAATCCATAATTAATTTTCAATCACAAATAAACACACATCTTTCTATCTATATTACATCTACAACCAATTTCAGACACAAACAAACGTGTTATTAACTTACTAAAATTCCAACCATAAACATGTAGTCCAACTAGCATTTCAAATGTAAACATCATAAAACAAGCAATATCAAAATTTAGCAAATATTTAGAACTCTCTTTCCTCTTGCTCACCCCCTCGCTCTCCCTCTTCTTCCTCTCCCTCATCCCCATTCGCCTTCAACCTGAGCCTAGATGATCTCATCATCCGGTTGTGTGTGCATTTGTGATAGTATGACATCCCCCTCGACTTGAACCTGCTGTGAACATCCGGCTTGGACCTGCTGTGAACATCCGGCTTCGTCATGTTCATGACTTGAGCCTGCCCTGGTGCATCCTCGCACTTGTCGACAGTCGTGCCCTATGAGTCGTTCTTGACATCCATCACGATTTGCATGACACGTTTTTTTAAGAGCTGACTGAATCTTTCCTATGATGTGAACAAATGCGTTCCTTGCCCCTGGCTTAGTAGTCGTTCTCAATGCGTCATGTGCAATAGAAGCAACCTCATCAAGGTCTTGAACCTATAAGATAAAAAGCGAAAGAAGATTATTAGCAATTGGATGATAATAAAATAATAATCAATAAATAAGTTTTTATTTTGTGTATCTACTTACCAACTCTCTCTCAACTACACCCCTCGGTATGTACTCCTTAGGTGCTTTGTTCTCCTAAAATATCCATCGACGAGTAATCCCACCATATCAACATAAGTACACATCTAGCTCTGGTACGTCAGCTCTCTCCATCACTACAGCATCCTCCCTCAACTCCCAATTTTCAATGTAATCTTGACGAATTATCTCCCAATTTTGATGATGTGCTCCTTTTCGAGGATTTCGCTCTATTCTTTCTGCAGGCTCTGGAATATGTTGTTTTAATCCAAATTATCGAAGTACATGATCGAGCAAGTGCATTTCCACAATCTCAAAGCATATAATCGAGACTCGAGCACGCCATATATCTTCACCATCTCTGCAAATATCTGGTAGTGAAGCTAAAACCAGTTGATAGGGCAACCACTTGACCTACAAAGAAAATTACAGAAATATACATATCAGTAACATATGAAATATTACTTGAATATAGTTAGAAATTATGATTTTATACATGTTCATCCTCCATTTGACCAAGCTCATTCCGGTAAAAGTTTTCATGACCCTTTGGGGAGGTTTGCCAATATCTAGAAACATTCCATCGATTTGATGAATAAATATATAAAAGTTTAGTATAGATTAAAATAAATGTATAAAATTACATGTAATCGTAAGTATTAAAAATAAATATTATAAACACAACCAACACCTGTATGGGCATTGCTTGAACTCCCTTAAGTACACCGTTGAAGCTTTCAGAACAATTAGTTATCATCATGCAAAACTGATTCCCACCATCTTTACTTAGTGCTCACCGGTTGACATATTCACTTCCCAGTGTGCAGCTTGAGATGTTGACTTGATTTGATCCCTTATCCGACCATACATACTTTCTTCTGGTGCACAACCGCTTGTCAAAGAAGATTTTGTAAATGTATCTCACCATGCCTCTTTTTAAAATTATCTCTAATGTGTCTTAAGCAA
>JBAKGM010000279.1:19583048-19594880 GCA_037177215.1 Asparagus racemosus | reverse complement strand
CAGAGCCCGGCCTCGGCCCGGGTTTTCGGGCCAAGCCCGGGCCCGGGCGGGGCACCGGGCCAAGCCCGGGCCTTGGGCCCAATTGGACAACACTACCTCAAAGTAAGCCTATTACTGCCTCAACTCTCCCATTAATCTCTCAAATAACTCTCAATCCCACATCTCTCGCCCCTTAATTCTCTCTCTATAATAGAGATCTCACTGGGGGAGGTTCTTCTTTCTAACTAGCCACAAATGAAGGTGCTAAGCTCAAATCCTACCAAAATCAAAGGATATTCGTTAAAGAATTTCCCATCACTATCCAAGAGTTCCATATTCATGGAGCCATCAACCTCAACATTCACCTCCAACCTCAATGAGACAACAACAAACAATGATAACTCAGAACAACACCACACCGGTGAGAAAATTCAAGGATAATTTCTTGTCCCTCTAGCCGAAGCATACTAGTAGCTAAAGTAATCGGCATCGGCAAAAGGGAAGCAATCTAAACCTTGAACTCTCAAAATTTCATATCAAGTAAACAATGAGCGTGCAGCCAAAATCAAAAGAAAAATTCACAAGCCATCAACAAGCAAAGCAAAAGTATGAAATATTATTTAAATGTTCTCTTTAATGTTCTCCACCTCCTTCACATCTCCAAGCTCGACTGAATCATCAGCGATATAGCCCATCAACCCTCGTTCCTCTAGTGTCCAACAAGCTTTCAGGATCCCTTAGTCACCAACAAGCTCCAAGTCTGAAGTAGGTGCCTTCGCTAAATCTCATTACATCACTGGAGTTCACCGCCTTAAGACCCTGAAAGCTTTCAACTGTCATCATCCAATTCCAAGCACCATACAACCGTTGAATTTGATGTCAAACTCAGGAGCCATTTCCATCCTTTCTCACCATCGTCGTTGCAAGTAGCCTCAGCTGTCATCGCCTCGCATCATCGGTAACAAAGTGCTGAGCATGCTGTCTTATCAACTGTCAAACTCCAAACTCTAAGTTGCCCTCTCCTTATTGTGTCGTGAGCAACTTCAGTTGTCATTGTCTCCAACTGCACAATAGTCGCAATTTCTATACTACTTGTTAGATCGCGAAGACGTCAACATTGCTGCCTAAGCTCTCATCATTACAGCTGCCCTATCCAATCATCATCACCTCATAGAAATCCAAATCGTGCTCATCATTGAAGGCCATTGCAATCATCGCTGCACAAAGCCTTCCATTCCACCACAAAGGCTAATCACCATCGATAGAGTTGATCGCCTCGTACTAAGCCTTACACATGCTTTATTTCCACCTCAAGAGCCCACTGCCATTGAGGGAGCTGTTGCCTTAGACTTCCTTCTCTTTGCATTAGGCTCATTGATTCTCTTAGACAAAACAAGAAATGAAGAGACGAGCAATATGGCTAAAGACTCAATTTAAGCAAGTGAGCCTAAAAAAGAATAAAATAAACCAACTTACAATATTCAAATAGACTTTGACCTACAATACTTAAGTTCAGCAATAAATTTTGAACAGACTTTGACTTATGGTCCTTGTAGCCCATAGACGGTCTTGAACAGACTCTGATCTAGGGTCCTTACGGCTAACAGGCAGTCTTGAACAGACTGTGACCTATGGACCTTGCAGCCAGCAGCCACTCTTGAACTAAGTCCAACCTATGGTCCTTGTAATCGACAAATAGTCTTGAAAAACAACTTCGCCCTATGATATTATGTTGCCGAAAAGATCAAAATGAGGAATCGATGTGCATACGCAAAATAGCAAAATGAAAATTACACAAAGCAACAAAGCTAATTATAAATTGCAGTAAGCACCCAGAACTATAAAAAATTGTTGAAAACATCCGGAACTGTTTAGAAATTGTAGAAAGCAGTGTTTTCAATATGCGAGGAGCAATGCGGGGCGCAAAGTCAGTTTATGCGCACATGCGCAAGGCGCAATGCGATGCGCCCGCCCGAGTGAAGCGAGGCGCACTCTAGACCACATAATTTTTTACGATATACAACGTGCATGAAAAAATATATATTTGTGAAATTTCACATAAAAATGTCAAGGACTCGAGATAATTAAAATATATATTACCAAATCACAAAATAAAGTTTTAATTATTGAAGCAAATCAAGTTGTCTACCACAACAAAGCAACTAAGCAGCTAGAACACTTAAGGAGCACACTAACATCGAAGCAAAGCAAATAGTCTAATAAACAAAGCAAATAACTAGCAAAATAATAGGCTCATGACTTTAGCATGATCAATATCCTCCCCTTTCTGTCTAATAAAACAAAGCAAATAAGTAGCAAAATACGAGTTAATCATATTTCGATTTTACATAAACAACAAACTAACATGGAAATTAGAAATTTTAAATATGAATCAATTTACTGTAAAACACTAAATTGATTCATGCTTTAAATTAGAAACTTAAAACATGAATCAATTTAAAATATGATTTGATTTACTGTAGCAGCCAACAACAAACAAAAATAAGGGTTTGCTCAACCGGTAAAACACTAAAGTGATTCATGTTTTAAATTAGAAGGAAGAAACATCCAGCAGTAAAAAAAAAGAAGAGAAAGCCATATCCAATCCTTTGCTGTAGCCCTTGAGAGAAAACAGAAGGGAAAAGAAGCCAATCACGGCCCTTGAGAGGGGGCAGAAGTGAAAAGAAGCGATTTTTGAACCCTAAAATTCAGATCCGCCCCAAGATAAGGTTATATTTGAATCCAATTTAAGTAAAAATTGGGTCCATACCTAATAACTCGGTTATCATAAGTTAAAAATCAATTCAAACACCTCAAAAACTAAAGCGATCGCCTTGTTCAAAGCGCGATGCGCTTGTGAGGGGATTTGAGGCACGCGCCTCACGCAAGCACATCGCCCTATACCCAATGCGAGGCGTATTCCTGCGCCCCGCAGCAGTGCCTTGCGCCTAGGGCACAGGCCTCAAATCGCCTTTAAAACACTGGGAGAAAGCATCCAGAAATTGTAGAATGGCCCATTGAGTGTTCATAAATTGTAGAAAACACCCATAACCGTTAATAAATTGCAGAAAACACCCTGTTGTTTGGAAAATGCAGAAAGCATCTCGAAAGCATCATGAAATTGTAGAACAATTCCCTAGTTCAAAAATTGCAGAAAGCACCCTGAATTGTTTAGAAATTGCAGAAAGCACACTAAATTGTCTAGAAACTGTAGAAAGTGCCCTGAACTATACAGAAATTGAGCAAGCGCTTGGAAGCAACAGAAATTGCAGACAAGCCCTAGAAGCTGCAGAAATTGCAAACAACCCCTAGAAGATGCAGGAATTGCAAAAAGCACTGTCAAAAAATTGCAACTCTTCAAAAGATGCTGAGATTACAAGCGAATCTTAAAGTACTGCACCAATACCAAATTATGGGTCGAGGTATCTTTAATCGAAGCAAATTTAAGTTTCTGAAATGACCAAAATATCTCTAAACTAAAATTCAAATCAAATGACTGAATGTCCTTAAACTAAAATCCAAATCAAATGACTCAGTGTCGTTAAACTAAAATCGATATCAATTGGTTGAGATGGTAAACTAAAATCTATATCCTCTGATACCCCGACACGGCTGCAGGGGTGTCGTACCCATGCCCGACATGTGTCGGGTACAAGTGCGTACCCAAAATTTCACCACTACGGGAACATTGCTTTTGCTTCCAGTGTTATGGGTTTTCTTGAGGGGTTCTGCAATTGAAGAGGGAGAGAGATGACTCTTTCTCTGTCATTTTCTTAATTCTTTATTGGATAGTGGAGGATGACAAAAGCATTCACGTGGGTTCTCTCTTATTTTCTTAATTCTTTATTAATTAGTGGAAGGTGATATAAGCATTCACATAGGATTGTTTGACCAATTGCTTTCGTCTTTTCTTAAAAAAGGCAGTGATAGGGTTGGGAGCACATGGCTCCTTATACGTATATAAAAAGTTTAAGTTTAGTTTATTTGTTCATTTGTGGATAGAAAGGTATAGTTTTCAAATAAGTTTGTTTTATTGAGAATTTGATATTAAATGTGGAAAGCTGATATAGCTAACAAAGCCTAACATAATTGTCGGTCTTTAAACTATTAATATTATATATGTGTGTGGGTGTGTGTATATATATACATACATATATGTATATATGTATGTATGTTTTTTTCAGCCGTGTCCCTGCACCCTACATTTTACAAATTTTCCGTGTCCCGTAACCGTACCCGTAACCATGCAACCTAGTCTATATCAAATGATCGAGATGTTATTAAACTAAAAGTCACAAATACCAAATCCAAATTCAACCATCATGTTTCTCAATTGAAAATCCAAATCCAAACTATTATCTGATTAGAAAGTCCCTCTCCCAATTAGAAGTTTATAAAATCTTACTTTTTTGACAGGAAAGTCATCTACCTATCAAAAAGCTGAAAATTCCATTCGTGGTAGATTAGTCCTCTACCTATAAGAAAATCCATCTTATTCTCCTAATATAAAAGTCCTCTCTACACCAGAAATCTATTATAAAATCCATTTCTGGTAAAAAAAGTCCATCTTATTCTCCTAATATAAAGTCCTCTCTACACTAGAAATCTACTAGAAAATCCATTTCAAAAAAAAAAAATCTTCTATCTATTGGAAAATTCATCAAAGTCTCCATTTGATGTGAAAGTCCGCTTCATACTCCACTCAAAATGATTATCTGTTAGAAAAATTCTCTCTTTTTTGATTAAATTTTTATTCTTGTGTGAAAGCCCACTGCATTAGAGTTCCACCAAAAATTCCTTTTGATGGAAAAGTCTTATCTCGATCAGAAACTTTCTCTCTAAAAAAATCAAATCAAATACCCCCCGAGATGAAAACAAAGCAATTGTAAACTCAGGGTATACCTTTGGTTAAACCTGTAAAGAAATGAGCAATCAATATTTTCACTCCATATACTGCTATGCTAAGTGACAAGTCTCTTAATCGAAGGTTTGTTCGGTTAAACCCAAACAATAATTAATGGTATGGGCTTCTGCCTACTGGAAACCATGAAGCCGCATAAAAATAAAATCCTATCCTAACGGTGAATTTACGAATCATTATCTATCTTAATTGAGATGCTCTCATCCGCATCCTACTTAAGGGAGGCAATTTTGATCACACAATGCACAATTCAACCATATCATGAAATCCATGAAACATGAACCAAAGTACTTCTTAGTATAATTAGATCTCAAATGTATTATAGAAAGAACAAAACTTTTTTTATTTTGAAAAAAGATTTTAAAAATTGTAGATGTCCTTATAGAAAGGAATTCTTCAGTTCTAAGAAAGTATGTGCTTAACATGTTATTTGAAACTGAGCTATTAGGGTATAGGAGTATTGATTTGCTAAAGGAGGTATATATCAATATGCTACCAGATCAGGGGGCTATTGGATGGAGGTACCTAGAAGCAAGGTTTTCAATATCAGATACTGGGAAAATATTGAACGGCTAAAATCCATGTCAAATTGCGGATGTTGTGGAAATATCAAGGATGTGTAGCAAATATCAGAGTGTCGTATTTGATGATGTGTCTATATCATATAATGTCCTAAAATATAATCTAAAAACATACTTAATGAAGTCTAAGCATACAAAAAATGTGAATAATATGTGTCTAGAAACTAATCAATTGTAGGGACTTATGAGACAGAAAAAGCCTACAAGAATTTGCTAAAAAACTATATAGGACTTCAATTTTTGTTAAAAGGCATTAAGGAAATTATGCATAATTATATTGTTTTATGAAAATCCGTATAAGTAGACATATCGGCTGATAAATCAGCCATATCAGGAATATTATAGCCCAGTAATTGCAAAAAAGCGGTAAAGGATATTGAGACCATTTACGGCAAGCCTTTTGAAAGAATATATTGGCCTATATATTGGCAATATTGGGGATATTTAAAATAATGACCGGAAGGTATAGAAATTAGAAAGTTGTAATAATTCTCTATAATAAATAAGAATAGAAAGGGGAGGTAATCGATCTCTCTAATTTCCTCAAATATGAATCTTGAATCTTGGACAAGCAATGATACCGAACTGCTTTACCAAAAACGACTTATTTCTTTACTCTTATGTCATAAGCTTGAGAGTATATGCTTAGAGTGTGCATTACTGTAAAGGTTCAACAGGGTAATCAACACTTTTTAATTAATTTGATACCTTTTGAACTTCTTTCCCTGGGCTTGAAAGTGTCTTCTGCTAGTCCTCGATGAGCTAAAGAACTATGAACTTAATTTGTATTGGCAAAGAAATTTAAAGTTTCACTGACATGCGGAATGCAAAAGCAAGTTAATTACAAAAAGAATTCCTCTTGCTGCATTACCTATCTGTCTAGATGCAGAATAACCATTTATTTCCCAGGATTTTCTGGCTGATTCTCCTCAAGGGTGGTATTTTCCAAATAGTATAAAGACATAAGTAGAAGAATGCTCCAATTAAGGAATTAAATGTATACTCATAAAAGTATGTTGAGTTATTCTTTTCACCATGGAAGTTTATGTCTACATTTGTAAAGGATGAACTGTTCTGCCTTGTTTGTTTTCAATGTTGAGTATCCTTAATGCTTCTGATCTTATGCACAAGTTTTTTTTATTATATATGTTAATAGTAATTTCTGCCGCTCATGTCATAATTTTCCCCCATTTGCTTGTCCTTGTCCTTTTCCATGCCTTCTTCTCTTTTAGACAGTCAACTGTGGCCCTGGGACTCTCCCATGTCAAGGAGTGTCTCAGAGTTTGTCTCGGATTTTTTTCCCTTTTTTTTCTTTTTTTTCGGGAGAAGAACAAGAAAATTAATGTGTGGCTATTCTCTGTTTGCTTGTTTGTTCTTCAAGATGGAAGGAGAACCTCGAGGTTTAATCTTCTTTTTTTTATTTTAAGTTTGCACTACAAACAATTTTATTCTCCTGATATGATGTAGATAAGCCCAAGTTGCCACCAAACTTCGAAGAAGATACTTGGGCAACATTAAAGTCTGCTATCACAGCTATATTTTTTAAGAAGCCAGATCCCTGTGACTCTGAAAAGCTTTATCAGGTATTTTCCCAATGTAAACTTGTTTTGTAGGCTAGAAAGTTTCTGATTGAAATTTCTTTTATGATTTTGGGACCGAATGTAAACCATTCTGTTGCAGGCTGTCAATGATCTTTGTATTCATAAGATGGGAGGAAACCTTTACCAGCGCATTCAATCGGAATGTGAAGTACACATCTCCTCAGCACTGCTGTCATTGGTAGGCCAGAGCCCGGATTTGGTGGTGTTTCTATCACTGGTAGAGAAGTGCTGGCAGGATTTCTCAGACCAGATGTTGATTATTCGTAGCATAGCCTTATACCTTGATAGAACATATGTGAAACAAAACAGTGGCGTTGATTCACTGTGGGAAATGGGGTTGAAGCTGTTTGAAAAGCATCTCTCCAACAATAAAGAAGTGTTGCACAAAATTGTTACAGGCCTTCTGAGATTAATTGAGAGGGAGAGGTATGTCGAACAATTTTGCAATCTTTAAATTGTTGTGCAGATTTTTACTTATTTTGCAGTGTGACAATTTATGTAATCTACCCGTAGTTGATCGTTTGTTATCATACGCTCTTTGAATTTTGCATCAAGCCTCTTACCCATGGCAAACATAGCCCCGGCATGACCTTATGAACTCATTAGCCAGCTCTAACTTATGAAATCACAAGTACTGCCTGAGGTCTAAGTAAATCCAAATTGTAGGTTTATTAGGTACTAACTAGATCATTCACCTTTTTACCTGTGAAAAAGGGTTTATCTGTGCAGTCTGTGATATTAAAAATTACTTTTAAAAATATTTTCCCCTTTATTTCTCTGGTATAAAAGAACCTTGTCGTTCATTATGCTGAAGACATATTTAAGTGTCCACGCAGGGACAACTTCTTCCTGTATCTGGACTCAGAATTTTCTTATATAATACTGAACAAGCAAGGATGATGGATTCAGTAGCTGATTCTGATACTTGGGATGAAGCGTTTGTTGTTGACTTGTTTTCTAATAAATAATGAAGCATATAGTAGATACCATAACGGATGCATTCTCTGGACCTGTGTTTAGCAAGCTGTTGTGAACTACATAGAGTTAGAGGCGAATAAACTGAGAATATAATTCATAGAGATACATCTGCGACATAGTTGATAATAGAACAGAATTCGCATGACAACTATGTGAAGAAGATGCATGGTATTGGTATCTAACAGTCTCCTTTACGTTAATCATTGGTTGACAGATTGGTATCTAACGGTCTCCTTTATGTTAAATCATTGGTTGACAGATGACTTTTCATGTGCTCACACATTCACATACTGATTAATAGGAAGAAGCAATGAAGCAGTCTAAAAGTTGGCTTCTTGTGTGTGTCACTGTTAAAATATCCTGAATGCTTTCTGAATTTATTTTATTGCTGTACTTTCAATTTTATATATTGGTTGTAATTTCAAGTAACACCTGTACTGAATCAGAGTTTATGTATTAGTCATGGAATGAACTACTTGTACTCCCATAACAGTAATAGCATCTTAATATATTTTGAATGAGGTGGTGGATGTATCTATTTAGGCTTAGCATGTTTGGCTTCATACTAACTTTGTTGGTTTTTCTAACTATTGTTTTTTAGGTAGTACTTAAAACAAATTATCTGTTTTCTTGTGACCAGGTTAGGTGAAGCTATTAACAAGGCATTACTTAATCACCTTTTGAAGATGTTTACTGCTCTAGGAATTTATGCGGAGAAATTTGAGAAACCATTTCTTGAAAGCACTTCTGAATTTTATGCTTCTGAAGGTGTGAAATACATGCAGCAGTCAGATGTTCCAGAGTATTTGAAACATGTAGAGGTACTTATTTTGCCTCTTGTTCTTTCTCCTTTATGCTTCAGTCATCTGTATTGGTTGGCATTGATGTGCTAGAGTTATGATTAGTTAGATGCTTGAAGTTTAATGGGTTCAAAATGCAGTTAAGGTTGCATGAAGAGCATGAAAGATGCTTGCTCTACTTGGATGCTAGTACAAGGAAGCCACTTATAGCAACTGCTGAAAAGCAACTTCTTGAACGTCACACAGCTTCTATTCTTGATAAGGTTGTATGTCATTAGTGCTTTTGACTGGCATAGCTTTAAAGTCTAACTTGCTGTTTTTTTTTTAAAATTTATCCTTCTTTCTTTTCCTTAGGGATTCACAATGCTTATGGAAGCTAAACGTGTTGAAGATCTCGAGAGAATGTATACTCTTTTCCAGAGAGTTAATGCTCTTGAATTACTAAAGCAAGCCTTGGGCTTGTACATCCGTGGTACTGGGCAAGGTATTGTCATGGATGAAGAAAAAGATAAAGATTTGGTTGCATGTCTATTGGAATTCAAGATGTCCCTTGATACAATATGGGAAGAGAGTTTCTTCAGAAATGAAACATTTTCACAAACCATAAAGGATTCATTTGAGCACCTGATTAATCTTCGACAGGTCAGATATATTTGCCACCCAAGTCAAGACACTCCAGACTGCTCTCATTTGCTATATTATTATATAATAATACTCTAGAAATTTTGTAAGATTTATCTGACTTGATAATTGTGACATTTTGGTATGTGGTATCTTGGATCCTTTCAAGATTTTTCTATATTCTGTGTCTCCTTGCTCAGCTTCTCTTAACTTTGCTACAGTAGATGCCTTGGAGTTTTTCTAAGAGTAGATCCATTGAGTTCTAAAATGAATGACAAAGTATGACAGTCCCTGTTTATAATTAGAGGTTAATGCTGATAAGTCTGTATTCATGAATATTAAAACTATTGATTAAGCTAAAGTTGTGGATGTCACAGAGTGAGCTCTTTTTGATATTGTAGACAGTAGCAAATACAGAATGACTAAATGTCTGACCTGTTTTGTTGCCTTTCTTTTATAAAGTTCATTGTTAAATGGAAATGAAGAACAATTGTCTGGAATTTTACTGTTTTCTGTACTAATTGGTCTACTGGTACAATTTATCCAGGTTTTTTTTGGCATTTAGCTTTCTTATGTTCTCTTTACTGTATCATCATGCCAGACCAACTGGCCTGAAACTTGAGAGCTTCGTATTGTAGGTTGATGTTTGCTCTGGATTGTTACAGTCATTTGTGCGACAAAATTTTCTTTCCTGATTCCTTATTGTCCCAAGACTTCCTACTTGATTTTAAATCCATTTAGAGTTATGTTTCTTTCTTCCCAATAAGTATAGACTCTACTTGAGATGCTATGCTAGCTTGACAGGGGTGCATGTGCGTAGTTTTGATATACTTCCACAAACATTCAGACCTAATAAATGGCATATAATCACGTAAATTCTCCAATGTGCTCTCTTTAGCATGATCTATGCAAACTAAACCCCTTTGTTGGCTGGCAAACCTTATCGTCATTATGGACTCCACCTACTATAGACTAGGATTCTTTTTGCGCGCGCGCGTGTGTGAGCTGATAAATCAGATTGTTAGATCTGCTACTTATATTTGAGCACAAGATTATATGGGTTAAGAAGTTGGATTGTTAAGTCTGCTACATATTTTGAACTAGAGGCATGCATATTCTCCTCTAGCTACTTGATTTTTTGTTAGTATTATTTTGTTATAATTCTTGTGTTTCTTGCTTTATCAAACCAGTTTTGTTGTAAAACTTTTAGTATTTAGTCCACTGACTGCAAAACCATTTTCATAGCTAACTAATTGTTCTCTTCTTTTTACGGTGAATGTGCATATCTTATTCCAGAGTTCTTTGCGGTGCTCTGTATTTCTCCTCCATCGATGTATTCAATATGAATGTATCTGTGAAAGCTAACGAAATCTGTACTTATATTCCATACAACAGAATAGACCTGCTGAGCTAATTGCAAAGTTTCTGGATGAGAAGCTTCGTGCTGGCAACAAGGGTACTTCTGAAGAAGAGTTGGAAGGTGTACTTGACAAAGTGTTGGTATTATTCAGATTTATACAGGTACATACTGGGAATATTTAGTGCATAATATATGTTTGTCTTTCTTAGGTTCAACTTAAATTAAACGTCAGACCCTTTTCTGCTTTCTTTACGACTGAGTTACATGTTATCTATCTACTTGGGGCTTTCTGAAGTGCCTCCGAATACTGACTGGCAAAGGTATTTTTGTCACCATCCATCAGGGAAAAGATGTTTTTGAGGCATTCTACAAGAAGGATCTTGCCAAAAGGTTATTGTTAGGAAAGAGCGCCTCAATTGATGCTGAAAAATCAATGATCTCAAAAGTAACTATGATAAAGTTTCCTTTGAAGTTGTTTCTGGATGATACTTCCCACTCATTTCTTTAAAGTGCTAGATTTATCTAACCCGAAGTTTGATACCTTTTCAGCTCAAGACCGAGTGTGGCAGCCAATTTACTAATAAACTTGAAGGAATGTTCAAGGTATGCAATATCTTCTTTAGATCTCATGTTGTGGTGACATGTAGTTCTTTTAATACAAATTTGTTCTCTAAAGAAGTATATAGTGGGCGAAAAAAGGTAAGTAGAAGTACAAGACCCATGCATTTTATGAAAATAAGATATATGTGTCATGGTTACTTGATGAAGAAGACCACTTGACCCAAAGAGCTTTAAGTTGATAAGTTATGGGCTAACAGTTTATTTTAAGTAGACACTCTATGTTCCACCTTGCATATGCCTTTCTGATCATGTTTGTTTAAGGGGTAAAGCTTGGAAAGGGAGAATAATGTGGTAGCTAGACATGTTTGTTCAAAGGGTAGGTGGTATGGGGGGAGGGGGGGGGGAGGGGGGGGGGGGGGGGGGAGGGGGG
>JBAKGM010000279.1:19547854-19564039 GCA_037177215.1 Asparagus racemosus | reverse complement strand
ATATGTATGTTTATGTGTGGTCTCCTCTCCTTTTATATGCGAAGAGAGAGAGAGAGAGAGAGAGAGAGAGAGAGAGAGAGAGAGAGAGAGAGAGAGAGAGAGAGAGAGAATATACGCTATATGTGAGTGTGGGGTCCGGTAACTTCACAGGATTCCGAATCTCGTGAAGTTGCAGGATAGCTCAATAGAGAGTTTGAACTCTCTGTGAGATTAGCCTGCAGCTTCACGAGATTCAGAATCCCGTGAAGTTTGCAGGTTGGTCACTTCAACTAGTGAGGCTCAATAGCTTCACGAGATTGTCAATCGCGTGAAGTTTGCAATGAAAGAAAACTTCACGGGATTGGCAATCCCATGCAGATTGTTTTGATTAGCTGCTAGCTTAATTTGGTGCTAAACTGCACGAGATTCTCAGTCTTGTAAAGTTTTTTCAACTTATTTAATATTTTCGGACTAGTTTCAGCTAGCTAGCTAGCTAAAACTAGTTTGAAAATGCTAAATAAAAGTGAAACGGGTCGAATTTGCTAATTAAAGTTCAAAAAAGGTTGGTTTTGAAAATTTGTCCAAAACAAAAACTCAGTTCTCTCCGACTTCTGATAGTAAAAAGTAGGCAAATAGCAATAGGAACATTATTGTGGACCTTTATACAAAAATACCATTTAACTCATTTTTTATTTTGTTATTTTCTTTTTCCCTGAGAAAAAAAAATACAGCTTCCTCAGCATTTTCCTTTTGTCTCGGAGCCGGTAGCATTCCCCTTTTTGAATCGAGGGGAAAAAAGACAGGAAAAAAAAAAAAAAAGAAAAAAGAAAAAAAAAATCAAATCGATCATCATCGAGTGATTTCATCAGCAATCGAGATTGAGGCGACGAGGGCGGGAATCAGGCTCCAAAATCCAATAGGTACGCTCAAATCTTATAAATCATGATAAAGAGAGAGATCCCCAAATTGAATCTGGGGCACTTTTTTTCTTCAAAAAATTGATGGAAACGAAATTAAGAGGAAGAATTAAGAAGAATATGAATCATTTGGATCTGAACAATTTAAAATTCTATGAATTAGGTCGAAATCGTGAAACTTCGGCTAATTTTTATTGATTGAACGCTAAATTTGATTTTAATTGTGTGAAGAGGCCAAGTTAGTAATTTTATCACTTCTAAGTTATATAATGACATGGGATTATATAATACATACCTGACACGTATTGTTGTTAAAATTTGTGTCTTAAAGTTCAGCCTGATTTGATCCAGGGTTTGAATGGGATATAGCTTGTTTTATTGAATTCTTGTGCATGAGTGAGTCCATTATCAGCCTTCAACTTAGATGATCATAAGTGGCTTTTTTGTTGACACTAAATATAGATGCAGAAGAAAATGTTGTGACCAAATTTATATTTCCAGTGTTTGGTTAGCAGCAAGGTAGTTGGAAATGGTAATTGGATTCATACTTTGTAGAAAAAACTGGTGTCAGGTTGTCGAGTTTGTTGAAACGAATTAGAATCAGATTGTTTTGCAATTTTAGATAGACGAACACTTCAGTTGCAATGAATTCTTTTTGCCACAAAATTAGCAAATCCAACCCGTTGCAACTAACCAAACACAAAAATCCAGATATTTAGATGAAGGATCTGAGGTAAATTTCTTGCAAGAGATGTTGCACGCAAAATTTTGGACATGCAGCATTTGTTGCAGTTACATTTGCTGCATACCAAACGACCCTATCCTTTTTCCTTCATAGTATACTTCTGATTATTTTATATCGGTGACCTTTCGTGTCGTATGTTTGTGTTCATGCACGTGCTTGTGCGTGTGCGCCTTCTCTTTATAATGCATACAATGCGTACAAATCAATTTACCTGGCTTGACGAATTTTTTGCTACTTTGTAGGAATAATTGTAAAAGGATATGAGATGTTTCCAGCTGGGCATGAGATATGGTCTTCATATTTGATCTCCTATGAATGATCTTATCTTGGTAATTTGCAGCTTTTGTCTTCATCTAGCTAGTAGAAGATGTTTGATTGTGGTTACAAGGCACAATATATGGATGGCCAGAGAGAGAAATTTGTAAGGTGTGATTATCCACGGAGAACCAATTTTCATAATACTTCAGGCATTTTGCAATGGTTATACTAAATAAATTCAATGCAATCACTTTTTTGCATGCGTAAACAGTTTGTGGTTGACAATATCATGAAGAACACTGAAAGTTATGAATATTTCTAACACCATTTTCACAGAACACTGTCATTAAAATTTTCACTAGGAAACAATTTGTATGTAACTACTACTAGTTGTTGTCTTTGTACATGCTACAAAATAAAAACCTAATCGGCCTTTTAGAATTTTTAACATTTTAACAGTCACAAGTTAAATTATGCAGCCTCTAAAATTTATCTTGAGTTGAGACTGTGTGTGTGAGATATGTAAGTGAGGGCGCACCTTAGATTCAATCTAAGAATGCACCTTCAAAACTACGTTATATGCAATCACTCATTCATTTTGATCTATATGTTTTGGATAGTATATAAACAAAAAATTAGGCATATTGGGTTATAGTTACTCATGCATTAAGTGATCGTAAAATTAACAGTTTTATGACAATACAACTAAACAGACAATAAAAAATATGTGTTAGAAGTATCAAAACATCATGATTTTTGTTTTATAGATGTTTTGAGATATTTAAATCATGATGAATAGAGCGGATCATCTATTGGAATAGTCTAATCCATGCATCGGAGGTGCATCCTTAGATTGAATCAAATGTGCTTCCTTAGTAACATATTTCCCTATATATATGTATGACATCACATTCTAGTATTCCATATATATAAGTAAAGCTATTGTAAATTTAAATGTGTATACGCTCTTGTTTACAAACTTTTTTATTTGATAGGTTTGCTTTCAGATTCACATTGGCATGTGATACATATCAAGACACATCTCAAATATAGCATTGATGTGTATTACATTCCAATACGAATCTGAAAGCAAATCTAATGGATAAATAAGTTGGTGGATAGATTCCTCAGTCAACTTAAGTTTATTTTAGCTTTACTTTCTCTCTCTCTATGTCCAAATAGGTCTATAGGAAACATATGGAAAGGCCTCCGGCAGAATGGTAAAGCACTTGAAATGCGCTTGCGAAGGATGAATAGAATGATGATGATAAACATGTTCTATCGTTAGCAATGCTCTAATACCATTCAAATTGAGGGAGTGCCTTACGAGAAAGCTTTATTTAATTGGTTGTGGCCCAGAATGTATATCAAGAGAATATGATAGCCACCTACTATTTTAACGTTGTTAGAAACATTTGAGACACAAGAAAAAGGAAATGGGAAATTGATGTGGCACAAAAATGAGCTTTGCTCTAAATATGACCTTTCGAAGGAAAACTTCATTGGGAAAGTTAATCGATGGCGGAGAAAGTGTTCATGAATGGTGTTTCTCATAGAGGGAATGAAATGAAGAGGGAAAAGAAAGGGATGAAGATGATGACATTAAAATGATGTCATCAAGCGCTAATGTCATCAAGCACTAATGAGATTTTTTTTCTTTCTTGATGGCAGAATGGATGCAGCTATTTGTAGTGCAATTTGTGATTTTGGTTTTATGGAATTGGAAGTAATGGATGGTTAGGATTAATTGATCGAGACTAACAAAATAAGAACAAATTAAAAATAAAGATAGATGTAGGTGTCTGGATCGGTATCACACAAATCATCTAACCTTTCTTGGCTTCACAATTAGCAAGTCACTTGCCAGCCAACAAATCAGATGCTAAACTTATTTTTTCAACTTTACTTTTCAAAAGTTTCTTCATAACTAAATAATAAAGATAGAGTTGTAAACCTATCTCTAATATACTTTGAAGTTCACATTCAAGCTAGATGACATTCAATAACAAATAAAATCAAATATTCTAAAACATAAGTCAAATCTAAAAAGAAATTTAAATCTGAAATATCCTAACTAACTTTATCATGCTTACCAGTTTTGCATTAGATTAGGGTTCTTCGAAAACAATCTTTATTTGAACTTCAAAATTCAAATCATCCCACATTAGTAATATTCTATAAGCGTAGGTACTTCTATCATGCATCTGTGTTTCTGCCTAACACATACATATTCATATGATCATACCTACACTGACACTTGGACATTGCTTCAATACATTGCGGAGAAAGTTCTTTCAACAATTGTAATAGCAACAAGGCTAAATTGCACTTAAATACCCTATAGTTTCACCAACCTTGCACTTAAGTGACATTTATTTTAAAATCGAGCAACTAAATGCCCCAAAGTTTTTAAAACTTAAAGATAAAATATCCCAAAGTTTTAAAATATTGCACTTTGGTGGCCTCTTGTTTACGTAATGTTCCATATACTTAACCTTAATTTGTAAATGTTCTCACTTAAATACCCTAAAGTTTCTAAAAGTTACACTTTAGTACCCTCTGATATGTGATGTTCTTGGATATATAGATTTTTAACTGTTTCTTTTAACTTTGGAGCATTTACCTGCAATATTTTAATATATTAGGGCATTTATTTGCTCTGTTTTAAAATGGAGGTCACTCAAGTGCAAGATTGGTGAAACTATAGGACATTTAAGTGCAATTCAGCCATTGCAACAAATGCAATTGTAACTGGTAATATCAAAGCTAACTTTACAAGCAAATATACCAATGGATATGTAACATTCTTCTTTGTCTCGACCAATTATTTGGAGAGATCACCAATCCCTAAAGTTCTGAAAATATCTCATCTAAACGAATATTTATTATATAATTCTCAAGTTGACTTTCAAGCACAGTTCAAATGAAGTAAAAATCAGATGGATGAAATTTAGCAAACCAAACAAGCCTTTCTTTATCAAAAGCAGCAAACAAGTCTCCAGGGCTCAATCTTAACACAATTCAACAATATTTGATAAAGCTCAATAACATGCATGCTTCAACTCATTGTTCTGCGTTTGTCCCATCTTCCTTGTCCAGTTCAAGCACATCAATCACAGAGTAAAGTATAGTAATTAAGCTGATTATTAAATTATAATGTGAACTCCAACGAGCATCCCCTGCTATTTTGAGAGTGGTTTCTTGATTCAACCTTCGGCCATTGTAGATTTTACCACTTTTTAATGCTTCTAAAATCTTACTCATGTTTCTGTCATATGGAGAATTCTTTTTGTTTACCAGAAAAAATAATGACATTTGATAAAGTAGAAAGCAAGTCAAAGATTAATGTGATTTTTGTTTTTCCACAACAACAATGAATGCTTATTGAAGTGGATCTTAGAGAATAGGCGACGAAGGCGAGAAATTTTCGGAGAAGTCGTTAACAGCGATGGAAGTCTGTGAAGGTTATAAAATTTTTCAAAGTTAAAGGCGGGATGACTTGAGAAAATTTAGAGAAAAGCATATAAGTCGACGGAGGTAGCTGAGACACTTAAAGGTGGAGGCGATAGTGGAAGAGGCAGATGACTGAGAATTTTAGGATTTTTTAGTTTTGTCGAATCACTAGTGCATCGCAATCTGGAGGAAAAGGATTTTTGGGTGGGTAACCTTGATAATCCAAATGGGTTTGGCTTTGGGTTTGTTTGGGATGGGCACCCATCAAAATCCAAAGGGGCACCTTTATAATTTCAACTAATCTCTAATTTTTTTTGTAACATGTGTGGGGTCACGTACCTGTAGCGCTCAGTTTAAATCAATCAATGAATACATGTATACTTTTATTCGAATACTCAATTATATAATACATGTTTTAATTTAAAACACTTGTACACTCATGGACATATATCCTACACTTCATACCCACCTCACCTCCTAAAACTCTTTGTAAATATGTTGAGTTCATTGAAGCTTACAGAGTTCATTGCTATTATTTTATGCAGTTGTTTATGTTCTAGTTCAATCACTAGCATTTTCCAATCTATAATCTACATAATAAAAGAAATATAAAAGTAGTATATGAATTTAATTCTTGTAACATGACTGAAAAAACAATACTGATCTCGTATAAATGATTAATTTCAATATATATATAATTACACCATTTCCTTACCTTTTATAGCCTGACTTGTAAATGATTATATTCAATCATGCTTATACAATTAAGCTGTAAACCAATGGATGTAAAACATAATTTTTATAGGTAAAGTTATGTTTTGAATAGCTAACTTCTTTGCTGATATAAATGTTCAAGCCAATACTGGCAGATAGAATGACTTCTCATGTCCTTTTTTGTGAATTGTAGTCTTGTAGATTGTTTGATGGGTAGTAAACAAAGTTTCATCACTAAATTGTGTCAAGATTGTGGAAAGTGGAGCGAAGTGCCGAGGCTTTGCTAAGGCTTTTTAGGGCTTTAGCCTTAAAAAGAGGCAAAAAGCGTAAATTAAAAAGCTATCCAGTTTATATATATAAATATATAAAAAAAGAAAAATTCAATAAAAATTTAAAAATTCTACGAATGCATATTTCAACATTTATAGAGATCCTAAATATAAATTAAATATGTAACAATCGCACAATATGTGAAGAGGGCAGGAGGCAGTGAATAGGAATGTTGTGGTGAGGAAGAGCTTAGCTATGGTGAAGAGAAGGATAGCAAGAGAAGTGTTTCTGGGCTTTGTCGAGGCAGTGGAGGGTTGTTGGAGATGGAGCTCAGTTAAGAGGAGGTAGTGAAGGGTTGTTGGAGATAGACCATGAGTGTTGCTGGAGCTTTGATGACATATTTCGAGCAAGGGGGGAGGGGAAGGAGGAGGTGGAGGCTACAGAGCTGAGTTCTAGGATTTTTTCCGATAGGGGAGAGAGAGATATGAGAGGTGAAATAATATCGAGAGATTGGGTGTCTATTAAGTAAAGCAGATAAAACGGGTAGGATTCGGGTTGGGTCTCAATATAGAAATAAAAATCAGCTTTTTGAAAAGCAGATAAAAGCCTTAAAAGTGGATTAAATTCACTATTGCCCACTTTTTTGGGCATTTGAACGCTTTTGCGAGTGAGAAGTGTTAGGGTCACTTTTCATCGCCGCTTTTGGCTAGCGTGTCATGGCCTCTGGTCACTTCCGCTAAAAGCCTCGCTATTGCGCCGCTATCGGGCGCTTTTTAAAACACTGAATTGCATCTAAGATTAAGAAGTAATCCCCCTTTATATATAATCAGAAATTAATAGTTTGTTATTCAAGCCTCCATCTCAAAAAATTGTCATGTGAACCTCTCTAAGCTGATATGTGGATTGTGGACATCTAATCCTATTAGAAACTAATATATGGATGCTTAATGTCAAGAATCCTCATCAAATTAAAACTATTCATAATAAAAAATTTCTAATAATCAAATATTTGGTAAATCTAATCAAATCATAACTATCTATAATTAAAAAAGTTTTTAATATATTTAACGAAAAAAAGTTGGGATAGAAAATTACAATCAACATCCTAAAATTTGAAAATTACAAATACCCCTTGAAAAATATGAAACTGCAGAAACGACCCTAAAAACTTGAAAATTGCAACTGACACGATAAATTTAAAATCAAACAATCCCTTGAAAAGTAAAAATTGCAAACAACCCCTCTAAAAACTCTAAAAACTACACACAACTCTCTTCAAAATATGAAAACTACAAATACTCCCTGAAAATTCGTAAATTACAAACTAACCCCTAAAAATAGAAAAATTACAAATAACCTCATAAAAACTCTAAAATTTACAAACAATCTATTCAATTGCAAACAACCCTAGAAAAATCTCGAATTTGTAAACAAACCCTTAAAAAATTCAAAAACAAATACAAACAACCCTCTCAAAATTTCAAATATATCAACAACCTGCTTTAAAAGCTTAAAATTACAAATAACCTCCTAAAATATTTGAAAATTACAAACAAATCCCTGAAAAATGAAATTGAAAACAAACATTTTTGAGGGTTTTCTGTCAAAAGTTGTCAGGGGTTAAGTGAGAAAACTTATAACTTATTGGTGGTTGTTGCCAAATTTTATTGAGGTATCTTTTGGTCTTTTGACCACATATGAACAGAAAGTGCTAATTTTGGGGATTTTCTACCTTAAGTTATTGGGGATTCATGAAAGTTTCAAAGATATTGGTGGTTTTGTGCCCAACACCCAAACATATTAGGGGTTTAGGGAAGTTTACCCACATTTCAATCTCTACAGAGAGTGTAGATTGGTGGTTACATGCGAAGGACTTATATCTACTGAAGAATAATCAGTGGTTATGGTTTTGACAGTGTACATTGGTTGTCGAATTAAAATGAGACTGAAATTGTAAATGGATATGAGAATCAAGTGAATGACATCACAAATAAAGAAAACCAAGATTTGCTATTTTGTCAGCGAGTAAAGAGCAAACTAAACCACATAAAAGGAAAGAGATGAAAAAATAAATAGTTTAAATTTCTCCTCTATATATAAAAAGAGATTTGTGGGAAAAAATAAATAGTTTAAATCTGTTCTTTATATATAAAAAAGTTTGTGGTTTATTATTAACCATATATCTCAAGAAATTATCATGTGTTCCTCCTTAATTTTAAATTTTAAAATAGAAACTATCTACACACTTATTTAGTGAGCTAAAATTTTCTTTTTTTGCTTTTCTTAACTTTAGAGTATTATAAAAAAAGGGATGTTATAAAGGAGAGATTGGTGGTTAAGCCATCTAATTTTGAATTTCATATTTGAAGTAAAAGTCATTCACGCCCTTATTTGTATTTCCTTACAAGAAAAAAACTCAAGCTTGGGTTATCTAATTTTTAATTCCAAATTAAAACAATATCTTTTCATTTCATGTTTAGAACACTATGGGGAATTTAAAGGTAATATCATGTTCATTTTAATATTATAAGCCATTGTTATAAGCCTTTTGTATGCTCATATTCATAAGAGAAGTGTTGTATATAGCAAACACACAAAAGAAAAAGCAACAATCCAAAGATGAAAAAAATAAGTACAGTTGAATTTAGAAGCATGAGCATAATCAAAAAAGGAACTCATAGAGAACAAAGGAATAAGGTATACAAACTAAAGAAATTAGACTCGCCTGTGCGAGCATGAGCATAACACTTGAGAATGTTACTATTTTTGTTATGACATAGCAAAAGAGGTACTCATCTCTCTTCCTTCAAGTAACTTATGTATTAATTGACATATGATTTATAAGTTATAGTCTATAAGGAAATATAATTAGTCATTTCTTTTATTACAGTAAGGGATCTTAATAAGCAACTTGGAGGTTTATATGTCATTTTACCAATTCTGATTCTGGTATAAACCACATTTAGGAGTATTGAAGGCATTCCTTATTTGGTTCTGATGTTTTCGTTGCCCCCTCCTTCCCTGCCCTCCACTGGCCGCATCCAACTTTAGATGCCTTGTTTGAGAGTGGAACTGCTATTTTTATCACATTCACCATGCAAAATGATTGAGAACCTCATTAGATTCTTCACTTAAAACATGATTTCTGATATAATTAGATATTCAATGCACATTATGCAGTGAATTAACCCCCCCTGCACGCGCGCTTGTTTCTTAGTGAATTGGGATCTAATCTTGTTTTTTTCTTTTTTAAGGCTTGAGGAATCTCCAAGGGTATCCTATGCTTCTGATGCTGGAAGAATGAACAGGTGTGGGTTCAATGTTGAAGGATTTAGTGGTGGACCAAAGAATACATCAAAATCCTTCAGGAGAGGAATGTTGAAAGGATCTGAAAGGCTTAAATCTCTGGGCAAAACTCTTCACTATGGTGTTTCAAAGGCAGTTTTCCCAGAGGACCTCAAGGTTTCTAAGAAGAAGATATTTGACCCACAAGATGTATTTCTTCTGAGAATGAACAGGCTTTTTGTGATATCATGTATTCTCTCTATAGCGGTGGATCCATTTTTCTTCTATCTACCAGTGGTTGATAAAGAAGCCAGTTGTCTCAGTATAGATCGAAAGCTAGCAGGCTCATCAGTAACATTTCGGACATTACTTGACACGTTCTATTTTTTGCGTATTTATCTTCAATTTCACACTGCATACATTGCTCCATCTTCTCGAGTTTTCGGTAGAGGTGAGCTTGTGATTGACCCTGCAATGATTGCTAGACGGTACATGAGAAGGTTCTTTGTCATTGACTTTCTTGCAGTTTTACCTCTTCCACAGGTTTGAATAACCACCCTCTTTGAATTGAGCATTCTCTTCATTCTACAGAAGTCCCATAACTCTATTTCTGGGTATTTGCATGCAGTTTCATTATCTTTTTGTCTTGTGTATCCTGTATCTTATCTATGCTTATCTATGACTGTTACTCTATATAATGACAAAGAATCTAAGATTTATATACATATATACATAGTTATGTACATACGTACATGCACGCACATATACACACTCACACATGCCTATAAATTTCATATATAAATATATATGTATGTGTCTGTGTGTCAGCCAGGTAATTCATAAAGGTATTTATTCATAATCCTCCGAAACAAATTTGACCCTAAATTTGGTATGTCAACAACAATTATGTTTCGTTCATCATGGCTTCGTAAATGAACTGTTTTATGACTATCCTTAGCTTTTCATGGATCTAGTTACTAAAACTTGGGTTTGACGCATTTTGCTTTAGAAAAAAACTAAGTTTACTTTCAAACGTTGTTCACTCTGTTTAAAAATATTATTATAAGAATAAATAAAACCTGATTTTTGCACCCTAACGCTTAGTTGTATCAACAATTTGAATTGTTTTCATGTTGTTTCTTTCAATTCCATATACAACACATTTGCCTATTTTAGCAAAAAGAACAAAGTATCTGGAAATTCAGAATTGCAATTTATTTCTGTAAGAATGGAGGCACAAGTTTGTGTAGGAATGGAATAGCAAGGAAATGGGTGTAAAGGAAAATATTAGAATGAAAACTTCGAGTGGAGAGTAAGTTAATTGAGACATCTAAAAGAAACAATGCCAAGTTCCAGCTTGTAATACTGTATAAATACAAATTAGTTACGGATGAGAAAGAAACTATAGGCAAGGTTACTGATAGCGGATAGCGTTGTGTAGCGGTGAGACACTGCTAATGCTATTTGGGGCTATAAAGGCAAAATAGCAACAACAAGTGCAAAGTCAATAGCGGTCCAATTTAAATATGTATAAATATTCAAAAAAATTAAAGAAAAATCTAAAAATTCTACAAATGCATATTTGATGATTTATAGAGATCCTCAAGAGGAGAAAGAGGACTTGGTGAGCTTCAAGTTGGCGGAGGTGGCGAGAGATGCAGTCAGAGAGCGGGAGAGAGGGGGGCGGGGGTTTAGGGTTGAGAGAGAGAGATGGAGAGAGAGAGGGAGAGGTGATGTATTCGGAGAGGGAGAGGTAGAGGGTGGGGTGGAGTAATCAGAGAGGGAGAGGAGGGTCACCAGCAATGAAGTTGGTGGAGGGAGAGAAGAGGCGGTGGAGTTGGTGGGAATCGTGGGATTAGGGTTTTTTTCTTCGATTTTTTAGATCGAATCAGAGAGGGGAGAGAGAAACGAAGCTGAGGGGGTTTTGGTTAATTACGGGTCAGGTAAAGGTCGGGTTTGAGTCGGATATTAAACTGAGAATCCATAATGAAAAGTACTATTAAATGCTATTAAGCACTATTACGCGCTAAATACTGCTATTGCGAGCAAATAGCGCACAGAGCGCTATCTTCCACCGCTTTTGTCGATATTGTTGTGGGTAGTGGGCGCTAACGCAATTTGCGGCGTTGTAGCGGCATTGTTGGGCGCTATTTTCAACGGCGTATGGAGGATAATAAGATTAAAGATAAATGGATACTGGATAGGTTATTTCGGAAAATTATCAAGTGAGGATAGAATATAGTTTTCTATTTGTATTACTGTGCATTTTGAAGTAAATTTTAGGTTTGAAGAATAGATTTTTGAATAATGATTTGAAACTAAGAGTAGCTGATGTTTGGAGATTTTTTGGTTGTTGGATGAATGTGTTTAACTAGATTATGGTATCGACTTAAAAATTGATCTTTATGACCAAAACAATGTAATACTCATTATGTAAATTACCGGAAAGCATAAATATTGTGACTAAAAGGTTCATCGAAGTTATAGCCTTACAGGAAAGTGAGAGTCTGGACTCTGGGCAACCAATAACAATTTGAAGACTAATAAATATTAATGTGCTTTAGCATTTACTTCTGGTAATTAAAGATGTTTTTTCCATCTTTATGCAGTTTATACTTACTGCTCAATGAGAGCATTGGTTATTTTAAAGATGAATTCACCAGTAAGAATAAGTCTGGAATGAGGGCTTTAGTTTGATATCCTGTATTGCTCTTTTGGTGCGTTGACTTTTTTTTAATACTTTATGCAGTTTATACTATGTTCAATAAGAGTATCGGCTAGTTTAAAGATGATTTCACCGGTAAGAATAAGTCTGCATAGGGGCTTAAGTTTAATGACCTATATTACTCTTTTGGTGACTTCACCTTTTCAATTTATCCAATAGGATTTTATCTGTATGAATCCGGTTGCTTTTTTATCTGCCAAGAACTTGTTAAACTTTTATGCTTGAGCTTCTTTTCCCCCCCCCCCCCCTCATAGTTTGAAACTCCTCTATGCCTTGCCTTGGTTTAAGATCTGCTTGTCACAGCACAGGCAGGGCTGTTCTTTGGTTGCTGGGTGGGGTAAGGAGGAGAAGAATGAAGGTTAATAGACCCCTCTCAATATTATTTTTGCAATTGGGGATTTCATAGATTAACAATTCCAATAGTCTACTTACAGAATAAGCTGGAATAATATAAGTGTCAAAAACAAATAGTAAATCCTTTGATGTATTTTAACCTTAAATTAAGTGACAGGCTACTGGTTTACTGAATCTATATATTTTCCGGCGGGCATATTTGTAACTTCAGTTGTTAATATTGATCTTTTGGTACGAACATGATTGGGTTTTACTTATTCTCTTCTCTGACTTGTCTCTTCTAACTGTGTGCAGATTATAGTGTGGAGATTTCTTCATAGCTCAAAAGGTTCTGATGTTCACATGACAAAAAATGCATTGCTTTTTCTTATCTTGATTCAGTACATTCCCAGATTTGTCCGGTTTATTCCTTTGACATCAGAGATGAAAAGAACTGCTGGTGTCTTTGCTGAAACAGCTTGGGCTGGTGCTGCATACTATCTTTTATGGTTCCTACTCGCTAGCCATGTAAGATCCACCTCTATGTTGTTACTACTCTATTAAACATTGATCACTTTCTCATGCGCTGGATCTCAAAGTTAAAGACCAAAGGCATATATATTTTATATCTATTAATTCTTTATTAGTCCCCCTAAAAAAAAAAACTCACTTCCTAGTTGATAAGGGATTTAACGTTAAAACTATTTTTTATATAGGGTTTGGGCCTCGAACATTAAGAGTATATTTGGCAGTTTTTTTTAATTATTTCCAAGTCCTTTTGCAGGACTCAACCAAAAGAAAATATCTTTTTATCCTGATAACTTTTGGGTAAATTTAAACTTTAAATGTTTATAAATTATATATATATATCAAATCAATGTCAGAAGAAGTTAGGATATGAATAAATGCTAGAGAGAAAGCACAGATAAGGTGGGGGAGAAAGGATTCAGTTAAAGTCGGGTTTTTTGAGAGATTATGCAAGAGGAGATGTATGAAAAAGAAGAAGAGATCAAATGAGTGATCATCTGCCAGTTTAATTGAGGAACAAAAAATCTAGAATCCCCACTCAATAGCTTCTCAACTTGTGTTTCTCTTAGAAGTTGCTTTTTTAAATTGATCACCGCACATCCAAATTTACTAAAAACACTTATTTGCTCTAAAAGCAGTGAAAACACTTGTCATAGTTAACACGAAGGATGCCCTAAGCAAGTGTATCAAGCCCATTGATATTTTCTCCTTTAAATGCTAGGGCAGAATCCATTAGATTAAGCTAATTGGTTTAAGTAGTCACATGTCAGTTTACTCTGATTTTTCTGCCTTTCAAGCAATTAATGTTATACTGGTCTTTCGATGTGGCCCAAAGACCCACTTAAGATGAAGTGTTAATTTTTGTTTATGTACACTGTGTGTAGATAAAGCTTTTGGTATTGTGGTCGTATGACCATCTTATTACCACCTTATGACCATCTTAAAGAATCAATTGATCTGTAATCTGTCATCTATAATCACAGTAGATTATCTTAAATAGTTTTAAGCAAAGTGAGGTAAAGTAGAAGAATAGTCATAACAGACTAAAAAGATTCAATAATGCTAAGTTGACACATATTCTGCAAGTTTGTGCAGAAAACTAGGTATAACTAGCACTGCTGTCAGTTCAGTGCTGGTATGGGTACTGCCAAACACGATCCTGCTTTCTCAGATCTAGATCCTTTAGGTTAACAAATTAGGTATAAGGGATCATTTCCGGTCTGTCATAGTTGGACCAGGGTGGTGTTGGTTAGATAATTATACTTATAAATAAATAAGATTGTCTTGCTGAATCTCTCTACAAAAAACATATGGTTACATGAGTATTTAATAAAATAACTGAAGATCAGCAGGGGAATAAGAATGTTCATGTACAGGGAGAGGTGGGAGATCGTAAATAGAAAGCAGTGAGGAACAGGGTGAAGAGCAATGAAGTGTCATGGAAATTGGGACGGAAGTATGAAGTATCTCCATGTGTAAAATTTATAGACGGTTTTAAATGGATATACGTCTGGGTCGAACGACGTACGTAGCCATCACCCTTATTCCCATGACTGAACAAATTGGGCCCAATTCCAGGTTATGCTTATATCAATATGAGCTAGTGTTTTCTGGTAAATGAAATAACTATTAGGCGTATGGGTTTACTGTTCGCTATTGTTTGGCAGGAGATTCTCTCTAGGATTCCAGTTTTGTGTGTTATTGGTTTGAGACTAGGATTTGGGTTTAAAGTTAGTTTGTCATTGGTTGCTTAGGATCGGGTTTTGGACTAAGCCTACAAAATCCAAATCTTACTCTTATTGCACACATATTATATTATCTGGATATATATACGTATACCTTATACATATGCCTGTGTATATATGTATGTATAGATAAATGCAATCATATATGTTTACACATATCTATCAGTATGTTGCGAAAAGAAAAAGAAAAGGAAAAGGAAAAAAAAGCATATGTATCAATGTTTATATATGTATATAATAGTTATATGTATATGACAATATGTATTGTGTCAAAGGACTCTGAAGAGCGGTGAGGGTTATAGTTTTATATTCTAGCATGCCCTCGTAGGTTGAGCGCCCTTTTTATGAACTGAAGTCTGGACTGACATGGTGGTAAATTTTTTTTTAGAATCTTACTAAATTTGTGGGAAGCAAAGATTCGAAACCTGGATTGCTCTGATACCATGTTATAGGACCCTACTACTACGCCAAAACTCCAAAGTTGTCATGAAGGTTGAGGGTTATAGTTTTATATTTTAATAGTGTGTGTGTGTGTGTTTGTGTGTATATATATTATATTACATGTATTATTAAAATTCATATAATTTGGTAACTATTAGAGCATGTCTCAAGGAACTTACTTCAGTATCAAAGTGACTATATGTTGTCTTATCTATGGTTGAGCGTTCTTCTAAAAGATGCATTTTCATATTTCAATGTTGTTTTATTAGTTATGTTACTAATATTTGCATATTTAGCTATATAATATAGTAATAATTAATAATTTATTGAAATAATTATTCACTGATTAAATAATAACTGCATTCATTAGTAATAATTATTTAATATAAGAATTTAATGATCCAACAGAATTGGCTCAATCCCGGTCCAATTCAAGTATCCTAATTTAAATTGTCACGGATACAACTTCTAGTCTACGATCCCAAACCAGCTATCTTTGGATTGGGAACCATCTTTAGTCAAGTGAATCCTTCTCGCAGCCAGCGACATAAATGTCAACAACTTTCTTCCATGCAGTTGTTCCCATCAAGCTTCTTGTTCGTGATCTTCCCAGAAGTCGCCTCTGAAATAACTGTCTTGGTATCCCTGGACTCTGCCCTCAGGTACAGAGTTCTCAAATGAAACATAGAACCTCCCAACAAGACAAATCTCAAATCTAGGTCTCAACACACAATCAACAAACATTAGACTTTGCTGCTAAGACCGTGTAATGCCCAATTAACCATATATATA
>JBAKGM010000279.1:19479697-19528730 GCA_037177215.1 Asparagus racemosus | reverse complement strand
TTAAAATCTTAAAGTAAAAAAGATAATTTTCTGATAATACCCATACTTAAGGGGGATTTGCTGATATTTTGAAAGTTATGAGGTTTATCTGATAATCGTCCAAAGCTAGGGGGTTTTCTAGTATTTTGCCTAAAAATAACTTAACACATTTGAGTGTAAAAGTTTGGGAGCCAAATACGCAATTAAGAAAGAATTCAAGGTTTGATATGAAAAATCCCGTATTTTATATGTATATAATTGTCTTCTGAATAGAACGTTTAATGTTACTAATACTGTTATATACATGCATTGCGCATGCCAATAAGCTAGTCTCCTTCACAATGATAGTCTCTTTTCATGGGCCGGATCAAAGGAGACATGGGAGAGAGGAATGCTAGCGACAGTCGCTCTGTACTCCGTGTGATTGGTGGGAATAGACTTAGGCCTACTTCAAAGCCACATGTCAGCTATTATAGCCACAGTCGTCGCGACTGTGGCTAGCATTCCTCGACATGGGGAGAGGGGGAAAAAACAAAAAAACACAATAAACTGCTATCAACAAAAAAGTTTCCAGACTTCTACCAATATTGCACATTACTGTTTTCTGCGGGTTAATTGGATCACTAGTCACTAGCCACTATATTTATCTCATAATCGGACTTTCATACCTACGTTTTACTTGCTTAGTGATTAATCATATAAATCATATAATTAGATACTAGTTGGATTGCTAATCACCTGTAATGTTTTCTGTCAGTTAACATAACGAATTTTCACTAACGTGATATAAAAAAGTTTGATCATTTGACATAACAAATTTATTACTATCCATAATACCTTGATCACTTATAGAAATAAAATTTGTGACATATCGATAGTTGAATAATTATATTGCATTTGGTATTTTGTTCTTAAAAATATTAACTCGGGACATATAGAGTAAGCCAAATTGCATAGAAATAAATGAAAATATACAACTTAAATTGACAAAAAGTGTTAAAAGTGACTAACGATCCAATTAGCATTTAATTATATGGCCAATCATCTTAGCGATTGAAACATACGTATGAACGTCCAAGTATGGGATAAATACAGTAACTATTGATCCAATTAACCCTGTTTTCCGTTGCACAAGTAGAAAAATTCTGAAGAACCTGATATCTTTTGATGTTTCTTTTTTGTAACCTTTAGATATTCTTCTTGGAAGAATTGCTTGCAAAAGACGCCTAGAACTTGGAAGAAATGGCAATGAAGACAGTAGAAAGATAAAATAAATTTTCATACTCCAGCAAAATTCATACCGATATCCAAGCAAATATTCATGACGGAGAAAAAGGACCAAGTGATTACATCTTTTAATTTAAGATGATATGTTCTGCGTCTCAAAAGAAATTTTAGTAGGGTTACAGCTCCAAGAACATTTGCATGCAAGTATCAGAGTGCACCCTAATTAAAGCTTTTATAAGGATATACATATATATATACACACACACATTCCAAATAATCTTTTAAAGTAACTGTTCTTGGTTTTACCTCTCTTTTTTCTACATTAGAAAAAAATGATTACTTTCGACATGCAACATCAAATTCTTCTTCTATTGTCTAATCGCGTTCTTTTGGATGCTGGGCCTGCTTCCACATTATCGGCGCATGATTTTATCTGTAAATGGCAGATTGAGTACGAAAGAATTTGTTTTAAAAAAACAGTAAATTACATATATTGCCGAAAAACTGTAGTGAATAATTAGTTTACCTTATCAAGCTTCTCCCTGACCAATTGAACTGTCTGATTCATGGACGAAGATGGGAAGTATTCCTGCACACCGAATGCAAAACTCAATAGTAAGTTTGAAAGCTCATATATAAGCTGCCAGCTCTGATATTGTTTACAATATTACTCTACTATGCAGTAGGAATCCTATCAGAACCATCCCGATAGGATGGTTTACACTACTGATAGAATAGCCATAATTAAAAACTAACCCTCTAAGCCCCTGTGAATAGTATAAGATCACCCATTTTACGAGCCGTTCTCATAGAATCTTTACTCTCCACTCTGGACCAATTTGAACCATATTTATTTATCAAATTTTGTCGTAAGCCCTAATGAAACTTTTAAGAATAAAGAACCTTTTTTTCTTTCTTTTTTTCCTTTTAGTGTGCATGTGGGGGTTGGGTTTGGATTATTCCCGGTTTGGTTAGTGGGCAAAAACGGCATAATGTAAACCACTTTCGGTCCAATCTTTAGGTTCCAAACTAGGATTATTCCTGGTCTGATTATTGTTCCCCTTAATCTGGTTAGCTCAATTTGCCACACTCTACCTTATATACATTCAATCAAATGGTATCAAGAAGACTCAAAAACTTTGTAATTTATGTCCCATCAACCTCATGCATGAGTAGCGTGGTGATATAGACTTGAACATTACCTTGTCTGAGGAAACATGGTTGATACACCAAGATTGATCTACCGATGTATTGTATTCCCTATAGAAAATGTAATTTCAAATAAGAACTATCAATAATATAAAGTATAACCGGACATTGGGGTTAGGAAGCCTCAAAGAAAAGACTCAATGAAAAGGGCAGTATGTTAAAACTTACCTATAATGATTGAAGTTCTGAAACTCTTGATGTCTCAGCAGTGGTGAAGCTTGCCCAAACGGAAAAGTATCTACCCTATTATGAGGATGATGAGCAACTTGAGAGAGGCTCTTTGATCCTTGACTTTTTCCATCTGCAACAAATGGGATCATGGCAAGAGAAGAATTTGACTCTTAATGGACAACAAGGTAAATATAATACATGGTGGTACATTAACTAGGCAACTTACGCTTTAGCCGTCCCAAGACTTCATTCCTCCTTCCCTCCAGTTTCTCCTTGGTATCTGAAAGGGTTTCAAACTGAGGAGCATATGAAACCTGAAGGCGGTTTCCATAGAAAACTGACTCATCCAATTTTCTCTTTGCAAACCTTAAAAAAAACAGGGTTCAATCATCAATATTCATTTCCGATGACCTATAATAAACATACTTCAATAGTAACAGATTTTGCAAGATGAAATAATATAAGGAAAGACACGGTATTATTGAGAAGATACATGTCAGGCAATATATGATGCCCTTTCATTCTTTCCCTTTCCTATAACATGTTCATTGTTGTAACAACTCATTGGTTGCGCACCTCGAATTCATTGTCAACATTAGGGAATCAAAATATCTAAGTCGGTTGACCATGTGTTCCAAAAACAGTTAGAGACCTATTTGATAGGCACGTGTGGAATATTTCTTTACTTATCAAAGATGTAATAGAGATTAATAACTCAAAAATTCTAATACACGACTGATGTTTCATTAGATATGCAGAAGCATTTATATTTTATTATTATTTGTCCACTTTTCCAATATAAGGTTATGATTATATTTAGGTAATTATTGATGCATACAACTTTAAAGTATAGTTTAAATTCTGACTTATTATCTTTATTCAACCATCAGTCTTAAAGACGTAAGTTATAGATAAAACACTCCCACATATAACTATTTATCCTGAATTATTAAAGATTCGTCATACTCAACTGTATCATGACATACTCATGTCATGTACATCTACTCCAGGGCGGATACAGAAAAACTTTCTTAGGGCAGCAGATCACGGAGAACTATTTACCCAAATGAAAACGGCTACTAATTTCAAATGGGATTAGCGAAATTGGCTTCTAATTTGTAAATTTTTTTATTTAAAAAATATATATATAACACCTTCCACACAAAAAATACACTTTCTACAATGTCCTGCCACATTGGATATTACAAGAGAGTATATATAAAGTTACTAAACTGTAAGGTAAAAAATCACTTGTGCATAAATTTTCAAATTAATAAATTACAATCACCTTGCATTGCTGACCTGTGAAAATTTGATCCAGAAAACATCAGTGAAAGGCTCACAGTCTTCCGCATCCATGGGTTTGCACCTGTCAAGAGAAAAGGGGAACAATGAGTTGAAAGAGCTGATATATAACAAATGACCAATGAGCCACAAATCATCAGACAAAATCATGAGAACAAGGTAAATCTTTGCAGGAAGAGACCATCTCTTTGATGAACCTTGGATCCCTATCCAAAAAACTTCCAAACAGAAAGCTTTGCCTTTAGATGCCTGATTACCATCCAGGCTTATAACCAGGGTTGGCCATTGCTTTCCTCATAGATTCTTTTTACCTAGATTTACTTGACCAAAAAAAAAAGAGTGCCGGTAGTAATGTTTTCTTGAATCTCCATCTTTTCATCACGTCAATCCACTCACTAGTGTTGATAATTACTCGGAAAGTATGTTTATACATAGTTAACACATCTGCACCTTATGATAGATTTCCAAGATAACTAAAAGGGAACAACTTGAACTCAGAGAACCGTTAAACAGTACAAACATACTTTAGACACATCATCCGTTGGTCTACATCACGAAGGCAAATCCAATCCAATTCGTAAGTAAGAACATGGTTGAGAAATACTCAGGTCGATCTATCATCGTCAATGCAAGTGTTTCTTAATCATACGTTTGATTTGAGTTATTTATGTGATTGTTATGTTGTTCATCAATCTGCCCACTGCCAACAGCACCAAATTGAAATACCAAACACAACAAAGAAGAAGAAGGACAGTCGCGAAGACGCTCACTCTTCGACGCCCCCATAGGATCCAAACAAATTCGATAGCTGCTCCCCGCACCCCAACGCGGGAACATTCCGCACAACTAAGTATCTGCAGGTAGAGCAATCAATTAAGCGCAGGAGTTCACAACAACCCTGAAAGGTAAGTAAATTTACGCAGAGAACCTAGATTCATCGCAGACTGTGTAGACCCGGGCAGCCGCAGATGGCCCGTCTCTGTATTTGTGAAGCGGCATCACCGTCCGGCGGCAGCGATGGGTCTAAATGCGAGTAGAGGCTGCGGAAAAAAAAAATTATAATAAAATTAGTCCGCTCATCACTTGCGTTTTTATGAGGGCATCTTTGCCATTCTTGAATTAGAGGCCACGAATGATAATGGCATCAAAGAATCAATGTTTTCATAATCAAGTATCAACGAAAAGCAATTAGGGATTCTGAGTTCTGAGTATTCATTCGTACGGTTGACCGACATGAAAAGTAAGTGAAGGGAACAAACTCGTGCTCGACGGAGACGGCGGCAGCGGCGGGGCCGGGAGGCTTCCTCCGGCGGCGGCGTCGGAGACACAGAGGCGGCGATCTGACTTCGTTTTTCTGACGGGGAGAGAGAGAGAGACGGCCGACTGGGGAACAAATTTGGGAATTAGGTTTTTTTAAGGGGTTTGTGTAGGTTAATGACGGGAATTATTTCTTTAAGGCCTTGTTTGGGAATAAAATTGTGCTACGTAATTAGCGGTTGGGGGAGGCGGGGGGTAAAGAAGGGAAAAAATTGAGTTTTTCTTACCCCCTCAAATTGGGGTGTAATGAAGGTGAAGGTAAAGGAGGGGAGAACAATAATTATAGTAAGACATTTTTACCGTTATCAAGATCTAATCTAATGGTTGAGATTTCTAATAATAATATTACTTAATAACATGTAAAGTTATTTATGCCATTTTACGTATATTTTCTTCCCTTCCCTTCACTTTATTAAACTTTCTAAACGGAGTGAACTAAGCTTCTCTTGCTTCCCCTTACTAATTTACCAAACAAGTTTAACATGTTCCCATACCTCCCCTTAACATAACTTACCCCATGTTACCTTAACTTCCCTTCACTAGCCTCAAATCTAAACAAGCCCTAAAGTTAACTTCTTCACTTGTAAGAATAGTCATACCTCCGACCCAGTACTCAAACACACTTAAACCTAATAGATCACAACTAGTTTCTTCATGTTTTCTTCTTTAATGACAAAACAAGTTACAACAAAGAGCAATTCTGAGGTACGCTGCGAACTGTCTTTCCACCATAGCCTATGAGGGCACATAGTCCATGTTCAGATTCACTTCTGTTATAAAAGCCTCATTACCCTAAAATAATAAAAAAAAAATGCCCCTCATAGCAATGGTGGAGCCAGGAATTTAACCGACAAAATTTTTGTTCATTCAAGTTGGAATTTCTATATTTTTAGCATATTCATTTCTATATTATACGCAATAATTCTTTTTGTTTGTAGAGGTTGGATAAGACAGATAGAAATATTTAAATTTTATTTAAATTAGAAATATTCAATATTTTTAAATCTGCTCCGCTAAATTTATATAATTCTGATGCATACAAATGCACATAGGTTGAGTATCATTATATAGAATTTTTAATTTGGGACTCAAAGGGTATAATCATGTAATTGGTACTTGAATAAGTTTCTTGATTCTATAGGTCATAAATTATCCCAAGAATAAATAAATAAGTAATGGAGTTAAGAAGCTAGTGAAAAGTTAGATGACGTTATGACAAATCCCAAGAATAAATAAATATCAATCACATGAAAAGTGAAGAAAATATTGAGAATGCAAAACGCACAAATATAACATGGTTCACCTTGTATAATCTCGAATTACACTGCAAATCTCTTAAACAATCTCTCTCAAACAATATGACTAAAACAGAGCCAAAAATTAGTCAAAAGGCTTCACAAGAGACCCCTTTTTTTCTCTGTTCGTTTCCTGGTGCAAAAAACTACAACGTGTAGCTTCATAGATTTGTAGAAGGCCAATGCTTAGTTGCTAGCAAAAGATTCATAGAGATGGGTCTACCGCAAACTGGGTATTAAGTTAAATTTGAAATCCAATCTATAATTCCTTGTCTCTATCTTCATGCAGTAGCTACTGGAATCCAAGTTTCATGAGGAGTGTACTTAAAACTTCTAAGTTGATATATATCCATCCACCAATCAGAAAAAACCAATTGAAATGAAGGCCCTATACTATAGCATGTTCTCGACCAAATCCAACTGAGCCAAAGTACCGAATTTGATTTGGGTCTATAGTTTGAATTTGTAATAATAAAATAAATTTATTACTAACATAGATAGATTTAGTGTGTAACATTCAAACAGGTCAAGGGTAATATTGATTATTGAAAGTTTTTCTCAAACTCACACTTCTAAGGAGTTTGATATGATATGATGAGGAGTTTGATATGATATGATGTGATATGATATAAAAAAAACAAATGAAAATATAAAGAGTTCTTTTTTTTTTTTTTACTTGTTAGGTACCAAATTCAAATATTTAGATTGTCAAATTTTTAAACCTTTATCTATTTTCTCTAGTAAATATAAATCTTATAAATTCTAAGATTTTCTATTTTTAATATACGTAAATCAAATCTGAGCTTATATACATATTAATTAGGATAGGATCGGATAATTGAAGCTTATTTTTATTAATTAAAATTAATTAGACAAAGATATAATAATAACATATATCTTAAAGGGTTAAGGGTATATTGTCCATGGAAAGTTTTTTCCAAACTCTCTCTTTTAACGGGAGTATGATATGATATGATTTAGATGATGTTCTTAACATGTGATTCGATTTGGACTTTTATACCGTTATTGTCATTATAAATGCCCATGAAATGAGTGAAATTGCAAAAAATCTGCACTCACAAGTCTTATCTTTTGTGCTCACATTAACTTTCCTACCCACTTCAGAGGTGTTTATAATTACTACAAGAGTAGAAAAATCCAAATCACATTATGTGTAAAGTGTGATATCTTAATTTAACAGAAAAATAAACATTCCCAGATTATTGGGGTATCACATGGGTATAATAAACTTTAGGGTAAAAGTTCAAATGGGCGCTTTAGAGTATTAAATGGGCAAGAATAAATTTTGGCCTATCCAGGTTCACAGTAAGTGAAACTTTGGGGTACCAAAGTGTAACCAACCCTACATAGAGATTACAGAATTTTACAGAAGGAATCACTTGCAAGCTATGGACTTATGGGGGTATTGTCAAAGGGATGATCTTTTAGAGAGTAGTTTCGTGGAAGTTACATAAATATATTAAGCGAGACAATAACTTTGTAGCTCATGGATTTCTAAATCCCCAAACAAATAAGCATCCACCTTACAAGTTTCCCAAAAATGTACAAATCAAAAGTTTCAAGAACCTGTAAACTGAAAAGGACCCTGAAATTATTATTTCCTCAAAACAACAACATTTGGAGAGCCTTCAACAATCTGCCTATATAAACCTACAATATAACAAAATTTACAGTAATCCAAGCTACATATAATCTTAAGCTTCCAATTTTCTACTGTGCATCACAATTACCCACAAATAAGACTAATAGATATTAACACGAGACTTCTGTGGTCCATTAATACATATGTAATAATGGACAAATGAGCAGTCTATTTCTTTGCTGCATGAATGTGAGATATAATTTCAGAATCTAAAATCTGTCCAAGGAATTTAAATGATCCTCCAGCAGAAGCACCTCCCATTTGTACGCACTGACCAAAAATTCTCTCATTAAAGTGTGTCTCTGTGAATCAGTACTTAAGAACCTTCAGATTTACTTGTATAAGGTACTGAACTATCCAACATACTTATGTTCCCAATATCTTCCTCATTACTTGATGAACCATTGCTCGTATCCAAGCGGCAATACTTAACACCATCATCACTCTCAAATTTATCGGGTAGATGGGTTGAAGTTTCGTCAGATGATTCATTGTCTTCAGAGATAGCAGCAATTCGAGAAAAATCTGGACGCTTCAGGCTTAGGGTTGGCTCATTTACAGACTTTAGCGTATTGCTTCCGTCACCTTGAACCAAGTCAGTAACCCTTACCTGGTTCATTGGTCTATTTGATTAGAAACAAGAAATAGACAGAGAAACGTTAATTAATTCTAATAGGTTTAATGGATTATGGAACATATTTATGAATAGGATTATTTGCACGCGCACACACCTTTGTATCCCTTTTAAATTTAAGGTGAATTGCAGATAGAACCCCCAGTACTATCACCCAATTGTGCCTAGACCCATGCAGTTCCACTGTTGCAGATAGACCCCCTCAATGGACTTTTCTGACTCTTTTATCTTGCCCTCAGGGAAGAGTTCCTCTTTTTTTTTTTTTTTTTTTTGTGGTGGTGACAAATAGACCTCCTGAGGGTAAAAGAGTGGAAAAAATTCACTCAGGGGCTCTACATGCAATTGGATGATAGTAAAAGGGATCTATGAGTACAGGGCTCTATCCGTAACAATGGACAGGGAGTATATCCACAGCAGCGATCGTACAGGAGATCTATCCGCAATTAACCCTTATATTTATATACTTATTAGTGCATACACCCTGACCTGATGATTGTTGCTATTTTCTGTTAGCTTTTTACCTCACTTGAGAATGTCACGAAAATGATTTTAGCAATGATCGAACGTTGACTATCAGGTGATTTCTATGAGATTTTAAAACTAACAGAAACATAATGCGATCCTGATGCTCAGGAGATGTATGTGCTATTAAAATAAAACACATAATAGTAGCTAGTTGCATCAGCAAATTATGACTATGGATGATAAAATACCCGCAATGGCTTCATCGTATCAATTTCTCGGTCCTCAGTTCTATCGACAGCATCTAGAGCTTGAAGCTCCATAGAATCTCTGACAAGCTGACTCAAAAATGTCACATCGTCTGACATGACACCTAGTCCCTTTAAAAGCTTTGAGCCAAGCTGTAAACTAGTCTGCAGCAATAATATAATAAGTTTCAAAATCCTCACAGGTATATTTGAATAAAGGTTTGAACGATATAAAGTTATGGTGATTTCTTCCAACTTTTTACCTCAGCATTCTCAATAATAGCATCTGTTACACCTGCTTTCTTCAGATCTAATAAATGACTGAGATCCTGAGCTCTAGCGTATATAGGGACCTGTTAAAAGTTCACAAGTTGAAGCAAACAACTAAATAACTCTCGAAGTTTGTCTGAGTTCTCTATCAATGACACCAGTAAATCTGAAACTTTATCGGCCAATTCTCCATAAAAACAGCTTTCTGATCATTCAACTGATGGAAACTACAATTATTTCTTAATATTTTGATTTTCAACTAGAAGTCAGGTATTTTTGCTATAGTGAGTGCTATATTTTCCATGAAAATCCATTTTTTTTATTTTAATTTTAAACGCATATCACAATAAAAGTCACTAAGTTTTATGAAGCTTCAGTTAGATATTGATGTCTCTAAAAAGACCTTTTCCCATATCATTATGTCTGATGTCTCAAAGTAATGCACCACTAAGAAGTAAAACAAGGAATTAACAAAATAAAGACAGAAGTACAAATGTGGTACAAGTCAACTATTACCGCAGGGAATGCTAGCCGTATACGTTGAACAGCCTCAATTGTTCTCTGTTTACCCGTATACATGATCATGACTGCTTTAGGAGAAGAAATACCAGCAGATTGCAAAACAGCTGGGCGTGATCCATCTCCATAAAGTATCGGGAAGCCTGACTTTCTAGATGCCTGTTTTTTAAAGCATAAAATCCAAAATCATTTTTAATATAAATAAATACAAACAAACACAGAGAAAACACCACCACCACCACCACAAAGCCTTTATCCCAAATTTTTGAGACCGTCTATAGGAATCAATTTTTTTCCTTCAGTTCTATTAAGGTCATCTCCTCCATTAAATTCAACCAAGCAATCGCTGGTTCATCAGTGGATGAAATTTTGGAGGAAAAACACAGGAGAGTGAGAAAGCTACCTTACCCTTCAGTTTGCTTATCATATCCTTCTTAAAGCCCTCCAACCAAGCTCTTTTAGTTCTACCTCTAGCCATATTTGTCCGATTCACAACATTCTTATCACTTCTCCTAGAAGGTGCATTTAGTGGCCTCCGTTGTACATGACCGAACAATCTCAATTAATTCTCTCTCATTTCATCCTCAACTGGAGCAACATCTAACCTCCTATGAATGCACTCACTTCTTATCCTATCTCTGAGTTCAAAACACACAGAAAACAAGAGGGGGGGGAGGGGGGGGGGGGTTGTACCTTCACCACTGCAGGATTAAGATCAAATGCAACATAAGGCCAGCCTGCATTGTCACCTTCTAAGCCAGAAGCCAATGGTGTAGATAAGAAATTGGCCAGGACCTGCAGTATGCAAACTTCAAAATACATCTAAAATATAACAAATTCCAAACTGGTATGTGATCATAATACCTGCCCCATTTGGCCAAAACCAAGGATGACCACAGGTTCAGTAGCATCAAAGTTCACCATCTCGGTTTCTTTCTGCCATTTAAGTGGTTTCAAGTTAAACAAAGACCCACTTTCCAATTCATGAATCAATGTAGACAGTAGACTTATATCTAATGCTTACTTCTTTCACTTCTAACTTCTCATCAATGATACCGGCTGCTTTTCTTCCAATTTCATTCAGCAAAGGGGTTAATGCCATTGATAGAACAACAACGATTATGAGAAGTTTGTTCAACTCAAGTGGCAGGACTCCAAGCCTGTTTGAGAAACAAAGATCCTAACTTAACACGAACCAATAAGCCAAATAATTAGCATTGCCACATGCCACTACAGGCTGACCTGTTTGCCAAAGAAAACACCACAAATCCAAACTCTCCTCCTTGGGAAAGAAGCAAGCCTATTCTTACACTTTCTTTTAAAGATAATCCAACACGGGGACCTATTGCTGTTATTATCAGTGTCTTGATAACAATTAAGCCTAACAAGAGGGAAAGAACGTTTGCCCATTCTCTGAATAGGAGCTGCACAGCAGAGATCAAAAGGTAGTAAGAAAGCTAAACTAGTCTTACTACAATTGTAAGTCTGCAACAGCTCATGAATTAGCAATTTTAATAAAAATCTTGATGTGGAATGTGTACTAATACGATATTTCTTCTTCTTCTTTTTTTAAACCATCGAGTTTTAGGCCAGCAGCAACCTAGAGTAGTGACCGTGACTGAAGGGTTTCATGCAAATAATCCAGATGCTCAAACCATGAATTTGAGTGTATAGCAACAGTAATCAAGGATACATAATCTGAAGCATTCAAGTATACAAAAGGTGACAAAAGGTGATAAAGAAATGGCTTTGTGTTAAATTGGATTAAGCAATAGATAGACTCAATAATCAATATTGCCCAAAGTTACAGATCATGAAGACCAAGGTTTGAGAGTAGATTCAAGTCTAATCCACACAAGTTTCTATTGATTTGTTCATGGAATTATATGCAAGGAACTTGTAAGGATAGCAGTGATTTGGTAATAACATTCCAGTATTTGGACTTAAAATCCCAAGGAGACATTATCAACATCATAAATATGGTTTTAAGGCCTCGGTTGGTAAGCAGGAACGAGTGGGAATGGGCATTCAATGCTCATTCCCACTTTTCATTCATGCCTACCAAACATGACACCTTTTTAGAAGTGGGAATGCCCATTCCCACTTCTCATCCGTTCCCACTTTATGTGGGAATAAGCATTCCGATTGAGAAGGTAAGGACTGGTCATTCTCACTTAAATGGGAATCAAGAAATAGATATGATTTCCAATTATGCCCCCACCAACAATATATTTCAGAAATGTAGTATTAAGATTTTAAACTTTATCCAAATTAATATTTAATCTGAAATTTACTTTAGAATCAACTCCATTGTAAGATTTTAAAGTATATCCAAATTAATAATTAATCCAAATGGTAAATACTTCTGTCCAAAAATAATTCTATGAGAAAAATAAAACTATCCAATGGAAAATTATTTCCATGAGAAAAATAAAAAAACATATTTTTTATAAAATTTTTATTTATATAATTTGAAATTATGTAGTCATTATTCATGATGTTTTTATATGTTTTTAAACTGTATGTTATTGTAGTGGCATTATTAGAAAATGACATTCCATTCTCACTTGAGAATATATGATACCAAACTTAGGAACGGAAATGCCATTGCCTTTCTCGCTTTCATTCTCTAATGTCGCCCAAACATGGGAACGAGAATGGGCATTCCATTGCTACATTAATTCCATTCCATTCATTTTTCAACTCCATTCTCACTTGATTCGATTCTCGCGTACCAAACGAGGCGTAATGTAGTGTAAGTCAGCCACTAAGTAGTGTTGTCTGACTGAAATCTTTGGGCTCTAGATGAAAATCAAAATTTATGATTTCAAATAGAAGCAACCAGATCATCTAAGTTTTTATGATGACTGTCAAATACCTAATGCAGCCCTCCTCGGCTTGGGACAAGAACGAGAGAATATGATAGATGTCAATTAAATAGAGGAAGTCATCCTTTACAAAGGTGACCCGACAAAAAAGATTCATGTACTCAACCACAAATACTTGTGACCACATTACGTTTTTAGTGCTGTTTTGTTGTTGCCATCAGTACAATGCAGTTTACAAACACTGTATCCCCACTTACGATTAACTAAATATTCCTTAAAAGTTATCTGAACCAGCCATTAAAATTCAAGACATAGATGGTACAAAATAAATTGGAGAACTATGCTTATCAATCACTTGAAATCAAGGTTTGGAGAAACTAAAGTCTCATCAAATTGCAGCAATTGGATGCAGAATTCTTCCTGATGAAATAACCTGTGGTACCAAACATCAACTTAAACTGGTCCTTGATCAAATATTGTGTAAGCTCAAGTGGTTTACACAAGACGAGCTCTAAAAAGGATGCCATATCAATTAATAAGGAATACTATACAATTGAACCGAACAATACAGATGAATCACTATGTGTGTGTCCAGACATGTATTTTACTTGATCTGACCCATTTGCTCTATTTGAGTATTCATGAAATCGCCGCTAAGGTGCAGAGGTATTTCAGTTAAAACTGCATCCTGTAGATAAGTAACCAATAAACTATAACTAAAATACAACATTAAGAAATTGTAAATATTTTCTTCCCGAATCCAGAGCAGATATTTAATATAAATACCAAGAAGTCCACTACTGGTAAACAGTAGGGATATATATAATGGTAAAAGTAAATGCTGAGAAAAAAGGTTACCTGCATGTCAATGGATGTGCCTGTGGTAACAAAGAATAAGCCTAGCAATAAGCCTCTGAAGGGCCTAATATCTGCTTCAATTTGAGTACGAAAATTTGTTTCCGCAAGAAGAGCTCCTGCCAGAAACGCTCCTAGCTACGTGGCAAGAGATCCATATATGTCAAAACTTCACACAGGTATAGAGATGTTTAATAACTTTGAGGGGAAATAACCTACTGTGTCACTAAACCCGAGCATCTGAGTTAGGAGTGATGTTCCACAAACAGTAAGCAGGCAAAGAGCAACAAAAGCTTCTGAACTCCGTGACTCTGCGACAACCTGTATCACAGCATTGATAATTGACAAAATCAGTGTCATGTATAGATACAAAACTCTAAAGACAAGCCTGCATCATCATAAAAGGTTTAATACAGACTTCAAAGATACGCCTCAACAAGAATTTTCCTCCAAGAGAGAGCAGGCCAAGCCCACCTAAAGCTTTCAAGCTCTCACTTGCTAGCATCGGCCAAATGCTTTCCTCTACAAGGTTCTGCAGCCAAAGACAAACACAACAACACAATAACAATGTAATCATATAACCCTACGGAGCATATAGTCAATAATATTACTAGAAGCGCTAATAGAGTCGAGGAAAATACAATGGAAATAGAAGGGGGAGAATGCACAAAAAATATGCTAACTTTAACTTGCACAAGAAGGTTATGCCATCAATGTCTAATGTTCCGATGTCCCATGTAACAAAAATGCAATTGGAATGACTTTAACAGGTGAATTTGCCCCCCCCCCCCCACCCCACCTTCTTTCTGGAGATTATGGAGGGAGAGACAAAGATGTTTACTATCACTATCGGTTTACATCAAGGATCAGCTTTAAAACTGTATCTTTTTGCATTAATTATGGAAGATCTTACTAGGCATATTCAAGACAAATTTCTCTGGTGTGTGTTATTTGATGACATAAACTGATTGACAAGACTAAGGAAGGTACAATTTTCAAAGTAGAAATGTGAGAGAAGCAGTCGCGTCTAAAGTAATTAGAATTAGGCTATTAGCTGAATGAATAAGAGTACATCGAAACAATTTTAGAAAAAGCGTAAAGAAGAGCGAGCATACAGACCTGTCAATGGTCAAGAAATACCTGGGAGTTATCATTTTCATTATTCAGGATCAATTATTCATCACGATGGTGAGATTGAGAATGATTTGGTTCATCGAATCAAATTAGGATGGTTATCATGGAGTGCTATTGGAGCCCTATGTAATCATGGCTACCTCTGAAATGGAAGGACAATTTTATGGGACAATTATGAGACCAGAGACCCACAATGCTATATCCTCAGAATGTTGTTTAATTGAAAAACATGTGCAGAAAATGAGTGTAGCATAAATAAGAATGTATGACAGACGATTGGATATATACTGAGGGATAAGATAAAGAAATGAGTGCATTCATAGGAAATTAGAGACTTCTCCTATTGAGGATAAATGAAATGAGAGAAACGTTTGAGATGGGTTGATCATGTGCAAACCATTAAATGCACCAATTAAGAAAGTCACAAGATTATAGTTAATGGAGAAAGAAGGACCAGATGTAGGCCTTTAGGAACTGTGGGAAGAGGATACAACAATGAGTAACTTACTAAATAACTCTCAGAAGAATTGTATGGAACTGTAGGATTCACGTAGTCAACCCCAAAGTTTGGGATAAATGCTTTGTTATTATTATCGTTGTACCATGTACATATTATATTATTATTATATAAAGAGTGCAAAGATGTGTGCATAATATCCTGTTTTAGTATTAAACCAGTAGAATATTGTATGAACCAATAAAATACAGTTATACCAGGCTCGAAATGTTATTTTAAGAAAATATTCTTCACAACTTATTGATTCATGAGAAGCTGCTAGAAACTTGAAGGGAAAATGTCCGTGTAACATAGGTCCATTCTCGTAATTCAAATGATTATAAGCACGTGTACAATAACTGAAATTTACCAATATATCTACATCTGGCAAACAAGACTGAAGTAAAAGAACTGTAAATTATCACTATCAGATAATGGATGGTCTAGTAGCAAGCAAGGAAACATATGATACTTTCTGTTAAGATGCACAAGCAGTGTAATATCTTAGAGAACATTATCCATAATAATATAATTGCAAGATGTTTTGCATATAAACACAAATTTGTTTGTTGTAGCTATGAAGATCTTGGTTTGTCATTATGGAAGGAAACAAGGACATTAAATTACATCGATATCAAGGTTCTGTTAATCATTAAGTTCCTTCAAATCACCATTAACTAATGCATATTAGGTTCTAAAAGCTCTCAGGAAAGTGCACTGCAAGTTTAAATGGCATATCCTGGATTTTTTATTCATAAGCTACATAGAATTAATTTGCATTAAAATTTCAAGGTGTAATTGCATATTAGTTTAAATCATCTTTAATTGCCAAAAAGTCGAGTCCCTCAAATCTCAGTATTTGCCAAAAAGTCTGTCAAATCCTCATTTTTATTGCCAATTCGTCCCTCTGTTAGGGATTCTGTTAATTTCTCTAACTGCAGTTGGGTTAAGCCTTAACCCAGCAAGTAAAATTACCCAAGTGCCCCTAAAAACACTCCTTTTTAGTTTTGAAAGTTAGAGGAGATGAAGAGGAATGGAGTATAGTGAAGCGTTTAGAGGATTATATAGGCTTTAGAGGAAAATTTAACCATTGGAACAACTCTAGTTTGGGTTCGGGGGAAATTCTGACTGTTGAAGAAGAAAGGCTTGGTGGGTTTGGGTTGCGGGTATAAAACCATTATGATGGGATGGTGAGATTTTAAACAGAAGTATTAAATATGGGTGGGGGTATAATGGGAAATCTAACCGTTTCCATTTGAGTTAATGGAGTTTCACCCAAATTAATAAGTTCACCTAACCAGAGGGACCAATTGGCGATAAAAATGAAGATTTGAGGGACTTTTTCGCAAATACAGAGATTTGACGGACATTTTGGCAATTAAGGATGATTTAAGAGACTAATACGCAATTACCCCATATTTCAAATGTCAAACACATTAGCAAATGAATGTATTTAATGTGGCCTGTATGGTGCTGAGGTGCCAAGGCAGCCAATCATTAAGAAAATCCACTCTGAATGAGTAATGAATGAAAGTAGAGCTAAATCAATATAAAATTAGGAACCTGCACAAGATGCATTTTGATTTCTTCAAAGGAAACTCTGTATTTACCTGACTCTCTAACACTGGAAGTATCACTAAGAGAGGAACAACAGCTATATCCTGGAAAAATCACCCAATCGAGTACAGAAATTAGACAAACAATTAAAATGTTCATAGACATAATAGGCTATGTATATGATATAATGGCGCTACATGTGATGGTGCAGAAGACCACTGACCTGTAGGAGAAGAATTCCAAGAGTTGCAGAACCAAATCGCGTTGGAAGCTCACCTTTTTCTGCAAGAAGCTACAGAGAAGTTTGGTCACTAACAACATTGCATAAGCTACTTGACAGCGCAAGATTGCATTTTATACTAGCAGTAATTAGAATAAAAACAGTAAAAAAGTCCTTGCATTTTATATCAGCATCACAGTCCATAGTTTTGGGCATGAAACGACTCCACATATTCAAAGTGGAAGGTAAGCAGGTGCACGTGTGTCTATATTATGGGTGCATGTATTTCTACATTCATAAAGAATTTCGTATTTAGCACAAGAAGAATCTTAGTGACAGTATTTACTGTATGTGTGGCCAGTGCTGCAGATAACAGAAAAAAGGACCAAAAAGACATGAACAATTGAAATAGGAAATATGATTGTTATTAAAGGAGAAAGAAAAAATACAAGTAAATTTTGAATAGTAATGAAATTTTCATATAATATAATCATTATTGCATTACTAGTATGAAGACAATAACTACACAAGAGCTAGCGAAAAACTAAAGGATGCTCTTTAAGTAAAAAAGTCAGGAGGAAAAAATGGAAACAGTGGCGGAAAATGTAAGAGAAGTTTAGGGTAAAAACTTATAAAGATACACATGTAGGTTTTATGAAAATGAGTGCAGTGGAAGTCATTCAACCACTCCACATAAACATTTGCAACTATAATTCAGATTCTGGACCTTAAGGTTACTCCAATGGGTATAACAGAGTTAATAAAGGTAAGAAGTCCCTGATAATAAAATATCAACCATTGTGTGGTGCAGAACACAATATATAGTTAGAGATAGCATCATTTTTATTCCCTTCAAAAGTATGAAAGTAATCTTCATGAAAAGCAAAAAAAAGCATAGATAGCAGACTGCTAACTGATAGGATCACTAGCCAGTAAGAACAAAATTATTTGGAAACTTTCATACAAACATGTATCATCGTTAAAAGAAAATTAAGGGAACTATTTGTTTCCCTGAAGATATTTGAAGAATGTCAAAGTTGATCAATGATAAGTATTATATGTAGCAGCACTAACAAACTGGCTTATAACAGTATAATAGCAATTTGAGGTCTGTAACAGTATAATGCATCGTAGGAACTGGAAGGTAACAAGAACGGATGCAAAGAAACTAGATATTCAACTCCATTGACATGCCAGAACTATACCTATTATGATTTTTATGAAGCAACAGGTACTTTGTAGTAATGTGTGTAACTTTGGTGGAAGAAGGTAAGCTAAACACTAAAGAAAAGAAAAGATGACAAAGTTCCTACTCTATGAATAGTGTCTGAAATGCTCCTTCAACTTTACAGCTGGATTTCTCTCTGATGCAAGTGTTTCTGAATGGAGAACCTCTTTCAACCATGCACACATGTATGTTTAGCTTAGTTTGGCCATATTTCTTTCCACATTGTTTGGGCCAAGAACCAATAGCATAGGGTTACTACTTGCAAGCTTTAGATCTTATGATTTTGTGGCGCTTAGCAATTAGCATGTTGAATCATTTGTGATTGGGAAACCAAAGGAGGGTGTGTCAGTATAGAGAATATGCACCCATTATGTGTGGACAAGTTTGTATGATAAGAGAACAACCATAATCTACCTCGAAATGTTTATCTAGTTGGGGCATTCAAATTAATCATCCCTATCCGAGCCCTTCTACCACTCCCAAAATGTTAGAAAAACAATCTAGACATGTAGAAAATGAAGCAAATAAATAGAAACCCACAGGAGATAGTAAACATCTCTTATCTTCTGCCTAAATACGGAAGTGATCCGAAGTAAAAACATTCATCTCTGTCACACTAACATGTCATAGTGCAAACTAAGCTTCTGAAGCCACAAGCAACCAAACAAGCTCTATAATTCTTCGTTAGACAATCGAATTATCTTTCAATATAGTTTCACTTACAACTACTTCCCCTTCATGGAAGGAAAAGCAACATGTTTGTCAAAGGAATTTTGTGATGAAACTACATTTGGAACCAAACTTATCAGACTTTTTTCAGTACAATAAGGTGGGAATAATTATAGAAATTAAGAGTCAATGTCCAGTAAATTCATTGTTTTGCTACTAGTTAATTATTAGATTAAATATACACCTGCAGAACAAAAGCCGAAGAGGATAATGAAAGAGCAGCTCCAATCACTACAGCTTCATCAACACTCCTAATGTTGACCTGCATATTTACACCAATAATTGAGACAGTGAATCTAGAATCAAAATTTTAAATCTAAATGCTCTGGCCTACAATTCTATCATGCTTGCACACCTTCAGAATGTCACATATAACACACATTTTCTAAAGCTCTGAAATTTTAAGTTTTTAGAGACAACAGTATATTCATTTAAATTTGGTACATAAGTGATAGCAATAGAATCTCACCAGATCAGATCTTGAATGAAAAAGGAACTGGAGAATTTTGGTTCCAATAGCCCCGTTAGGAGGAAGCTCAAATGCTGTGAACGCAAGGGTGGACAATACAACCTTCAACAAGATACAGAACCAAACTAGTTAGCATCACAGGATTGGAAGGCATCATCTATGAGTTAACACGTGGAGAGGGTGTTCTTTCAGATGTAAATCAGGCCATGCATGGGTGGGTGTGGTAAGAACATAAGTTTGTCTGTGTGTTGAGGGGTGCAGTTTTTTCTTTCTTTTTTTGTTGGTTAACTTGGGATCATTTTTTTCTTTGTTTTGGTCTGGGGGAGCTGAAGGGGATCATGAACAGAAATGGTAATCGAGAAGGGTGCAACTACACAAATCTCCATGCTTAGTTATGGGCCTTATTTTTCCAATAGAATTTCTTTTAAACATAGTCCTAATGTACCTGCAATCATTAACAGTCAACCAACTCATAACACCAAGAGGATATGCTGCCTATTTGATGGATCAAGCTGATCAAACTTGGAATCACGAGCTAGTCTTGATGACAGTAGACGTTTAGCTAACAAGTTTGACATGACTACTAGAGAGAATAACTTTATATCTTTACAGGTATTATTCACGTTCAGTGTCAGAAGCTAACCAGCACTCGTAACAGGAAGTAATCTGACAGAATCTCTCCTGATTCTTTAGTACAAGAAAAAAAGATCCTGAAATAACATGCCAAAAGAATCAAATATGAATATTCTTTCATGTCTTACATGCTTCGTTAATGACCATTATCTAAGTTTTTTATATAATCCACATAATCACTTTCTGATAGTAAAGAAACAAATGGTAATCTATGGTGTCTGCTTAAGAATTATGTCACCCTTTATATGCTGGAGATCTGTGATAAGCTAAAAGAAAAGGTTTTATCGAACCACAAGTCCAGTAAATATGCATTACTTGGACGTCTCAGACTCCGTAGAAGTAACTTTCTTGCTAAATGTGTTCCTTATAATTTCATTTTATGCACTTAACAAGATATGGTTCTTTCACGTTTTCTCTTTTCATTGGTCCAATTGTGCAACGATTTATTGAATTTGTTGCCTTCGATATGTCTACTAAGAGTTTGCGCTTGAATATCAAAGACTTCATACATGTTCTATCTTTCTAGCATTATTGTGAACAAAAAACGGGTTATAACATAAAAGAACAGAGAGTTTTCATGAAAAGATCCCCTGGTTATAAGCCATGTCACAGTTCTAATCTGAAGTTATATTGTGTCAAACACATGAATCAAGCATGATATATTTGTTTTGCATGTACTATAGAATTTTCCATGTCTCAACTTCCTGTGCAGTGACCAGATGGTAATCCATGTTGGCACAATGCAGATTGTAATTTTTTTTGGATTAATTTAGTAAAAAATACTCACATTCATTGCACAAAATGTATAATCACCATTTGCTCAAGTAAAGAGAAATTTATATATAAAATGGTCATAAGCTCAACAACTACCAACAATAAAAAAATGCCAGCACTGTACCTGGGTCAATCCCATTCCAAATGCAAATTTTGCAAGAGCTCTAAGACGCGCTAGTGAAAGTTCTAACCCCATCTCGAAAAGCTGCAGTTTTCTAAATTAAACACCAGAAATATCAAACAGAAAAATGGATGCATCTTTATAAATAAAAAAAACTATTATTTTGAATGTTCTTCAACATGAAATGTAAAACAATTTTGGGTAGAAAACCTCACACACACCCACACCCACACCGACCCACCCACCTACACACACCGTGCCCATGTGTTGGCCAAGTCTTTCTCTATACATAAATGTATGTAGTACAAATATAATTGAAAATTACAGTAGGAAAAACCTAAACATAGATTAATATAGATATATGTAATATTTAATGCTATATGTTTTGAGAATTATGTGTCTGGACTTTTTCAAACATGACAATGTCTATGTGTAGATACTCCCTCCCTCCCTCCCACTCACCCTCACCCCTCCCTCCTTCCTCTTTATGTGTATGTGGGTGGGTGCGAGCATGTGCCCGCAGTGCAAGTGTAATCATATGTCCTATACTTAAAGGAACTTATGTATCACAGATCCATGTCCAGGTCCTGTGTGTTTCAGATTTTTCAGAAAGCAAGTTAAAGCCACATCCCACCATTCTCGATGTCAATTAATTTCAAACTTACATAATATATATAGACAATATAGTGATCAAAGCAGATGTTAAAAACTAATGAGAAGCCCATCAGTTAGAGGTCATATGCCATAAAAATGATTGATATGTTTACTAGCCCAAATAAAAGAACACAACAATACATGTAGGCAAAAGAACACTCAAAAAAAAAAAAGAATATGGTGAATGACCACCTACCAAGAAAAGAATGCCCCATTCTGAGAGAACTTTAACATCTGTGAGGTTTCTGATAAAGCCAAATTGGTTAAGTACAACGCCCGCACAAAAGAAACCAAGTATCTGAAAGTAAGTGTGAGAGCTTATTCCACCATGGAGTGAGAATAAAATTACAAACAAAAAGAACATGGTAACTATAAAATTCTAGATTCAAAAAGCAAGAAGTATTACTTTTTACCTCGTTTTAACATAGAGAAAGACAAAACAAGTAAGTAGACTCGGTATCAAATATATGTTGCTTCATGAACCCGAAATAGTTGAATAAGGTTTGTTTCTCGTAATAATACAGACGAATATCTAGGCAGATGAAGCATTTAAATTTAACTCATAAAGAGAAACAATGCTGCAAATTCCAAATTAAATTTATGTGTCACAAAGCCCATGACGATTAGAGCTAAGCCGGTTGCTGACTTGCTTTTTGTGAATCCTTTTGCAGATCCTCCATGGCATGAGTAAGAAAGATGGGTGGGCATCTGGCTTGTAATGACTGTAAACTTCTGATAGATGAAGTTCAACTTCGACTATAAACATCAAGCTTTGCCTCTTTCCATGTGACCTTTTAGAAACCTTCTTCACCAAAGAGTTCTGTTAAAGGAGATACTCTAATCACAAGACGCTTGTTGATCATTTTTTATAACTTCCTCTAGGTTGAGATTGTTCTCTCTATCCATCCCTATATTGAGACCCTGCAGCATAACATGAACTAGCTGTAGAGGGTCTTTTTAGTTTCTGTATAGTTACATTCTTCATTGTATACTCTAATCCATCCAACTCACTCATTTCTCTGTTTATAGTTTGTAGCTGTGGAATCAAAGAGTTATCCTTCAAATTCAGGGTAACCAGACTATATTAAAAAAGAGTTTACATTTGTAGATAATTACAGAAAGTTAAGTTTTTCTACTTTCTAACTATATTTAGTACATTAGCAAAACCGCGCACAAACTCTTAGAAAAACATGAAACAGATTTCCACCTGCCAAAGGAAGGGGACCCCTTCTAAACTTCTGATTTGTGCTGAATTGATTCCAGCCTATTTCAACAACTAATATGCTTACACATCGTATAGAAATTCTGTGTTGTTCAAACCCCATAAACGGCAGAGAGACAGCACCATCAGATAATTCTACTCAATAATTTAAAGCTTTAGCATGCACTGATAGAACTTTTGCCAATATAGTGTCCTAGTTATCATCTACATATTTAGACTAGATAATTCCACAACAAGAAATATCTGATGTCTTTGTCAATAGTGTGTCAAAATATTTAGACATGCCTATTGGACATACATGTTTGTGGTTAACTACTTGAGTTGCATTCGTGCAGCACCTAAATATTGCAGTGCATCATTATAGACATAATCAACTTTTTCAACTACATGGCCACAATATCTAATCTATTCAGACCTTTGACAGTATAAATTCTTCTTGAGCTCCATCACTAAAATTTTAATGATGAGTGTCTAGAACAACCAAAAATATTTTAAAATATCATGAAAAGCATGTTAGCAAAACGTCTTTTCAGGAAATTACTCACCGGGCTAGCTTTAAGCAGCTTAAATGCTGGCACAACCATAACAGTAACCATCAAGAAAGTAAGAGTATCAAATCCCAGATCATTGATTACATCTACGGCACTGGCAACGTCAAGCTCAGCATATGTCCGAAATCTTTTCCGAAGAGATTTTTGACAGCTTTTTAAACGACCTCTCAAACCAAAAACCACGCAGTTTGACTGCCTATAGATGCCCTTGGAACCATGTATAGGCATAAAGGTTGGTTGACTGTATGTAGAAGATACAGCGGAGGGAAGAGTACCTTGCCATTTCCGGCAAGAGGAAGTGCCATAGACTGGCCTGTGATGACTAGAGAAAACATGCTGATAAGCTCTTATAGAACATATCGGATCTCCAACAACCGCCTGCAATTCAATTAACATTTGAGCAATTTTAGAATTTCCCAAAAATGAACTATCAAATCATTCATGGTAAGTGTTAAAGGCAAAAGAGTGCAAGAAAGCTACATTCTATATTCAATGCTCATACTGGGGGTTATATAACATATTAGCCTACGGATTTTTGTTACGTTTTCTTTTCTTTCGCCTTTCATTTTGCAGAACGAACAGACAGTGGAACTATGAGGTATTTAGCGTCTAATGAATTATACTGGCCATATTAAGGAGATATTTAATAAACGGGCTTGCAAGGTTATCGGATAGTGGGGCATCGTCTCGAATCTATGAAGAGAAAGCGCCAGCAATCACAAGCTACCACCTTTCCCTACGACATACATCGCCTCTGAACATGCCTTTCGAAGCTGTCGTAGGTATAAAGTGACAATATGATGAAGCTCGTTCTTCAAAAAATCTATACACTGATGCCTTTTTGCTGCCTTGCAATTCAATCGCTCAATTGGCGGCAAAGAGCCAACATATTTGAGGCTTTGGCGCAAAGCATAACCTACTGTTGGAAGACCATATATAAAGATGAAACTTACAAGGCCGTCAACATCGATATATCCTCAGACCATGGAGCATGTAAAATATACATAAAAATCACAAACCTACTGTAGATAATTGCAGTGGGAGGAACTGCTGTTCTTAGCATTAATTATCGAGGAAATTTTCTCGGCGGGGTATTACGACACTCGTGAGTAACTAAGCGAGAAATTCACATTCGATTTCAGAGCCAAATAGCTGAAATGATAATGCTATCAAGAAATATTCGTACATCAAGATGACAGCTTTTTTGCTATGAAGATGTTTCTCTTGAGAATTATTTTTGAAAGAGCGGAGAATAATTCGAGAAAATAGTGGATAAAACTAGAGTTGGTTGAAGGATTGAAGCTCACCTTGAGAACGCAGCTGCAATCGGCCATGGCTTTGAGCTCGATTGAAGACAGACGAGAGAGAGAGAGAGAGAGATTGGTGCCCTAGGGTTCGTTACATCGTCGCCTCTGAAGGGAACAAGATAAAATGAAGTGATGATGATGATGACAAGGATTACACATGAGGTGGAGAGAGAGGACAAAGAAGAGGAGGGAAGAGAAGAGAGGTGGGGAGTTCTCCACACGCGCACGTTTGAGTTTGTGGGGAGGGGGGTTCTATTTGATTTTTTTAATTTTTTCTTTTTTTTTCTTTTTTTTTGGTGGGGGTGGGCGGGGGTCTTTATGTCATATGTTAAATATTTTTACGTTATTTTCTCTCTTGTCTAGAAATATATTTGAAATTTGTTATTTTATATTTGTGCGCATGAGATTCATTAAATTTGTGGTACGTGAATGATACAAGTATCAAAATATCTAAGTTAAAAAAAGCCTATTCGGGCAAGATTTATTTCTATAAAAAATTTTGCATTATAATCTACCAGTGTAGATCATGCGCGTTGGATTTGATTGAAGATCAAATCTGAAAATAGAGTTCTATAAATCATAACTCTAACTCAATATCGCACATGCTCTAGCTAGGGAAATATATTATTTTAACTCAACGTGCCTTCTAAAGGATTAATCTGACTTTGATCAGATTGTATTCTATTAATACAATAAGGGAGGAAAAAAAAGCTCTTTTGCTCCCTATGCGAGGGAAAGAAAGACAAAATTCGTTGGTGTCATTTCCAATTTAAGGATTAGAGTTGAGCTCAAGTTTAGTTTGCTTAGGTTAATCAAATAGAGTTTTAAGTAGAAACACAATTTATATTGTCTACAATCTAAAAAGACAAAAAATAAAAAAAAAATTTATAATGCCAGGTAGCAAAAAATCAAAATAAGTCCTTTACAGAACTTTAAACTAAGCCACTAACAATGATATGATAAATAAAAAAATCAACAATATTTGATTATGAAAGTAAAGATAAAGAGAAAATGAATGAGAAATTAAATTATGTAACTTCGATTTTGATCTATATTGTGTTTGAGTTTGTTGTGTGTGGGTTCTATTTGGTTTTTTTTTTTTTTGGGGTCATTATGTCATATGTTAAATATTTTTTATGGCATTTTCCCTCTTGTCTAGAAATATATTTGAAATTTGTCATTTTATGCCTGTGCGCATGAGATTCATTAAATTTGTGGTACGTGAATGATACGAGTATCAAATATCTAAGTTTGAAAAAACAAACTTATTCTGACAAGATTTATTTCCATAAAAAGTTTTGCATTATAATCTACTGGTGCAGATCCTGCATGTTGAATTTGATTGAAGATCAAATCTGAAAGTAGAGTTCTATAAAGCACATGCTCTAGCTAGGGAAATAGATTATTTTAACTCAACATGCCCTCTAAAGGATTAATCTCACTTTGATTAGACTGTATTCAATGAATACAATAAGGGAGGGGAAAAAAAGCTCTTTTGCTCCCCATACGACGGAAAGAAAGACAAAAGTTGTTGGTGTCATTTCCAATTAAGGATTAGAGTTGAGCTCAAGTTTAATTTTTTCAGGGTTAATCAAATAGAATTTTAAGTAGAAATACAATTTATATTGTCTACAATCCTAAAAAGACAAAAAATGAAAAAAAAATTATAGTATCAGGTAGCAAAAAATCAAAATAAATCATTTACAGAACTTTAAACTAAGCCACTAACAATGATATGATAAATAAAAAAATCAACGATATTTGATTATGAAAGTAAAGATACAGAGAACATGAATGAGCAGTTAATTTCTTGAAACGTCGATTCCGATCTGCATTGTGTTTGGGTTGGGTCTCAAATTGGGTTATGACCTTATCTCAATCTGACCTAATCTCTTGATCAGGCACTATGTCTGAGAAGATATCTGCTGCCAAAGAGTTCCTTGAGGACCTTGAGAAAAGGTTTGTCAAGAATGAAAATGCTGAAACTAGTACATTTTTGGTAAATCTTATCTCAATGATATACAAAGGAAAAGGGAACATTGGGGAGTACATCATGGAGATGCCTCACACTGCTTCAAAGCTGAAAGCACTTAAGCTTGAACTCTCTGAGGACTTGCTTGTGCATTTGGTTCTTATATCCCTTCCCACACAATTCAGTCAATTCAAAGTAAGCTACAATTATCAAAAGGAGACATGGTCTCTTAATAAGCTCATCTCACATTGTGTGCAAGAAGAGGAAAGTTTAAAGCAAGAGAAGGTAGAGAGTGCTCATTTGGCAAGTACTTTCAAGGACAAAGGGAAAAAAGAATGAAAAATAAGGAAGTTGTAGAAGCTCAACCACAAAAGAAACAATACAAGGCAAACAATGGATGTAGGCGGTCAAAATATATTTTCACTAAGGCCAATGATTAGCTTGGATCCAAGAAGTGAACGCCTAAATGCTAAAACACTTCGAACATGCCCAAAGTCAAGCCCACAATGGACTGCAGCAAATGTCGCCTAAGCGAGCGCCACAAAGAGTCAAATTCTGTGTTAAATTCGAGCCCAATAGCGAGGTTCATTGATGAAATCCGCTCGCATCCGCTCAAGTGGACTGAGTCATCCACTTCCGAAGAAGGCACATCCACGTTCGCGATGACTCTCGCCCGCAATTGCAGCGACCTTCGCCCACGCCTTTAGCGGACCTCGTCAAGATCATGAAGTCTGCCTGATAGCCATTTCAGAGCTATTTTCAAGTGATAACCGCCCCCCCCCCCATTATCTCCTACTTTAATGACCACTTAATCCACAATTAAAGGAGCTATTAACTCTCTCTTTTAGCCTATAAAAGGAGAGGAGATCATTCATTTTAAAGGCGTTCGAAAAAATAACAAATATACACGCATCCGTGAGCTCCTCGAGAGATGTTGCTAAGGAAAGACTGTGTTAGCTTCCAAGCAATCCACAATCAGCATAAGATCTATCGTCTTAGTCAGTTCGTCAACGGAGTATAAGATTTACGTTCCACTAGCACACAGAAAATAACTCAGGATATATAAATTTTTCTTAGTTTCATTGTTGTCTCTCAAATTGTAATCTGAGTTAATTGCAATTACAAAAGACCCAAAACAATAGTGATGGTTGTTTCTTCTGTGGCGCTGTGGGACATAAGAAGAGAAACTATACCAATTATCATGCATGACATGTAAAGAAGTGTTCACTTTTCAATTTTAATTGTTTTTAGATTAATTTATATTTTTGTACCTAGATACACATGGTGGTTAGATTCTGCTGCCACAACTAACATCAATATGTCTATGTAGGGTTGCCTGAGCTGTTGAAAGTCAAGTGATGGTAAAAGGTAGATTTATGTGGGCAATGGCAAAAAGGTTGAAGTTGAGGTAATTGGGATATTTAGGTTATTGTTAAAGTACGGTTGTTATTTAGATTTGAAAGTGACTTATGCAGCACCATCATTTAGAAGGAATTTGATTTTTATTCATGTATTGGACAACTTTGATTATTTTTGTTCTTTTAGAAATGACAAGTTTAGTCTTTTTCAGAATTCAAATTTGATTGGTACCGATTCTTTATCTCATGCTGATAACCTTTATTTGCTTGATACGGTTGCTTCATATTATGAAACCTTGCAATTAAGCACTCAATGTGTAAAGAGAAAATTAACAATTGAAAATTATGCTTCATTATGGCACAAGAGATTAAGTCACATCTCTAAACGGAGAATTGAGAGACTTGTGTCTGACGAGATTCTAGATTTCATTGATTTTACAAATTTTAAAATTTGTACTAATTGCATAAAGGGAAAACAAAAAAATATAAGGAGATTTAGTGCTAACAGGGCTAAAGACGTCGTAAAATTGATACATACAGACATTTGTGGGCCATTCCCTACATTTTTTTGGAATGGTCAACAATATTTTATCACTTTCATAGACGATTTTTTGCGTTATGGCTACCTTTATCTCATACATGAAAAGTCACAATCACTGGACGTGTTTAAAGCTTATAAAGCTGAAGTTAAGAACTAACTGAATAAAACTATCAAAAGTGTAAGATTTGACCATGGAGGTGAGTATTACGGCAGATATGACAGTTCAGATCAACAATGTCTGGGACCATTTGCTAAATTTCTAGAGGTGTCTGGCATCATCCCACAGTACATCATGTCTGGTTCTCCTACCATGAATGGTGCTGTCAAAAGATGAAACAGAATGCTCAAAGACATGGTAAGGAGTATGATTAGTCATGCCAACTTACCAAAATATCTCTGGAGAGAAGCATTGAAGACTACAACTTATATACTCAATAGAGTATCTACTAAAGTGACTGCCAAAACCCCTTATGAACTTTGGACGGGTAAAAAGTCTAATCTGAAGTATCTGTATATCTAGAGATGTCCAGCTGAGGCTAGGCCTTATAGGCCACATAAAAAGAAACTGGACTCTAAAACTGTCAGCTGCTACTTTGTTGGTTACTCTGAAAGATTCTGGGGCTACAAATTTTATGATCCTGCTTCCAAGTCAAAATTTGAGATGGGAAATGCCTGGTTCTTTGAGGATGTTAAGTTTGCGGGGGGAGGTAAGGTTAAGGACTTTGTCTTTGAAGAGGAATATGTTAATATTCCCACAGCTGCTATTGATATTGATTAGGTTTCTATTCCTGACACTGTTCAAGAAATAGATACAAATCAAGACAATGTCATAGAACCTTCCGTTACAGAAATTGTTCCAGAACAAACTCTACCACCTAAAAAATTGTGCCATTAAGAAGATCCACTAGAGAAAGGAGAAGTGCAGTTTCAAATGATTATATTATTATATTTCTCCATGAACATGAAGATGACATTGGTATGGTGGAAGATGATCCTATCAACTTCTGTCACGTCATGGAAAGTTCTAAATCTCAACAGTGGAGTGATGTCATGAATGAGAAGATAAAGTCCATGAAGGACAATGACGTCTGGGTTCTTGTCACATTGCCTGAAGGTGCGAAGCCCATTGGTTGTAAATGAATATTTAAAACTAAGAGGGACTCGAAAGGCGATGTGAGAGGTACAAAGATCATCCTGTCGCTAAAGGCTTTACACAGAAAGAATGCATTGACTGTAAAGAGACTTTCTCTCCGGTTCATCAAAAGACCCTTTCAGGACGATACTGACACTTGTGACACATTTTGACCTTGAGCTACATCAGATGGATGTAAAGACTGTGTTTCTCAATGACCACATTGATGAAACAATTTATATGGTGCAGCTAGAAAACTTTGTGTCGGGAGATGCAAAGAAAATAGTTTGGAAATTGAAGAAATCCATCTATGGGTTTAAGCAAGCTTCTCGTCAGTGGTATTATAAGTTTTATCAAGTTATCATCTCATTCAGTTTTGAGATAAATGTAGTTGATGATCGTGTATACCATAAGTTCGGTGGGAGTAAAAATATTTTTCTATTTTTGTATGTCGATGACATATTGCTTGCCAGCAATGATATAGGCTTATTGCATAAAACCAAGAGATTTTTATCAAAAAACTTGAGATGAAAGATCTTGGGGACGCCTCTTTTGTATTGAACATACAGATACACCGGGATCGCTCTTGGTGTATACTTAGATTATCACAAAAGAGCTATATCGAGAAGGTTCTTAAAAGTTTTGACATGCAAAATTGTAAACCAGGTGATACCCCTGTGACTAAGGGAGATAAATTCAGTCTCAATCAATACCCTAAGAACAATTTTAAAATTAAGGAGGTGCAGCAGATTTCTTATGTGTCAGCAGTAGGGAATCTAATATATGCTCAAGTGTGTACGCTTCCAGATATTGCGTACGTGATTGGAATGTTGGGCAGATACTTAAGTAATCCTGAATTGCATCACTGGAAAATATTCAAGCGAGTCTTGAGGTATTTACAGAGAATAAAAGAATACATGCTCATATATCGGAGGTCGAACCAGTTAGAGATCATTGGATATTCTGACTCTGATTTTGCTGGATGGCAAGATAGCATGAAATCTACTTTAGGCTATTCTACATGCTTGTTGGAGGAGCTATCTCTTGGAAGAGTACTAAGCAAATACACATAGCTTCATCCACCATGGTAACTAAGTTTGTAGTATACTAATAGGCGTCTAATCACGGAATATAGCTACGAAATTTTTTCCATGGGCTAGAAATTGTGGATGACATTGAAAGACCACTTAAATTATTTTGTGATAATAAGTCAATAGTGTTGTATTTCAATAACAACAAGAGCTCGACGAAGTCGAAACATCTATACATCAGGTTCCTAGTTGTTAAAGAAAGAGTTTAGAGTGGACTTGTGTCTATAGAGCACATTGAGATAAACTCCATGATTGCAGATCCGTTGACTAAGGGATTACCACCCAAAGTTTTTCATGAGCACACTACTCATATGGGTGTTTTATCTCTTCAAGATATGTCATTTTAGTAGGAGTTTGTATTTTAGATGCTTTTATTTATAGACACATTTGTTATGATTTTATAGATATTATATTATTATTTACTGCAGTATAAAGTATTCAGTTCATATTCATTCTAATATTTTATGTGGTTTGAGCTCACTAAAGTTTTAAGGTGGACCAGTTAGAAATAGGCATGTTAAAATCACACTACATGAAATTTCCATGCTACACATCCATGCTTAATCTATATTATTAGTTGTATTGATATACATGACCATTGATGGGTCTAGTTGTGATAAATGCAGTGAAGATCGCTTTAATCCTATGTTGATATAACTGATAGACGAGATTGTTAAGGATGCATATTGTTTGATAGCAAAATTCATGAGGTCATAAGGTTATATCATAATTCATATTTATATATAGTAACATATATAGTCCAAGTGAGAAATTGTTGGATTTAAATCCAATATATGGGCCAATATATTAAATAAATATGTATTATGTGCTATCAATCAAGATTAGCCCATTAAAGTGATCTAATTTAGGATTGAGCTTTTAATGCATAATTAAAGTATGGGCCTCCTATGTGTAGGGACCAAAAAAATAATTTTTAATTCTATGATGGACTAAATTGATAATTATGAATAACTGATTCAGTTATAAATAGGGTTGTGATTCCCCAAATCTTTACGTAGAGTTTCTTTCAGATTTTTCATCTTCAGAAGGATTAGGGTTTCTCTAAGGAAGATATATACGTCCAAGATTCAGAAGATCTACATCTCAAAAACTCAAGAATCGCATCCTAGTCCATGGATTCAGATATGGTTCCGCATCTTCTTAATAATCTCAATATTTAAACATGAACAATCCTTGGGATTCATTAGAGTTTTAGTTATTAAAGTAAAATGTTTATCTTTTCTTGATCTAACACTTGATTTCTGGTTTGTCTCTTGAATCCTTGAAAAAAAGAATGATAATAGATTATAAGAAGGTTGTTATTTGAAAGTCTTGATATTTAAGAGTATGTATAAATTTGATTTGAGAACTAAAAATTAATTTCAGTATGTATTTTTTTTTACTGTGGATCGGGTAGGACTCTTATTGAGTTTTTAATAGGTAGAATGAATGTATGATCTTATTTTTGTAGTTTATGCAAAGGTTATAAAAAAATTCCCCCCTCGCACAATGTTATAAAGAGCTTTTTGTGCTATTTATCAGAAGTTGTGTTTTTTCTTTAGAATGTAGGTTATAAGTTGTGTTTTCTTGTTCATTAGGTGTATTCATGGTTTAATTCTTAACTAACTGCCCGGTTCATTTGCACTTTAAGTTCAGAGGTGCTATCAACTCATCAAACGCTTTCAATATTTCTTGTCTTTATGATTTTCTTACCTCTATTAAGCATTTTTTTATATTCTTTCGTTAATAATTATGTTGAATCATAAAATTTTGTTTGCCTTTTTATTTGTTTATTAATCACCAATAAGTTCTTTGTTCCTATCAACTTTAGGCTACAAAGGTTAACTAATAAAATATATTGACTATATATCTTCTATTCATTAAGTAAATCTATATACACAAACCTATATATGAGATATTTGATTGAATTGCATAAAAATTTTGATTCTTATATGAAATCCAGATTAATTTGTATCTTGATTAAGATTCTCTAATTTGGATTAAAATTTTAACTTATACAATTCCCGTGAACTGATCTTTTCAAACAATAGTTTTATATTGGTTGTGGTTCCATATTGCTATTGTAACTTTTGTAATTTTGTATTTAGTAATAATTTTTGCTATTCCAAGAAGATACTAGACATTTAACATTAATTAGTGGTCTTGTAACTTTCGTGCATGATATATTGAGAAGCAATATACCATAAGTAGATAGTATATTGTAAGTACATATTTAAGAATCAATAATATAGAATATATTATTTACTAATAATTTCTTAAATAAATACGTCACATGTGGCATACTAGTTTCATAAAACCTGTAAACTCAGAAAACCCTCTTGAATGGTCAAACTTATATTACTCGCTTTTAACTAGGGAAAAATTCATAATGGTGTCAACGGATAGACTAAAGTGTAGACTATCCTTTTTATTTTTTACCTATCCTCATTCGTAAGGATTTTTGTTCAGATTTTAGAAAGCCTAGAGATAATTTTGTACGAAGGCCCTCAAAGATCATTGGATATTATGAAACGTAGTCTTTTTCTAAAGGGTTTTATCTATATTCTTCCTAAGTCTGTCTTATTTGTGGATTTAACCTCAAATCTAAATAATTGCTAATTTATCCTGGTATTCTTTCACATCGAGTTAAAAGGATACCTTTTACATTACTAAATTTCAAACTATGAATAGCAAAATTTATTCTCTTCTACAAAATTTTTTTTTACCTAAGCACCGTAAAATCCATACCATATTTTATTATTAACTCCTATGAGTTTTAACAGTGTTAGATTAAATGATAATGAAGATTAGATGTGGGAGAATATGGGGGCAAATTAGCAGATATGCAGATGTGGGAGGTAATTCTGCAAATAGAATGAATTATGGGGTTATAGAGCCAAAAGCCCCTTCTATAGTTCCCCTCTCACATTTGACACCGAGGTGCCTATCATCTTCTTTATTACACATGCACAAATTTCATTTTAGCCCCATTTTCTTACACCCCCTCACATTCTTAGCCTGGCGATCGGATCAAAGCGAGGCATCCTCTCCGGGAATTGGCATTCTCCCAGAAATCAAACCCTAAATTTGAACCTTTAAAAAAAAAAAACCCCTAGAAACCTTGGTTTGAGCTCACAAACGATTCGAGCTCACTCCCAGCGAAAAACCCCAGCAACAACCCAATCTTCGGACCTCATCAGATCCCATGTAAGTAATCAATTTGTGTGGATTTAGTTTATCGTGTCTCGTTTATTGTGTTGAATCCTATTCTTGTACAAATCATTTGCTTCCAACGTTTGCTCCCAATTAGTTTTGGCGAGTGTTTGAAATGCTTGAGCTGGAAACTTGCTGGAATCTAATACTTGTTTGGCCATTCTGGGTTTTGAATATAAGCTGTGAAAATATCACAATCAAACATGATTTGAATTCTAAATAAGTAACTTTAGCAGACTGGTGAGAGTGTTAGGGTCCAAGTAGTCCCAGATTGATCACATGGGGATAGATAAATTTTGGGTTTATTAGGGATTTGGGTTCCCTCCATGTAACTGCTAGTTATCGGGGGTGAGTTCTTCGATGGCTCTTACCCGATGATGGCGCTGGTATTGTAGTATTTGTGTGGGTCTAGTCTTTAGTGCAAAGCCAAAGAAGGCTAGCGGGGACTAGATTAGCCCCGAGCCAGCTCATGTTGGCGTCAGACTGCTGCAGAGGTTGGTGGTATTTTTAGCTAGGTCTAGTCTTAAGTGTAGAGCCAAATGGGGTAATTGGGATTAAATTAGCACAGGGTCAGCTCGTGTGGGCATCGGACTGCGGAAGCATTGTGGTATTTTTAGGTGTGTCTAGTCTTAAGTGCAAAGCCAAATGGGCTAAACGGGACAAAATTAGTATAGAGTCAGCTCGTGTGGGCGTCGGACTGCAGAAGCTTGGTGCTGTTTTTAGGCCCATTTGTCTCACATTGATTGAATGGGGAGGCAATTGTGGGTTTCGAAGGGATTTTGGGTACCCTCTCTTAACAACTTCATCCTCCCCATTTTCTTGATACTATCAAACTGGAAAAAGGAGAAGGAGAAAAGAAAGAAAATACATCATTTGTCGTTGTTGCTCCTCCATCAAGAACTGCGCTCTTTGACACTTTTTGCCATCCTTTAAATATGTTGAAATCAACTGCTTAATGAAGTATACTTGATGGCTTGATTTTAGGGAAATAATTCTTTAGAAGTTGTACTATTTAAGCGCATGTAAATGAAGCCAGATGAGAGACTAAATCTCAATTCAAAATTTTGTCATGTTATCATTCCTGATAAGCAAAGGTAACAGTTCCAAAAGTAATAACTAATATGCGAATCCACCTCCACCCCACTGTCATGACTTATCCCTCCTTGAAAGATGCTTAATGCTTTTCCTCCTTGTCTTTTGTTTTCAGGTGATTATATACATGGAATAAATTTCTACTTGTGTATAACAAGTCGGAGATTGATCAAAATGCCACGTTATCCTGACATAGGGTGGGAACATGGTAAAATGGTTGGGGGACAAAGACACCACGTGCAATGTAATTACTGCCACCGAACCATGATTGGGGGTATAACTCGCTTCAAGAAACACTTAGCAAGCAAAAGTGGTGAAATCAAGGGGTGTGAGGCTGTGCCAAAAGAAGTAAAGGAGACAATAAGGAACCATTTAGCCGCATTAAAACCAAAGTCAATGGAAAAGAAGAAAAGGAGGAAGGTGTATGTTGTGCAGCCTCTTACTCATCAAAACATGGACTCAGAGGGATCGGATACACATGTGACAAATGCTAAACATGAATTGCTAACCTCTTACGAAGGGGAAGCTCACTGTATGTATTTTATCTATTTTCTTGTTCTTCTTTTACTCAATGGAATATTTATCTTTTAACATCTAACTTGATCCTCTACTTTGAAAGGAAAACAAGTTAGTTGCTAATCTTTACTCAGAACAAAGATTGTTAAGTAGCCATGAGCTAATACAAATAATTTTCATAACATATGTAATTATCTCCATCCAGTGAAGCTTTAATTGTTTAGTGTGATTTTTTTCAACATAATTTTAGAATCTTGTTATTGCATATGCTGAGCCAAAAAAGAATATCCAGCATGATCAAGCACAACTTACAACTACTGAACAAAAAAAGAATTAATCGAAAGAAACTACTAATATGCTAAAAATATTCCAGAACGAGATCATACCTTGCTCGAACAGAAAATCCAATAGAAATCCAATAATCTTGAGCAAATATCCAGCAAGATCGAGCACAAATTCAGCAAGATCTAGCAAGATCCAGCAATAATCCATCAAGAACCAATAAGAACTAGTAATATCCATCTTAAACCAGCAAACCCCCTTAAAAATTACCAAATATAACCGATAAAGGCGCTGCCTTTTTACCAAGATCCAGCAAAAAATCGATTTTTAGGATTCGAGGCTTGAGAAATCCCGCAAAAATCCAAAATCAAGCCCTAAAGAACTCCTGCAAGCATGAAAAGAGGAAAGGAGGCGCGAAGACTGAAAAAAACGATGGAAAACGGTGGTAACTATAGCCAAGCACCAATTTTACCCCACCATTCTATCGATCTGACAAAAGTACAGATTTTGAGGGATTTACAGCGATTTCCACTCGTTTTCGAAGGAAATTGAGGAAAGGCAAAGAGCTGAGGTGGCTAGGGTTTTCGCAGCTGGAGGAAAGAGGCGGAGAAACGAACCAAACTCAACCAAAGAAAGGAGAAGAAAGAAAATATCTCATGTGGCCACTCTATCAGGAGGAGGAAAAACCTTTCGTGGGGGTTTTAAAGCCAACCAAACAACCCCTAAAGATATATCAATATATTAGAACATGATCACAATAAAATCATGTTAAAGATATTTCTATTAATTAGGACAATTTGACATGTATGAAATTCTTTTAGATTTTGGTGCAATTTTTGTTAAATCTATGATTATTCTATTGGTTTCTTAAAATCTAGAATTTTTCTGCAAAACTTTCAATATTTAGAAGTCTTTGAGATTTCTATCTAAAATATACAATTTCTGAAAGTTTTTTTTAAGATATTTCTACTAATTTTGCAAGTTGATTTTCGTTGTAAAATTTTCAAATTATTGTTTTTGAGTATTTCTACGAGTTGTGTAAATTCTATGAATTTTGACATTTTCTAGCTTGGTCACTCACATATAATTAACATTTGTCTCCTTAATTATGAAGATAATTCAAGAGGTGAGGATTTTTCATAATATCATCTAATCTTTGTTGATTTAATCCCTTAAACTTTTCTCACTTAAGCCCTCAAAACTAATATTGTTTTAATCTATTATGTGACAAGCATCCTTCAACCATAAAGAATTACTTTTGTTTTTGCCAGATGAAAGAAAAAGAAAAAGAAAAGATGTAGAGGGAAAAAGCATCATAAATTGATCGTGGTCCTTTTACTATCGGCTGAGGGTTTCTTTTTAGCTAAAATGTGTTTTTTTTTCCAAGAGGACATTTTCTTCTAAATCACATACTAAAGTAACTACGTTCAGGGAGTTTGTTGAGGGAAGCGTAAAAGATCAGAAAAGATTTTATGAGACACATCAAACATTGAGTGAGGTTCTCTAAAATTGTTGTCATGCCAAAGTTTAGAGGATTATCTATAACACCCCCATGATTAAGGAGCTTTTCTCAAATTAAATGAATTTATTGTGTTTTCTGAGACAACCCCCATACTTGATGGGTTTTCAAAAATTAACACTTCTTTTAGATATAGCTTATTTATATATATGTTTCTCAAATCTTTAATAATTCAATATTAATCCCTAAAATTATGAGCAATTCCAAAATTTTCAGGGACTAATATAAAATTATTGAAGATTTAAAATCAAGGGACTAATAATTAAATAACATTTAAATATTTGTTTTTATAGATTACTTATAGTTCTATAAAATGTCCTTAGTTATACAAATTTGACAAGCAGCATATAATATAATTAATAATGTTAGTTAATTTAATTTAGTTAAGATTAGAATGTAATATAAAAAAAGATAATATTGTTTATGAAATTTTTTTTCAGAACTCTCACTTTTTAAAAAAGTATAATATAATATGATTATCTAGAGCAATTTTATATATTTTTATCAAACCATAATAGAACTAGATTATAAATTTATTATTTTAAACCTTTAGTTATTAACTAAAGTGGTCAACAATTCTGCGAGAAATCTCTCTCCTTTTCATTCCTGTCATGTCTATAGATATTCAATTGACATATAGGGAATCATGACCTTTTCATCTTTTCAAGACATTATTATCTTTCAAACTCACGCCAAATCTTCAAGCGTACTTCTTTCAGACCATTATTCGTGCATAGAAGTATCCGATCTTAATCATTTTAAGTATCCTGATCCTTAGTAGTAATAGCACAAAGTTAATTAATCTACCTGCCATTATTTTAGATATTAGTCCCTCCAAATCTTTAATATTAGCCCCCCAAATCATATAAATTCGAAATTAGTCACCCAAATCTCATAACTAATATCGATATTATTCCCCAGAAGATAGTAATTATTTCATTTTGAGTAGAACAATCCTTCAACTTTAACTTATTTCATTTTGAGTAGAACAATCCTTCAACTTTAACTTATTTCATTTTGAGTAGAATAATCCTTCAACTTTAACTAATTTGTGGGACTAATTTTAAAATGCTTTTGAGACTCAGTGACTAAATATGAAGACTTAGCGAGCTAATTTCAAAACAGTTAAAATTTTCAAAGTCTAAAGCTTCGGGGTATTAACATGAAAAAAAAAACCCAAAAAACTAATTCGAAACTTCCATTCATCTAAAGATAATGCTGATGGATCATTACAAAAGAAATATAGTTCCGATAATAAATAAAAAAGGGGAGAAACTGCAACTAAAATTAAAGTTCATTACAAGAATTGCATCACGCTTCCAATTGATTTTCCAGACCAAAAAAAAAAAAAAAAAACAGGCAGCACTAAAGTGATCAGTAGATAATAGAGAAGCGCGAGGAGATGGCATCGTCGAAGTTGAGGGCGTAGCTCAAAGCATCATACCCAAACCTAAGCCTCTGCTGCTGCTGCCCGCGACTTTTTCTCCGTCGCTGAAGCCTGCAGCAAATGCTCCTGAGTCTTCTCTTAACGTGATCCAGCATCTCCCCCATTGCTAGCTTAGCTCACTAGTGCGTAGCGGCTCTAAACAAAGAACATATATTTAGGACCCCTGTAGTGTAATCTAATTATGTGAGAGAGAGAGAGAGATTTTTGGCTTGCAGTGCAAGTTTTTAGGACCCCTGTAGTGTAATCTAATTATGTGAGAGAGAGAGAGAGAGAGAGAGATTTTTGGCTTGCAGTGCAAGTTTGTAGACTTGCGTGCATCGGCGCCGTACGAGAGGAGATGGGGGGGAGCTAATAAGCTCGGGTCACATTACAAAGAGAAAGACGTGAGAGGCTATTGACTCACTTCTTTTTATGTGAGCAATGATTTTTTCTATTATTCTATATTTAAATTTAAATAGTGATCTTCTCAAGAGTGATAATGCCGCTATTAGAGATGTTCTAGTTTCCTTCTATATTTACTGGGGGTTATTCATTTGCGTAAATTTAGAGATATTGGGATAATTTTTGAGATATTATTTTTTGGTGTCATTCATTAAGGTAATTGGGTATGAATTCAACTTTACAGTGTTATTGGTTTGTTGGGATAATTGTGGGATAAATGCTCCACTTTCCCTAAAATTACCCCAGCTAAATAAGGACTATTTAGATCTCACCCTCCTCCACCAGCCTTACTCTCGTTCCTCCTCTCTCTCTTTTCAACTCCCCTTCACAAGCTTTGATTTCGATGAGCATCATCTACAACAGTCTCACGCCTCCTCTTTAAGATCCATCATTATAGCCTCTGTGGCAACTTCTGACGCCTCTCTATAGCGACATCTTGTTCGAATTTGTCACCGTCGAGGTACATGCTTGATTAATTTTTGAGAGATTTGATTTCATCCTGTCTATGGCTTTAACTTCTAATTATTTTGTATTTTTTGGTAATATTGGTTCTTTTTGATAATAGTAGTTCTTTTTTATGTTTATTGACCTATGTGTTAGTTTGAGCTTGTTTACGCCTCCCTACATGACTTCTAATTATTTTGTGATTTTTTGATAATATTGGGGTTTTTTGGTAATATTATTACTTTGTTATGTTTATTGACTTATATTTAGACTTTGAGCTTGTTTAAGCCTCCCTACAATCATATCTAGTTTGTTCTTTTGGCTAGGGATTTTGACCCATAATATAGTGGGCACAAACTTCTGCTATTTGTCTCAAAATTATTGGGTTCTTTTGACTTTTGTCGTTTCCAGTTAAGAGGTCAGAATGTTTGATGTCCAGTTGTGATTTTACTTTGAAAAAGTTAAACAAAGTGTGTCATTGTTATCAGGGAAAATCTTGTTCTGGTAGTTGAATAAGAATTATCATTTATCTTTGTGAGCTCAAAAGATGATTATATGCTTTTCTTCTGTTTTACTCTTATCTTGATCAGATAATGTTAGATGAGATGCAAATTTTGTTACAACACTAGTGAATGTAGATTGCATGTATTCTCTAATATGTTTCAGTGAAGAACTTATGACTGGCAAAAGAATAAAGGGTTAATAGTAGACAAACCGCTTTGTACTGTTGCCAAATTGAATTTAAATCTAACTATTGGCTCTTGTAGTGTAAATCTAACTATGTTTTGATTTCATGATTAATACAGGATGGAAGATAGTCAGAATGTCTCTATTTTGCTATTTCACGAGGATACTGTTGATTATCTCCTCATTCGCATTATCAACATGGCTGCATAGATAGGAGGTCTAGTTACGAGTATCTCGCACCTCATATCACAAGAGGAGTTAAATCTACGCATCTCCCAACTCAACATGGCATTACGGACTTTGGCCTTCAATACTTGAAATATGAGATGGAGAGCAATCCATGTGATTTTTTTCGAGTATATCGTATGTATCCAGATTGCTTCATGAACTTGTGTATGGTCTTCCGAGATTGTGGGCATTTATAGGATACGCGGTATATCAATGTTGAGGAGATGGTTGCTATTTTCCTTCTCACTGTTACTCAAAATCAACGATATTGCATTACCACTAAGAGGTTTGATTGATCCTAATTTGTAATCAGCGTCTGTTTCGATAAGGCACTCCATGCCCTTGTGTCGTTAGCCCCTTGTATGATGGCTCCTCCTCCTACTGATCCACCAGAAAAGGTCGCATCCGAATCTCATTTTTGGCCTTATTTCAAGGTATTGAAATTTAAATATGCTATATAAGTCTTCATTCATTATTATTATAATTTTAAATTCACATCTCATATATGTTAATGGAATGTATAGGACTGTATCGGTGCTATTGACAGGACCCACGTTCCATGTATGATGTATGCCGAGGACCAAACCCCATATCGTAATAGGCATGGTTATCTTTCTCAAAATGTCCTTGCGGCATGCACATTTGACCTTAGGTTTATTTATGTCTTAGTGGGATGGGAGAGATCTGCCAATGATTCATGAGTCTTGAAGGATGCAATGAGTAGAAGTGCATGTAGTCTTCCACTCCCAAATGGTAAATATTTTTTATCAAATTGTTAGATTTTATATTTATTGATTATAATTCCAAAGAAATGTTAGTGCAGGTAAATTTTATCTAGTTGATTGTGGTTACCCAAATTGGCTACAATTCTTGGCTCCCTATCGGGGTACAAGGTACTACCTTAAGGAATTTAGCCCAGCCAACAACCGTCAGTGACCACGCAATCCTCATGAGTTATTCATCCATCGACATGCATCTCTTAGAAATTGTATTGAATATATCTTTGGCATTTTCAAGTCTAGGTTCACTACGTTTAAGTCTCAACCTCCAGGTTTTCCATATGAGACTCAAAAAAGTATGATATGGGCATGTATCGGTCCGCAAAATTTTCTGAAGATGGAGAACTCTAACGATGACTTTGAAGTTTCGGATCTTCCTCTAGAGGCACCATGCAATGCTGCTGTGATTGATGGTAATTCTGATGAGGATGATCTGCGGACTCAACAAGCACAACAGACAGCTGCATCACGTTGGAGAGAACAAATGGCAAACACAATATGGCAGGATGGGACAAACGTAGCCCAAGGAGTCTAGAGCAAAGTTATATGCTAGTAGATTATATTTGTAATAATTAAGATTTAAATTAATGACTAAGACTTTATTTGTAATAATTGAGATTTTATCATCATCATCTAGATTATAACTATTGATTCCTTTCAGTCAATGGGACAAATTATATCAAATGGAGGTTGCATTTATACCTGAATGAAAGTTGAATTGGATACTCAAAATCTTGTAAAGTTGAGGAGGTAAAAAAATAAACATCAAAATATTCAAAGATTGATTATTATTATTATTATTATTCTATATAAAAATAATTATAATAGTAATATTATTATATAGTATTATTATTATCATTATTATTTATTTATTCATGATTTGATGTAATAGAAGTTAAACTTGAATTTAATTGATCTAAAAATATCATATTCTAAAAAGATGTCATATCAATTGTCTCACTCAAATTGTCTCATTACCCCTATTTTACCCCACTTTATCCTAATTTATCCCACTCAAATTATCCCAATGGGTAAAATTATCCCATTGGGACAAATAACCCAATTTGCCCCAAAATATCCCAATGAAAAACCCCCCTACAGTACTCCGGATCCTCTCTAATTAGGTGATAATTAGAGAGGGTCCAATTTTTTTTAATATTTATCACTTATTCTAGTATCAAGGAATGAAAGATCGTCGCATATGATTCTCACTATCATAATAGCGGTTTTAGAATACCATTGTTGATTTAAGTAGATAAAATTCTAATTAATATTAAAATTAGAATTTTGCTAAAACTAAAATTAAATACCCAATTTAGGAAAATAAAATTCTAATTAATAATAAAAATAGGATATTTCTAAAAACTAAAATTGAACTGCCATTGTTGATGTAGGTACAACATCTAGCGGTGCTTGAGATTTTCTAAGGTAAAATATTTTGACATTATGTAACTTGTGTGATGCTTAAGCAATATGACAAACACATTATGTTACTTTTATATTTTGTCGATTTATTTTTCCTCACAAAACATTTAACTATATATGATTTTAGAAATAAAACATGATAATGAAAGCGGAAGTTGTTTTTTTGGCACCTTAATGCAGAGTTTGATTGAAGAGTTTTTTAATAATTTTTTTAGTTTTTAGAAATATTCTATTCTAATACTAATTAGAATTGGATCATGATCATCTCCAATTAGGTGATAATTGGAGATGGTCCAATTATCTTAATCTCTACCATTTATTTTAATCTTAATAGAGGAAATATCGCTGCACAGGATTTCCACTATCATAGTAGTGGTTTTCAAATACCATTGTTGAATAAGATAAAATTCTAATTAGCATTAAAATAGAATATTTATAAAAACTTAAAAATTTTTTTTACTCCTCTGCTATCAACCATTAATAAGGTGAACTCGAAACCTTAATTTGTTTGGTAAAAAGACCTAATTCACTAGCTCTATTTTGTTTCAGTTAATATTTTCTTATTTGCATTGTGAATTCGTGACTATATCATTATACAATTTTTAATCAAGTATTTTAATAATGAATAGAAATCAGAATCATGTCTAATCCGTCGATTCAAGCTTCTAATATATTTTTTATAATCATAGATATGCTTTGTTATATCCGATTCATATCCAAGTCATGTCCATTTTCTAAATATCTGATTTGTATGTGATCATACGCATAACCACTTCTCTAATATCTATATCTATTTTGTTTAATGGGGATATGCATATGACTCTTTCTTACTGAATAATATACGTATTTGTATCCAGTTTTAGAAAGCGTGTATGAATATTTTAACTGTTGTATCCGAACTAAATCTGAACCAACGACAACCCTAATCAACACCCTTGCACCTTGTTTGGCATGCGGGAATGAAATGGAATTGAATGTCAATTCCCGCTTCTCATTCAAGTGTACCAAGCACAACATGTTTTCAAAGTTGGACGATCATTCCCACTTCTCAACAATTTTCATTTTATACGGGAATGAGCATTCCCAATGAGTTGGTAGGGAATGGTTATTCTCACTTAAGTGGGAACTAAATAATTTGAATAACTACTAGCTATTCTTGATTAGTTATTAGCTGCTCATACCGATCTTTGTCATCCCCGCTTCATCCTGTAATTGCATCTAAACGCGAGAATAAGAATGTGCATTCCATTTCCACATTTATTATATTCTATTCTTTTCCTCATTCCATTCTCACTTGATTTGATTCCCGCTTACCAAACAATACGTTTGGGTTTCTCGAGAAAATCTGAAAGTTTAAGGGGGTGGGTTGTTTGGTTTATGAGACACCACGAAGTTCAGGAGGTTAGTGGGAAAGAAAAAGTTTTGGGAATTCTCGTGGGAAAACCCTGAAGTTAGGGGGTGTTTGTGAAATTTATGCTCAATTAAAACCCTCCAGAACCCGACCCGACCCGAGTATAGACCCGAACGGCAACGGGCAACCTCCTTCATCAACAACCTAAAACCCTCGTCTCTCTCTAGGGTTTTTCCAGCCTCTCTAGGGTTTTTTCCGACCCCCTCACATTCATCTACAAAGCTCCCCTTTTTATTTTCCCCTTTCTTCGCTCCTTCTCTCTCCTCAAAACAAAACCAAAGCTTCGATCTTTACTCAGCCATGGCGCCGACCAAATCAAAGAAGCCGGACTACTCCTCGCTCCGACATCTCTTCAAGCCCCACGTCGAGTCCTTCGACTACTTCATCGACAAGGGGATGGAGCTTGCTCTCACCTCCATTAGGCCAGTTGAGATCGCCGATGGCAATACCAAATTAAGAAATATCCTTCCCTAATCTTTACATACTTCCGCTAAATTAACTTTTTTGTGCGATTGTCATTGTTATTGTGAGGGCAAATGATTGAAAAGTCCTCTGAGCTTTGTATAATTGTCGTGTCCTATGGTATTGGCTTTTATATCCACCAACAGTAAGCTCACAAATATCCTTTTAAAAAAAAATTATATATATATTTATTTTGCGAAATTAAGTTTCTTTTTTGCGAGACCGTTGTTATTGTTAGGGTAACATACAAAGATCTCCCTACTGTTCTGAAAATTGCACTTCAAACCTCCTCATTTTCAATTTCTAATCAAGTAATCATCCATTTTTGGATGTAGTGATCAATTTGGAATATAGCAGTCATATGTATGTTCATATGGGAGTATTGTGGTATCCTATGATATTAACCTCTACATCCAAGTTAATTTTATTAAAGTGAATATAGAGCGCAGGATAAAGGGTCACTTTTGAAATTGTAGGTGGATTTTTAGTAATTTACCCTTAATGTTATTTTCCTTGACGTAATATTACTATATTTTGGTGAGCCGCGGTTGTTGCCTCCAAGGGATGCTTCGGCCAATAGAAATATTTATCCACAATAGGTATTTGAATTTGTCATTATTTTTTGAAAATTTTAGATGGTTGTATCATTTTTTTTTTCTGATTTTTAACATTTACTTTTCTATGGCTTGAAATGGAAGCAGTGCAGGGAAGCGAGAACGACGTACAAAGGAGACTTCTCAGTTGAAGTATTTTTCCAGTACAATGATGGGCCCTCAATTAGGCATAGGCTCAGCTTTGGTCAATTGCCCATAATGTTGATGGTATGATTTAATTTTTCTTGGGTTAAAATCTTTTTTGCACCATGAGATTTTTGTAACCATGCAGTTCTAAAATTAGAGAAGGTATTAAATGAAACGGGGCAATCCAACAATTGGGGTCTTAGTATAGCCTGGTCATGATTATATGCAACTGATGCTGATGTGTTGATATTTTCTTACCTTCATTTTTTGGGGGAGTATCTCTACACTTTTCTTGTGAAAATAGGTAAATGTACTCTTAAGGTCCCTGCCACTGAACCAAAACTTCAAAGTTGTCGTTGGCGTTGAGCGTTATATTTTGTACTCTTAACATGTATCATTGCATTGTACTTGCATTGTGAACAACCTTTCGATGTTGTTGGGAAAGATAGTATAGATAGGCCTTGAAAGGCCAATGTGCAGCTTTGTGCTTAAGAAGCACAGGTTTTTGAGATTAACCTTGATGCATTGGTTGATGTAGCAAAATTCAGCCTGTGACTACTTGTAGGCTTTTCTAGGAAGCCTGGACTTATTTTATTCATTAGGATCCTAGCTGAATGCATTTTCTTCATGCCTGCAACATTTTGTTGAAACATCTTATTTAATTTAATCTCATCATGTTATAATGATTCTGTTTGTTGTGTTTTGCAGTCGAAACGCTGTCATTTAAGAGGTGCTGACCCCCCAAAGCTTATTTATCATAAGGAAGAGGCCACTGAAATGGGTGGGTAAGTATATTCTTTGTATATTGTCAATCGGTTTATGCTTTGGTATAAACTTTAGAATACATTTATATTTGGAAGTTTGGTGCTATGAGTCCAAGACGCCTCTTTTCAGAAGGGGTTGGAATCTGAAACTGTTACAGAGAGCTAATTGTTCAATGTTACTTTTATGCTATTCACTGTAGAACCCCCCCGAATGGGGGTTATCCCTGTAGCTACTTCTATTATTGCCAAAGAGATCTGATGTAGGATCAAATAAGAATTTTCTGTTGGTGTCATGCATAAAGTTTTGGTGCCTGACCTTCAGCTTTAAACGGCAACATATTATCTTATTGTTACATCTTTGATACATCTGAATGATTATAGGTTGTCCTATTGCTTACTAAGCGTACCTGACAGGTAACTCAGTTGTGTAATAAACCAGAGAAAACAAAACTGATACATATACATGCAATGCATTGTAGAAACCATTCATGTTGCATCAATAACATGTAAAAGTATCATATAGGTTTTTGAGCGGGAAAAAAATATATTTAAAAAATAAAGTAGGTGGCAAGTTTGGAATTTAGTGCTATATTTGACATTACAAAGTTCCCTCATAGGTTGAATAGCTTTCTGCAGATCGGGGCTTGAGTCTGCATGTTGGTGCTTTTCAAGGCTTGCATTCATCCTTGAGCTGCATAGTGCTTGCGGCAAACTTTCTGTGATGAAGTTGAAGAAACCTTTTCCTATTGGTTCAAGGGATACTACTGTGTATAATTTATGAGTTTTACCATCATTAGTTTCGTGTAGTTGCTCGTATGGAGGTCTTGGGTAGGGGGTGGGGAAGCGAGAAAGGTGGATGGAGGAAAAAATATATGTTTTAAGACCTAACTATGAAATTGCCGTTTACAACACTGCAGAGAGGGATCCCATTAAAAAAAAGCACTGCAGAGAGGTATTTACGAAAGTGCCCCCTTGCCTTTTACCTGGAGCATGAGAACCATTAACAGTATTTGGGTCTTTAAAAAAAGGAGAAGAGATAGGTTTAGAGACAAAACTTTAAAAAAAATGAAAAGAACAGAAACAAAAAACAAAATTATGGAATCAAACAGGCGTACGTGTTGCCAGTGGTCAGAACGTTGTTTGCCAACTTTGACACAATTTTCACCCTCTAATAGTGTTTGTCTCTTTTTTTTAAATTAAGAATTAAGGATAAAAAGATAGGTTAAAGAGCAACACCTGCACCCAAAAAAAAGGAAAAAAATAAAAGAAAAAGAAAAAAAAAAGAAATTTCCAAATCAGATGACAAACATGTTCTTAGTAGTCAGAATGTTGTCTTCCATCTACACCTGTCATCAAATCAGCTACTCAACCTTTCTCCTTACGTCAGCAATTTCAACGAATGAACAACAGACCACATCCCATAGCTTTGCACACGTCGACATGAAAGTTATTATGTACAATCTTTGGTGTTTGATGTTTCAGCCAATCCCACTAACACTACGACATATCGTGACTGACTCCACCTGGGGGTAAACTGGTAAATATATATAGCATTAGGGCTGTTGATTCAAGTGGGGCCTATGTGATTTCCAATGAATAATGCTGTTGAATTAGATTGTTATTTATGGTGTGGGTAATTTACACTTTTATTTGTGCCATGTTATCTAAATCTAGCCACGTCAATTAAACAAAGCTATGCCAGCATTCTTAATAACCCTGAAATTAAGTCACGTCAGGGCACATGCAAATTTACACTTTTATTTGTGCCATGTCATCTTGATGTAGCTAAGAGTGATGATGCTATCTTAGATGTATTCATATTTCAGCTGTAACTTTGTGTTTGTTACCTGTGCCAAAGGGTCATTATGGTATATTGATCAATTATCATCATCACTATATATTGTTTGCAATCATGTTATAACTGTTCCCTGTTTGACATGCTGTTTACCCTTCAGGTTCTATCTATTAGACAAACTTTGTCATTCTCACATTCATTTGATTTTTTTTACTGCCTTGTTCTTCCACGTACTTCATTTGTAATGGGTTGGAAAGACTCTGTCGACTTCTGATTCTGCAAAAACGTAATTATGTAAGAATACTTCCTAAGTGAATCTGGTTCTTCAGCTGAAGTTTGCTTCAGTAACCGCCAATTGCTGTGTTTTTTTCTTATTCCTTTTTTGGAGTTCAGCTTTAGTTATATTTTAAAATTTTGCTCTAGTTTCTTTTTTTTTTTTTTTTTAAAACTTATCTATCTCTTTCTACAATGTAATTTCCCTTTTTTTGGTTTCCTATAATAATTTTCCTCTCTCACCTTAAAGCATATTTCCTATCCAGTCAATGAGTCTGGTGCGCAAGGTATTTCGTGCACGGGGAGATGGATACAGTGATAAGGCAGTCGTGATGAGGTGCTGT
>JBAKGM010000279.1:19410155-19448922 GCA_037177215.1 Asparagus racemosus | reverse complement strand
ACTACTTCTGTGATTTCTCGATTTCATTGTTCTACTTTATTATTCATTTGCCTGTTTTGCACTTACACCTGTCATTTAACTTCACTAGAGAGATATTACTGTGATGGTGAAACATGTTGTTGCACGGTGTTGGTGCATGACAGGTTTGACATTCTGGGTTTCACCTTGGACTGCAGCCTTGTTGAAACCTGGGGCGTCACAATATGACACATGTCAAAAAATTTTGAGAAGAAGGAAGATGACGTGTCAGCTTGTAGTGAGTTTTTAAACTTTTTGGTTTTGCTTTAATGTACACCGTAATAAAAGATGCAGAAAATTTAATGTTTATGGTTGGATTTTCATGTATATTGTTGTGAATGCGGCGGAAAATTTATTATATGCAAAAAATTTTGAGCTCTCTGCCACTTGAGCTAGCCTTGCAACTTCACGGGATTTAAAATCCCGTGAAGTTTGGGTGTATTTTCTCGAAACTTGTGTATCTTTGATTAGTGGGCTTAATTAGGCACTAAACTTCACGAGATTTTAAATCTCGTAAAGTTTTCGAACTTTATTCACTATTTTCGACCCAGTTTTAGCTACATGGCTGAAACTGAGTCAAAAATGACAAATAAATCTCAAAGGGGTCCTGTTTTAAAAATAAATTATTAATAGGGTCTATGTTGAAAATTTGTCCAAAGTCTAAACTCACAACCCTCACCCCTCTCTCTCTCTCTCTCTCTCTCGCGTATTCGGTCGAATCCCCCCACTTCCCAGATCCTAAAACGCCCACACCTGCGCAGCCACCGGCACTCTCTCTCGGCGAACCCGACCACCCCCTCCTCTCAAACCCTATCCTTCTCTCGACGAACTCCGCAGCCACCGGGCCCACCACCACCTCTCTTCGCACGGCCGCAACCACCTCGTCGACTCAACCTCCTCCTCCTCTTCTCTTCGAGGTAAAATTTTAAAATTTAACTTTTTTTTATTTTTAAACTTTTTTTTAAAATTTATTCACTGTTTTTTTAATTAGTTAATCTTGTTCAATTCTAGTTTAGTTTTGTACGAATAGAAGACTAAACAGTTGATCTTGTTCAATTTAGTTTACTTAATTAGTTTAATTTAGTTAATTAGTTAATCTTGTTCAATTTCATTCACTGTTTTTAATTTTAGTCTAATCTTGTCCAATTGTATTTCAATTTTATTCACTGTTCAATGTAGTTAATTTTAGTTAATCTAGTTAATTAATAATTGAGATTAAAATCTTGTTCAATTTTAGATGTAGAAGAGAAGACTGAATAGATGTTAGTACTTAATAGATCAAGTTATGAGATTTATTTGAATCTTTTATTCGCTATTTAGGATTTATGCATGGTTGATTATGGATCTAAGATTGCTGTTTAGTTTTTTTTTGCAATTTTCTAGAAAGTTGATTCATGTTCTCGTTAATTATTATAATTATTTAATTTAAAAAAAAAATGGTCAAACGCCTAGGTCTCTATGTGCTAGGCCTCGGCTCAAGCGCCTAGTCCACTTAGCGCTTTCTGTAACGTTGCTCTGCCCTAAGAGACGTCAAAGTCAGCTCCCCTCTCTATTCTGAACTTCTCTCACTAGGGCGTGGACCAGGGGGTAAGATCTGTCAAATTTGATGCATATTTTCCTCTGAAGTTTCATCCTTTCTTGAATTTGATATTATCTGCTCGTTAAAACTGTAGCTTTTCTGCATTTTCTCAACAGAATTCATAGACTTTGTATTCGCATGTCAGTAGATTACTTCATTTTTTGCGCAAAATTATTTTTTTTATATTTTTCACTGGAATTACGAATTACATGATCTACTACGTACTTTGCGAATAAATCACATGGGCAATAATTTTCTAATTCATCACAACAACTCTGGGTTTTGAAATCGTATAAAACACAGGGAAAAATAGTAAAGTTACTTTCTCTGTTGATTTTGATTTGGTGCTGGATCTCTTGTACGCTTTGTCTGCAGAACTAACTACTAATTTTGCATTAGCAGGTCAGCAGATTACTTTACTTTGGGAAAAAAGATTTGTTTTTTTTTTGTTATTGTACTCTGAAATTACGAATTGCATGGTCATATAGGTGTAACAAGTAAACCTCTGGGTTTTTGAAATAGTTAGAAAGCCGAAATTGTAGTTCAAAGGCGCTCTATACTCTGTATATAAAGGTCGTAACTGTAGGTGTAATTTTCAATCAATCCGCTAAATACGTAACCCTTTAATTTTATTGCAAAAATATTTTCACAATTGTTTAGTTGCAAAACATGGGCTAAAATCAGGTTCCATATCCTCTTATAGTCCCTACAGGTTTTACTATAGCATGCTGATTTTTCTTACACTTTTGATAGATGTTCAGCAGCCTTGATGAACTTTAATTTTTGCCAATCTAACTTTCTAGACATGGATTCTTTTTTAGCTATACCAATTTTTAAAGGTGCAAATGTGAGCAATTTTATTAATGTAAGTTATTTTGTTGTGATCCCTAGTGAATAGGGTTGAAAGACTAGTAAAATGGGTCTCAAAAGGAGCTATCAAATACCAAGTCTGAGTTTTTCAGACACCTCGGCTATTTGTGTGGGCATAAATACCATTTATGTTAAATAAACCAGCATAATTCCATTTCTATTATGAAGCCAAAAAGATTTTTATTTGCGTGGTTTTCCATGTTTTTATATTTTGGTAGTAAGAGGAACTTAGGAAGTAAGTGATTATTTTTAGGATTAATGCCAATCTTATATGTGGTTACTGACACAAAACATGCTTCTAGTTTTACGCAAGCACGCGGAGCCAGATTTGTTGTAGTATTTCTTGATAGTAGAATTTGTATGTTAATTTAATGAAATTAGGTTGTTTTTCCTTTTTTTTTCCATTGCGACCATGCCCAGATTTTACTTGTTTCTTCTGCAGTGGCCCATTGTCACATTTTCTCAATGTCAGTGAAGCAGGGACTAATACGATCCATCTGACATTATGGAGCAGTAGTTCTTCTAATAGCAAGACCTGATGTCACTCCCTTCAGATAACGCTATGGATCCAGTCAATTCTTTTTTGGGGAAGGAGTTACTTGAAGAAATTACACCTGTTGTAATGGTACTTACTACTTCTCTTGCTGAAGATGCTTGTCAAAAGAATGGATTCAACTTCATAGAGATGCTCCATCCGTTCTCTGTTTTCAACAGAATAGATGGTGAGGAATTTTTCTGTTCACATTCTTCATCGTGTGCAGCTTTTTTTGCATGCATCTTGATCTCATTCTTTGGTGTGTTGTATATCTAGTACCTGTTCGTACAGCAAGTGATCAACCTTATAGACTGCAAATGTTCAAGCTGCGCCTGGTTTATTCTTCTGACTTGCACCAGCAGACGTATGAGGTAGTTTCTACTATGAGGATCTCATTTTCGTAGAATCTCTCTTTAATAAATCCTATATGAAATTTTATGCCATGCTTTGTGTCAAGCTGACATGCACCAGCTCTGACGCAATGCATGGATCTTATTGGTGGACAAATAAGCAATGATCTTTCAACAATTTTCTGATCTCTAAAAAACTTGAATGTATGGTGTGTACCTTATCTCATTTTTTCTTTACCCTAGTATTTGAAATAAGGCATGCTTATTGAGGTAATTAGGACTTCTCCTGCCAACAGGTTGGTAATATTGTTGTTATATTGTTAAGGAAATTTAATGGCACGATTGGCATCTGCCTTCTTTTTTTCTTTTTTCTTTTTATTTTTTTACATTTGGGAGAAATACAAAGTAAGCTGTTTTGTACTCAGAATACACAATGTGCCTTTGAGGAAATAAAAAGCTTTTTTGATATGAGATTAAAGGATTGGTCAACAACTTATTCAGGGTTGATAGCAGGTCACATCAAGTAGTTAGTTTTTATAGAGATTCTTATTTTTGGGCCATGCCCTGTAGTCTGAGCCATCATCCTATTGATGGTAAAAGGGCATAAATGCTGAAAATAATGAACAAAAGAGTTGTAAGTGGACCTTATCTTTACTTTATTTTTCACTTCCTTTTGAGAAAATACTCATGCATTTCGAAATAACATTCGTAACATATGTGAAGTTGGAAATGTTCCTGAGTCCCTGACCTAAGTGTATTTGTTCGTACTATGTCATCAATTCCCTCATTTAGTGGTTGAAATATGCTTAAGAATACTATTCACTGAACATTCTTAATCTCTTGTTTATTGTATTGAGGGAGCTCAGATGTTAATATTCTCTCAAGAACATATTAGTATTTTTCAAACAATGCAGTTAATGCCTTTTCTACATACGTACTCTTCATCTTCAACTATTTAGTAGCATGATTATTTGTCTTTTGACTTCACATGCTTGTGCCTTTAATATGCCAATTTTTGCCTTTCTGTAATATTTCAAAAGATCTGTGTTACAGGGTGCCAAACATAAAGCTACTGTATTTGCATGCTTTGATATTCTTTTAAGCATAACCATGTTGAGAAATGATTTGATAACATGAAAGCTAACACTTTACTGCTTAGACAGCTTGAGTAAAGTGAAAAAACCCACTAATAAGCTATTTATTGAACCAGGATGCAGAGGAGAAGTTGAGGAAGGTGGTAGGTGATGCAAGTGAAATAGTATCAGATGTGCAGTATGACCCACCAGAACTTGAAAGTAAATTTACCCGTAAGATGATATCACTTTGCCAGCTTTTATTTTCAGAAAATCATTGTTCTTCCCATCAATTTCACGAGATACATACACGCATGTTTCTATCATAGGATTAGCAAACATGATATGGAATTCTGAAGGGCTTTACTACTAACGTTGCAGTTGCTATCTTGAAATTCTCTTGTATCAGTATGTTTGTATCAATTTTTCATGAATTATTTTTCTGTTTTTGATAATCCAAATTTTGACATTTTTTGTTACCCCAGCTGGTTATGGATCTTATTTTCTCTAATTATGAGTGTTAACTGGGCAATCCATTTTTGTAAGATGTAGTCATGTTGGGAATATGAGTGGCACTTTATTCAGCATCTTTGTCACCAAACTTTGCTAATGTAAAGAAAAAGAGGAAACTGGGTGGGAAAATTTATACAGTTATACGTATGTGCATGTATAAAGCAATCCGCTTGGATTATAATCCACAAATGGGTTATATAATCTAAGTGAATTATAATCTAGAGTGTTTGATAAATTTAGTGGATTATAATCCATTTTTAATAGTATAGTGTTTGGCAAATGGGTGGATTATATCTCATCATTGTTTTAAATTGACCAAAATGGACATGGGGTTGGTGGTGAGTTATTAAATGAGGTATTGGATTTTGTAATATTATAAGGAGTATAATTGTCTTTCTACTTGGTCAAACCACATGGCTTCTAATGCATCAAAAAATAAGCTAGGGTACCCTAGCTTATTTTTTGATGGATTATAAGCCGAAGTAAGCCTTTTGCGAAACATCTCTAAGTGGCTTATAAGCCACTTTGACCATTTGCCAAATATGCTCATATAACTATATATATATCCCTAACACTATAGCCCATTTAAAGTGTGTACTCTAGTTAGTATATTCCCAGAAGATCAGGATATCCTGTCTTATCTTAACAATTCTCCATTTTGTGACTAGGATGCCCTTCGTTCATTCTCCCTTTTATAAGTCTACTACGTTTCGTTTGGAACGCAGGAATGTAATGATCGTTTCCACTTCTCATTCATGCATAACGAACACAACATCTTTTTAGAAGCTAGAATGACCATTCCCACTTCTTATTCATTTCCACTTTATGTGGGAAAGAGCATTCCCAAGGAGATGGTAGAATAAGCATTCCCACTTAAGTCCACTTAAGTGGGAATAAAAAATTGGAGGTTTTTGCTTATAACCCCAATGTTTTACCCTCATTTATATTAAACCTACTTATTTCCATAATGCCTCATGCACCCAAAGTACTTTCCATATTTATCGTTAAGCCCAATGCATCTCATATGGGGTAATAAATGTACTGTGTTCATGACGTAGGACGCATGGCAGAAAAATTTATGAAACATTAGGATCGTCAAAGCCACACAAATCAGAAAAATAGAACTCTAATACCTATTAGCGCAGTGTGGAGGTGATAATTCTTAGAATCCACCATTGAGTGCTCTTTGACTCCACAAACAACGATCTTCGAATCCACGAAGAACTTCGAATCCACGAAGAAAAATAATATAAGAGGATTTATTGATAAAAAGGTTTCTTCTCTTGAGGTTTACAATCCTTCTTAAAGAGAATAATAAAGCCTACTCCTAATAAAAATAGAAATCCTTAAAAAAAAAGAAAATTTTCAAAACTAGCTAAAAGACTCCCTATAATAGAGGAAACAAATCAGTTTTCTTATCCTAAAAACACTTCAACTTTATTTTTAAAAATATCCTAAAGGCTGGTTATTCCGGAATCCTGCCAAATAGAGGTTATACTTATCAAATTCTAGGAATTTGCCAAGCTGATTGACTTTGTCTCGTTGAGATAGACAATTTCATATATAATATGTCAAAATCCGCTTTCCGGATTAGCATGGTTGTTTCTTTGCGTGCAAGTCAACTACCAATTTGGATCAGTTTGGCTTCCAGCGATCCTACTATTTCATAAATTTTTCTACCATGCGTCCTACATCAAATTATCCTTAAAATTTAAAAAACCAAAAACTACGCTTCTTCATTTTCTCTTCAGCTGCCCACCTGCTACCCTCCATCCTCCCGACCTGACAAACAGCCCGTTCGACAAAATCCGCCAACTAAACAAGGCCGCTCACCAATAACTTCAAGTTCGAGCTGGGCGTTCATACTAGCTATTAGGGAATGATTTTGGGTGAAATCGATTGGCGATTTTGGAAGCACCATGAACTCAGCTAACAAAGATTGCAGAGCAAATTCTGCGGCTTTTAAAATATCAGTAGAAGTACAAGTACATGAGGGTGAATTTAACAGGTATTAATCTCTGATTTCTTTTACAGAGAAAAAGAGGTTAGAGCAGAGGGGTGATTTTCTCAATCAAGGGGTATTTTAGAGTTTTAATATCTTTAAATGCAAATAAAGACCATATATATCTTGTACTAGTTAATTTGGTTTAAAAGTAAATCATGGTAAAACTTTGGGTTAAAATAAAAATCCCTAAATATTTTGAAATAATATCTTGATTGCTTATTTATTTCACATACCAAAAATTGAAAAAGATTGTCATTCCGACTTCATTCTCTGATAGCATCAGTACTTGACAATGGTAATGAGCATTCCATTTCCACATCTATTCCATTCCATTCTCACTTGACTCCATTCCCGTGTACCAAACGGGGAGCTAGTGCTCTACATCTTCTCTTCTCCCTGCTTCCTTTCTCACTCTCAAAAAAAAAAAAAAAAAAAATCCACAGTACTTGCATCAGAAGTATTGCAGGCTGCAGCCTGTTGACATTTCTGGCCCTCGAGCTCCCATCAGGAAAAAACAATTATTTTCCTTTCTCATCACCATTTCTCCCAAACCCAAATGTCCATAACTGCTAGAATAAAATTCTTAAACTGATGGGCCTCCGACTTCACCACTAGTTGGTGGCTTCTTCTTCCAACCAAACTTCACTTGCTAATGATTGCATGATCTTCATGCATTCCCTTTAGTCATCCAAATCTGAACAAATGTGGCCTTATGGAATATGAAAGGAATGTTTGGAAAAGGTCTTATGAATGTGAAGCATATATTGAGTATTGCATTATCTATTTTTAAATATGAATTCTACATACCAATCTGCAGTTCAAACAAGAAAAAAATTCAAGGTCTTAACATGTCAGACTTGAGAATCAAAGAGTCTGTTCTTTGAAATCAAAATCCTAGTTAAGACTTATCCTTAATTTGGAAAGAAAGTAGTAACTATGTGTCTGACTATTTGTTTTGTGGATCATATTCATGAATGGTTATGGAAATAATGGTGGTTATGATGGTGGCATTGCTGGGGGTGGGGATTGATGGTGTGGTGCTTGATTGCTGAGGATGATAGAGAGGGAGGTGCTGGTGATGATTTTTGCGATAGTGATGGTGGAAAATAAGCTTTGGGATTCTGGGAAGATGGCCGTGTGAGCTGATGGCTGCTCTGCTTGACAGGTCAGTGATGATGAAGGTGGTAAGGAGAACTTCCTGTTTTAAAGACCGGAGAATCAGAAATTGTGGGTGGTTTTCTTGTATTAGCTGAAAGAGAGGGATTCAGGGAGCTGGTTCTTAGGGAGACAAGAGATGAAGAGTTGGGGAGGTGTCTGTGGAAGACTGAGTAACCCTCGGCAGGAGGGAGGAACATACAGATAAATAAGAGATTAAGATGAGGACATTCCCTGACCTCTTCTAATTATGTGAAGAGGAATACAGGATAATTGAATGTGGAGTTGCATGGGAAAAATACATGGAGAATGCCTTTCAAGTGGGTAACATACTGTTGGGGTTTATGTTAAAATACGGATGTTGAAGGGTTACTGTCCTAATGTGACATTTGGAGTGGGTAACATATTTTAATTCCAGTTTTGTGCTTCCATCTAAATCTATTTATTTATTTAAGTGATTTCCATTTATAACCAATTCCAATGAAGGTACTTATAAATATTGAAAGATTAATTATATATAAATTCCCGAGGATGCTACAATTTTGAGATTCTTTGTTTTAAACATAATTCTCATTTTATAATATATAACCATGGCAAGTGAAAGAAAACTCATGCATCTATCTATAGTTTTACAATTCAATCAAATATTTTTAACAGTATCATGTTAGTTGGAACATAAGATTTCTACTATAAGCTAGTTCATTAATATACTCAAACTCTCAACGGAATTTAAAGAGTCAAGTGAAAATTTTCAAATCTAGTGATACAGAAGCTGCTGAAGAAAAAATCTTAAATCTTCGTGGACTGCTCCAGCCAGGTCAAATCTGTGTATTAATGCCAATGCTGAATGTTGAGGCATGCTTTTTCCACACTTGTTTCAATATCATGCTTTGAACCTGAAATTACTAAATATTCGGTCTGTGGTTATCTTACTTCCAGTTGTTAGATCTTGCCCTGCATTCTTGTAGCACATGTTTGTCCATTGCTTTTACTGACACAAACACCTGGCACTCTGTATATCACTTCCATGAGTTCCAGATGATCTTTTTGTCATTTCTTCCTTTTTTCTCCATAGTTTTAAGTATTTTATTCAATTGCAGTATCTGATCTAAATGAGCTAATGGAAGAGAATTCCTCCTGGTTTTCACTAATATTTAGTCAATGTCTATGCAGAATCTGAGTCTGAGTATTGCCCATCATGGATTCAATCTTTCAATAAAGAGCTGATTCGGACACTGTCCTTCTCGGAGCATGAAGCTTTTGACCATCCCGTCGCATGTAAGAGTTAGAAATTTTGCTTGAGGATGTCCTTTGGGTGTGGATTATTTCGTTTCTGGGAAAAAGGCTTATGTATTGAAAATTTAACACAAATTAGTTATTAAACTCATGAAGTACTAAAAAGTTTGAATCCTCAAACATCATGATGAAACCTTTTTTCCCCAAATTCTATGCAATATAGCATACTTAAGATGTTTTTGGTAAAAATTTAGTATTTTTAGAAAATCTGTAATTGCTTGGAAAGTGTTATAAATTTTAAGATGCTCCATGTATTTGAAAAAAATCTATATTTTGCTGGTGGGACAAGTTTATAGCTATTTACACATGTTTAATTGCTTGAAAAGTGGTAAAGTTGTCGCAGACATGCTCTATGTGTTGAATAATGCATAATACTTTGGGGTAGCAATCATCTTTACAGTTTTATGTTTTCTATTCTAGTTTTGAAATTTACAATATTTCACATTTGTGGCTGTTGAAGCATTTTGTCTTCCCTTTTTAATGTCATTCGTGACCATTTTATGTACTCTTTAACTGCATATAGAAGATTCGCTGTGGCATATTTCTTACATCAATTTCATTGTCGTGCATGCATGTAACAAACTGGAGTAAAGGCCTTTTGGTTGTGTCATCAAAGGAAGATCGACCTATCAACAAATTTATTGATCTTTTCAACACAGACCGGCTGCCTTCTCTTCTAAATGATGGTGTCATGGATCCAAAGATTTTGAAACATTATCTTTTGCTGCATGATAATCAAGATGGAACCCTAGAGAAGTATGCTCATCCTCTATATACTACTAGTGTTTGTTGAGCTGCTTTTGTTCTGCCTTTGACTGAGTCTTTAAGCTGAGTATTAAAAATGATTCTGTTAGAAAATGTTTGTTGTTGGATTAATAATAATATATCATATTTTTAGAGATGGCTGGTGAGCATTTTTCAGGTAATAACGGGGATCAAGTAAATAGGATCATGATGTAAATGCAGTTTTATCAAACTTTTCCCCCTCTATTTCTATCTACTTTTTCTTTGTTTTTTTTCCCTGAATGAGAAGGAAATATAAAGGATGTTTCTATTTAAATTGCCGTGAAAATTATTCTGGGCACTTTACTTTTATGGCGTTGCCTTTTATCTTTCTTGGTTTCTGTTTTTTGAAGGAGTCTTACTCATACAATTCTATTCTCAAATGAGCATGGACTCATGGGAAACATATTAATTTATATATTCTTGGACTTTCTATTGTATCCAATTGACTTTAAGTGAAGCAGCCTCGGACAAAATTTAAGGCTGTGACACATATATCGTAGGTTTTTAAGCTAATGGTCTTTGTTTTTAATCTTTATATTTAATCATTTAAGATAGAACTGCAAACGAACTTAACCCTTAGTTTTTGCATGTTCGTCCATAAATTAAAGAACAGACTAGTGCCACAGAACCAATCTCATAGTTTACCATTAGTTGGTAGTTTTCTTAGCTAGAAGGTAGTTCTGTTATTTCATGAGCATAATATAGGCATCAGATTTTTGTTACATGCTGTAAAGGAATTGTATTGACTGTAAAAGGTTTCATATGTTTGGTTTAAGGAACTTATCATAATGCACTTCTTATTCTATATGGAAATTATATGAGTTCCATTTCATCTTTTATTTGAAGGGCAACAAATATTTTAGCAGAGATGCGAAGTACTTTTGGCTTATATGGTTGTAAGTTATTGTGCATTAATTCTGCTCAAGATGTGGGCGATGGGTTGGGAGAAAATCCTTGGATACATAATGTAAGTTGTCCGGACTTCCCAGAAGCAGTGGATTGGATCATATGAGTCATTCACTATGAATACTTTTATGACTTCTAAATTTGTGCTTTGATTCTAAACAGAAAACTAATTCATTACCTGGTCAAGATCTTGGTGGTTGTCTTAATGTTGATGATCTTAATGGGGTAAGCACTATGTTCATCTTTTCCCCTTTGTCAATATGCTTCATTCATACGACCTTATCTTGCCATGTTTTCTGTGAAATAACTATCCTTTATGATAGTTATTGCATCTATGAAGATATAAGTTATGATTGAACAATACAGGGTCCCTATTTTCCGTGCTGTCATCCAGTTGGACACGAGTTTCTAGTGTATTTGTTGAGTTGGCATTGGCATTGGCAGTTTCTTTTGCTTGGCTGCACAATGTAGATTTGTATTTAGAATGAATTCTTATAGCAAAAAATGTTTGCTTAATTAGATAAAGGATTTTATGCAAGATCTTGCTTCAAAACATATCATTCCAAGCATGGAGCAAAAAATACGCATTCTCAATCAGCAGGTATGTGTTTTTCCTGTTACGACGATACCAGTTTTATATCAGCAATTTACCAATTGCTTTTTTATAGGTTTCTGCAACTAGGAAGGGATTTAGAAATCAAATAAAAAATTTGTGGTGGAGAAAAGGGAAAGAAGATACACCAGAAGCTCCTAATGGTCCCACGTAATATTTCCCCCCACACATGTTAAAGAAATTTCTCTTACTCTTTTTATCTTATTGTTCTCTAATTTACTTTTCATCTCCTTTAACAGTTATACATTCAGCTCCATTGAGTCTCAGATCAGAGTATTGGCTGACTATGCTTTCATGCTGCGTGATTATGAACTTGCCCTGTCAAATTACCGATTGCTCTCTACAGATTACAAGCTTGATAAATCCTGGAAGCGCTATGCGGGTGTACAGGTTGGTGATTACTTCTCTATCATGTTACTCTTTTACTGATGATCAACATGAAGAAATTGAAGCTGCTACGATAATATCTGACCCAGCCAATCTTTGCCGATTCTTGTTGGTGTTCTGAGGAGTTTAGTTTCACTTACATATCAATATATCGTATGCCCTTTGAAATGTGACTTCTATTAACTGCTTAATATTATTATGTCTTAGTGGTCATTGTAATATTTTGGTCCATCTTTATCATTATTCATGCGACATGCGTAATCTATAATTAATGATCACTGTTATACTACGCACTATCACCATTTTTGGTTATGCAACATAATGATCATAATGGATCTCTGATATTTTGAATGTTTGAGGACATAAAAGTTTCATGTGTTTGTGTTCTTTAATCTTTACTGATTGTGTTGTTATAACTTACAAGAAATACATGAAATTACTTGAATAAGCTTGCATTATTTGTCTTACAGTTGAGGCTGGCTTTCCCAAATAAAAAAGGCCCAAGGCATGATTTGTTCCGGGCTACCATATGTGGCATTATATCTTTAGACGTTGGGTCATGCCTCCAGAATGTATATGCTGGAGACACAAAGATAATGAAATGTCTATATGTTGTATTGTTGTTGTAAGAAATTTTAGCCATCACCATGCTTTGACATTCATGATTCTTTCTGTTAGTGTTATTTATGTGGCCTTAGCTATTACATGTGTTTTTTTTTACATTTTTCATAATTCCTTGTCCTGAATCTCTTTCCAGTTCCTCTGGTAACTTAGTGGTATAATCTTCTGTGATGGTGTTCTTTATAGTAGTTTAGAACTTTTAACTGTTTTTTTCCCTATATGTTACTACAAAACTTAACTATTTTACACGGAGTTCATGTTTTTCATGCAGGAAATGATGGGGCTTGCATTCTTTATGTTGGATCAATCAAGAAAGGAGGCTGAATACTGCATGGAAACTGCTTTTACTACTTACATGGTACATATGTACTTTTATTTCATTAGAAGAAAATTTTTCTTTTTGCAAGTGGAAAATTTGCAGTAGTTCTCTAAGCAGATTCGGGAAAATATTTTAGTAATCAATGTGCTTGTGGGAAAATAATCTGGGAGGGAAGGAGTGCAACTTTTAGGATTTATACTCTGGCAACAAATGCTGAAGCTTTAGACTGTTGTCATTCACAGATTCATTATCTGTAGTCTGAAAAACTGCATACAAAGCTTTAAAGATATTGTTCAATATGGAACATAAAGATTGGTCCTTATCTTACGATGTAGGTTTCTTCTTGTGCTAGACTTGGTAGGTCCTTTCTTCATTGAAATTACTTTATATTCCCATCAATGTTATGGTACATTTGAGATGTCTTCTAAAGAGAACTATAGATGTTTAGGAGGTACAAGATTGCAAATTAAGGAATTTCCAGATTTTGAATAGTACAATAAAATAAACAAGACCTGGAAAACTTTTACTACTGCACAAAGTATTTAATTATATAATTTCTGTGTTTAGTTCCAGGGAATATAGTTGGGTTACATATTTCTGTCTTTTCCTAGGATTGGATTTTCTTATAATGTGAATATAGATGTAATAGAAATTTAAAAGGATGTAGGGGGGGGGGGGGGTTGGGGATCTGATGACTTTCTATGGAAGAAGAGTTGCTTCAGAGCGAACTGAAAGAAGCATACCAGGGGTATACTCAGCCACAAAGAAAAGGGGAAAAAAATATAGCTATTACTACAAAGATGAAATCAGGTGTCATGTAAGGCCATCACTCATGAAATCATGTTACTATCATGTGCCTAATGTGTTCCTTGTGAGATTCACACCTTGGGCTTGCAAGACCGAGCAACATTCCCTGGCCATGCAAAAGCACTGGTTATTGCTTTTGCATCATTACCACCATAAAGTATTTTTCCCTAGAATTAGGCCTTCTAGACCCATGCCGCATCATGGTTAGAAAGCTTCTAACCAATAATATCTGTATTGATAACCCCAAGTACCACGAGGACTACGAAGTTTCCTAGCCTCTAGCTTCAGCACAGATGATATGTGAACGAGGTGAGGAGAATATATATCCTTCACAAGCTCAAGACTAAAAAATTTTTGTTAACCAAGAGAGAAAATTTTTTTTTGTTAACCAACAGATTTCTCTCCTACACTTGTTGATAATAAGAACAACATGTAACTTCCTGTGTATTCCTTATCCCGTTGCTTAGCTTATATCTGCACGACCAATGGGGGACAAGCTTGGGGAGCCAATAGGGGCGGTAGCCCCCATGGTCTCTGTACTTTCCTAATTATAGCATGTAGTTGAGGATGATAGTTTTGACCCATACCTAACTGCCCACGTCTACCCGCCCACTAAGAACCCACCCATTTAAATAATGGGCGGGTATCATTCTTATAAGAGATAAATGGGTATTAAATGGTCGGGCTTGTGCTTGCCCATGGCCCATCTACACACATAATCCAAATCAAAACCCAAAAATTGCAATTTCTCTCACCTGATGCTTATTCTAGTCTAAGAGCCATTGTGCCCTAATTTCTTCTCACCATAAAAACCTTGATCCACTCATCTCCTTCGACGTGTCCCATCGGAGGTGGTGGTGGGGCTCTACTGTTCTGCCCCCATAGTGGCAGTGCAGACCGGGTTTGCTGGCGTTGGCGGGGGACTTGTCATCGGTCCCGTTCGAGATGTCGATGGAGAAGGCGCAGATGCTTCGTACATTTTCTGTGGGTGCTTCGTTTGATGAGATTCTAAGAGCGAAGAATGCTATTATTGCTTCTTATGAGGAGGATCAAGAGCCTATTGCTTAGGTTTGGTTTTGGTTCTGGTTCTCTAGAGTTTTTTTATGAAAATCTTGATGGATCTTCTTCACTTTGTGAATTGACAAGTTGTAGACTAGTTGAATTGGGAATTTGGTTTTTTTTGTTCAAATGCAAAGGCTTATTTACACTTTCATACCCCAAAGTTTTCAAATTGAGATGAATTTGACAATTTGATCACCTAAATCTTGGCCTTTACCCCTGAAACTTTGCGAAGGTCCCCCAAAACTATGCAACTAAAACTATGCAAAAAGCCCCCTAAAATTTTGCAAAAAGACCCTCAAAACTTTGCAAATAGCCCCCCAAAAGTTTGTAAAACGTCCCATGAAAATTTTGCATAAAGTCCCCCAAAAATTAGCAAATAGCCCCTCAAATGTTAGCAAACAGCCCCTCAAAAGTTAGTAAATAGCCCCTAAAAGTTTGTTTGCAAATAGCCCAATGAAAGTTTTATGTAGGCTATAAATGGGTGGGTGAGGTATGACCATTTAGCAAATGCTAAATGGGTTGTAAATGGGCTAATGGCTATAAATGTGCCCACCCATTTAACATCCCTACATGTAGTATATATAGTAGTAAAAATTAGCCCCCCATCACCCAATCGTATATGTAAATTAGGGTGGTTCATCACAAACTCTCACCTCTCTCTTCTCTTTCCAAATTTTGTGACTTGTTAAAAAGTAGATTTTATTTTTCAAAACCGAAATAGGGAGAGAATTTCAGAGGTTTTCTCGGCTTCTGAACTCCACCTTGGACCTCCTTAAGCGCTGCTCTTGCCAAAAAAATCCTGCTAGCTCTGATCCAAATATTTGGGTGCTTTTTTCAATTAAATTTTTTAAGAATTATTGTATTATTTGGTATTGTTTCTCAATTGGATATATACATTTTGTTTCTCAAAAGTTGACATTTACTTTGTGAAAGTTGTAATCTTTTAGTGCAATTAAGTATCTAGGTATTGTGAAAAGTGTATTGTTCCTATAATATTTCTCAATTAGGTATTTAGATTATGAGATTATCCCATTAAATGCAATTTCAATTGGATTCAATTTTTTCTTGAAAACTATAATTTTTTGTTCGATACTGAAAATTTTCAACTTGGTTTCTTTATTACAATCCCTTATGTTTTGTACAATATTAATAGATCATATGATCTTTAATCAAAATAAAAGAGTTTCTTAATCTATGTTGCACGGACACAGATGTGGACACGGACACGGGTGCAAATATGGGACACAATTTGTAAAATGTAGGATATGGAGATACGACGATATATATACATGTTGAAATTAATAATTCATATGAGATCAATATTGTTTTTCATTTATATGCTATGAGAATTAAAATTCTATAACATTTTTATGTTTCACTTATTCACTAGATTATAAATTGAAAAATAACTCGTTTTTTAACTAGATACCCAAACTACCCCTTAAAAACATACTTGTAGACATGACAGGGTATGGGGTGAATCAAACCCGAGTATGAGTCTAATGAGTTGCATAAATTTGAGGTGAAGTGTAAGATATACATAAAAAAAGTTTATCACGAGTGTTTTAAAGTAAAACATGTATTATTATAATCAACATGTCTGAACAAATGTATGTATGAATAAATATATGTATATATTCAAGAAGGGTTCAAGGAGTGTTGGGCATGGATACAGGAAGTGTCTGACACAAATACGGGAACTCAGATGAAGTGTCTAGGTAACCTAGGTCTTCATAAATTAATGAATTTATGCAATACTAGTATTGAAATAGAAATTCATCTTTTAACCTGAAAAAATTCAGAGAATGATATAAAGTGCAAATACATCATGGTTAAACCACCCAAATTTTAAGATGACGATAAGACACAACGTAATGCTCTACCTCCTATTAAGGGTTAAAAAAAACACAAAAAAAGTAAACATATAACATAGGTTATTTGATTTAGTAATTATTTACATATTTTATAACTAGAAAACATTCATAACAGTTTTAATAATTAGAACCATCAAAAATTTCAAACATAACATCACACATTCACAAATATCAAATTATACTATCACTATTGCTTAAAAAACACTAGTCAAATACGCTTAATAACCATTCCAAAAGCATCAAATACATCAAGTTTGATACAAAATCATATAAGTCTAAACAAATCAATTGGCAAACAGTAACTATCAATTCAATGTCTAATAAATAATTTATCCAATTTACAGTTCACAAGATATTTTCAGTCCTCAATAGTTAACACTAATAACCCTAAAAGTAAAGATGAAGAACTAAAATTTAAAAGAAAAATACACTAGTACTAATCTCAGGCAGCAGTGTAGGACCTCACTGGCATCGTGGGACCCTCTGTCATCGTCAAGAAGGGCTTGGAGTTCGATTAGGGTTTTGGTCTTCATCTTCTACTTCGTTATACGCAGCAGAGACAAAGTCACAGCAAAGAAATTGAGGGGGTGTTGAGTGATTTCAGCGAAGAAATCGGAGGGGGCATTGAGATAAATTAGGGCAGCGAAGGAAGTTGGGGGAGGTAGAGATTGTATGACTCATATCCTATCTAAAGGGATAGAGTTTTAATTGGGGTGAACGGTTGGACGGTTGGATTTTATTCAACCTAAAATCCAATTGCTCAAATCATAAGTCCATTTAACGCAACATAACACAGTGTTATGTAACGCGTTACATAACGTGAGTTTTTTCCCTCCAAAAAAACGCAATGTTAAGAATAAGGGCGTTTTCTGACTGCGTTCATTAACGATTAGGGGCTGTTATGTTACATAACGCGTTATAACGCATTATGATTTATGTTTTTTTTCAACATTACACCCAAGACATGCATTTTTCAAAAGTAAAACTAGTAATATTGAACCAATGCCATACCTTTTAGTAAAAATCATCAATCTTTGTCGGTAGAAGAACTTCCTCCAAAAGCTTAAAAAATAGAGACTATAAAGTTTGCTGAATTTGATATTTCAACTCTAGAACGAGATCCAAGATTGTGCCATCTAATTTGATTAACATGATTAACTTTATTTACTCATTCGTTAAATTTAGCCCCCCCAAGCTGAACAATCATGGACTCGTCCCTGCGCTCAACCCCAACGAACATTCTTAAAATTCATATTAATGGAAATCCAACTACTAGTTGTAAGCTGCCTAACACCCTCTATCTTTATCCTGGCTTGAGGCAGAGAGTGATAGGATAAAAATTAAAACATAGTATTTGGGAACTTATTAGTTGTGTCAAAGGGCTGTCCACTACCCCAAACCTTTGAAGTTATGGTGAGGGTTGAGGGTTTTACATTCTAACAAGTTGTGTGTGCATAAAAGAATGAAATACCTATGCAACCATGGGTGTATTAAATATCGGCCGATATATCATTACATCGGCCGATATATCGGTTTTGATGCCATTCCAATACGATATTTATGAAAAAAATATCGTTTTCGATTTTTACCACTTTTTCCGATATATCAGAAATATCGGCCGATATTTTCATTGAGGAAATATTGGCCGATGTTGGCTAATATTCAAATATAAAGGGCTATTGAGTTTGGGTTTGGTTTAGGTTCCCACCAAACCCGAAAACTTAATAAATTCTCAAACCCAAATACGTTAAATCTCTAGTCAATCTCATATTTCTCCTCTCTCTTTGTTTGGCACTCCAGATCTCTCTCTCCTCTCTCTTTCTCTTCCCCAGTTCTCTCTCTCAGCTCCTCCTCAGACCCCTTTGTCTCTCTTCCTCTCTCCTCTCTCTCTCAACTTCTCTCTCCCTTCTCTCTCTGTCTTCCTCTCTCTTCCTCTCTCTCCTTTGTTCATGTCTTCTCTCTCTCTCTCAGATCTCTACCTGTATCTAATTTCTCTAAACATTGTATATCATTATTCATGATGCAATTTCTTATGTTTAGGATACATTAAATATGTTTCGATTATATATAACAATGTTATGTTACATATGAACATCATCCGATATGACAACCCAATATTTTTTACATATCCCCGATATATCCCCGATTTCCGCAATCCGATATGAAATTTGGCCATCCGATATTTCCGTTATTTTTGATATTTAATACATTGCAACCATGGTCTGATGTCTGAATTTTGGACAATTGCTGTGTCCAACAATCCATGTCCATCTCAGAGAAACATTTGTGCCCAGAACTTGTGTCTGTGTTTGCTGATTAAGTTTTTCTTTTTCCAGTTATATTCTGGTTTTGTCTTCATACCAGGTCCTAGAACACACGAAAGATATCTTAAAAACATTAAAAGATTTTTTGTAGTAAAACCTTTATTACTGTAAGATTTATCTGATAGTTCATGTCTCCATTAAGCTGACGTGGGACTCTTTTCAGAGACTTGGATCTCTTGGTCAGAGAAATGCAACAAGATGTGGGCTCTGGTGGGCAGGTATGCTCAAGTCCAGGGGGCAATATAAGGATGCAGCAGGAATATATTTCCGGATAGCTAGTGAGGTACTTCAAGAATCAAGAGAAGAGGGCTGTTTTTGGTTCTATCTACTTCTGACAGGATTTGTTTTTCTTAGGAACCTTCTTTGCATGCAGCTGTAATGCTTGAACAGGCATCATACTGCTACTTGTTTTCTAGACCACCTATGCTACGCAAGTATGGATTTCATCTTGTTTTATCTGGTAACCGGTACTATATATCAGATCAGGTATATCCATATTTTAGTTTTAACTTTTGCTGGGTTAGTCTACTTGGTAGTTGGTAAGTGAGACCTTGTGCATTTTTCATGCTGGCATGCAACTTATCCAATGCAGAAACCACATGCAATTCGTATGTATAGAAATGCACTCTCTATTTACGAGGGACATGCTTGGAAATATATCTGTGATCATGTTCATTTCAATGTCGGAAGGTACTGATAAACTTCTTGTTTCTGTTACATGCTTGTCCTGTCGTAATGTGTCTGGGGAATTTACATTCCCTAATTCATGATTCAGGTGGTATGCTTCTCTTGGAATTTCTGATATTGCTATCAAGCACATGTTGGAAGTTCTGGCATGCAGCCATCAGTCTTTGGCGACACAAGATTTATTCCTTGGGGAATTTTTTCAAACTGTTGAGGTAGGGTAACATTTTCTTGATTTACTCTCTTCATTCGACCAGTTTTAAGTAATAGTAACATAATCGCTGATGTATATTAGCGTACCGGGAAAAACTTTGAAGTTAACAAGCTACAATTGCCCGTAATTGACATGTCCTCTTACAAAGTTATTTATGAAGATCACCGGACTTATGCGTCATCTGGAGATGTAAGTTGATTCTCTTTGTTATTGATACTTCTATACACATGTATGTGTGTGTGTGTAGGTGTGTGTATGTTATATTATATTCAAGTATAGGTGTATATGTATTTGTGGGTGGTGGAGTAGTGGTTATGAGTTGTCAGGTCATTTTGATAAATTAGCTACCAAGAGATGGAGGGTGATGAGACCTGCACATCGAATGTGACTCATAGGGTGGGCCTCACCTCTAGTCCGTCTTGGTAGCTCATTAGTTAAATGGGCTGCCACCCTATACCCCATTTTCACTATGTATGTGTTTTTGTTTAAGTGTCTGTGTGTATAGTGTCTACATGTGACCCTCAGGGGAATAACATGCTACCAAGGTTTCACATGCGAGTTTATCATGTTGTCTCAGATTGGTCATTTGCTCTAGAAACAGTCATACTCTATTTCAGCATAATGAGTGGTGGAAAGGGAAATAAAACTCTCAGCATAACTGCACATTGCTCCCCTCAATATTACAATCCCATCTTGCTGCCACGATCTTCAGCCTAAATTTAATTTTCTTAAAATCTGTGGATGGTAATTGTTAAATTGTCAATCAATAACTTGTATACAACTTTTTTCATCATCCAACCAGGCTAATGTGAAAGAAAGCTTGTGGCAGTCTTTGGAGGAGGACATGGTTCCATCTACATATACTGTCAGATCTAATTGGCTAGAATCACAACCAAAATTTTCCCCTTTGAAGAAGTATAATGAGTCTCATGTTAGCGTGGTAGGAGGTATGTTTTAAATTCTCACTCTAGAGTTTTTTTAAATTATAAAAGCATGCACCTGACTTATTTCACATTTATATGGACTGTTGTGAAAATGCAATATATGGATGCATAATGGATACGTCATTAAGAAAATTATTTGTAGATTTATATATAACATGAAATTGTAAGGCCGCAACAATTCAAGAAACACAATTAGTCCTGTGATATAAAATAGTCCCAAGTTACATAAATAGAAACCAACATAATTGTTATGGATATGCATCTATAAATAAAATGAAATCATGAACCTTGAATTTATGTAAGCATTGGGTTTTTAATTTCTTGATATCAAAATTGTCTCGGTATGTCTATTGCTCTAAATGCCGATGGAATACGTTAAAGATTTTAGCATGCAGAATAGGAGAATCTGGCAACCATCTGCCAATATCCAAGCATCAGGTATGTCTTGGATATAGGTACTTCTCATTGGTTGAAGTATCTGACAGCATACCTTGACTTGCAGAAATAGAAAAATACCTTTGCATGTCTAGAACCACTGTCACTGCACCTTAGTTACTTTGTAGTTTGTAGGCATGTGTCCTTGAGTTTGAGTCTGCTTTCTAGTGAAGAATACTTCTTCAGCTTGCTGGTTCCGTGGATGCTTTCTGTTGAATTAGCACAAACTAGTATTTAGGCCCGTGCAAAGCACGGATCTCATACTGTTCAGGCCTAATTTTGACAGAATAGCATTTACACTTGTGCGAAGCACGGCCGAAGCTTAAAAGAGCTATGAAAGGGTACAATAACAATGAGGTTATATCTTCTTTTGATATTTTACATAATAAATTTACATTGTATATAAGTTTATAGACCTAAACAACTTGAATTTCACATAAAGCATAAATCAAGGATGAAATAACAATAATCATGAACACAATTATAATTGAGGAAATTAATTATTAACTCAAAACAACACAATATTTATGTTTGATAAATTGTTTGTAAATTATATAAATAATGATCTTATGGGACCATGACCAAGTCTTAGCTTCAAATCAAACTCTTCATTTGCCTCCTTTCTGTGTTCTCTACCTTGGATGCACCTGCTATCATTATTATCGTCTCCATGCAAGCCTAATCCAAGGTTCAATTCAGCTATTAACTTGAGAGAAATATAAAATGCAAGAGATACAAAACCATAAAACTAAATGTTGTGAAGAATAGCAAAATTAAGAATGCAGAAGATATAGATGAACTAATAGTGGCCAAAAACTCTAGCATGGAGAACCTGCAACCTGAATTTCAAAGGTAAAGAAGGATGTTGTCACAACTACTGAATCAAATAGAAATAGAAGACATAAAACTACTTCCAATGAAAACTCAATCTAGATTTTTTCATCACTTTTGACACTTAAAAACAAAAACTAAAGCAAACCGATAAAATACAAACAATTAGTTTTTTTGAGAAAACAGATATTTCACTACTTGCCCAAAGCATAAATTTTAACATACTAACAATAAAATTATCAAGTTGACTAAGAAAACATTTATGAAATTTTGACACCTTAAGATTGTGAAGTGAGAAAAAGTTTGAAAAATTATTAAGTTGACTTATAAAATAATATTGAGAGTATAACCTCGTGTAATTTTCATCAAGTTCACTAAGAAAAGGTTCATAGGAGACATAGATTAAGGATATCAAGTGAGATAGATCAATAATCCCTACTAACAGAATTCATAGGAGGCATAGATTAAGGATATCAAGTGAGATAGATAAATAATCTCTATTAACAGACTCCTAATTGAACATACTTGCTCAAACTACTATAAACTTTAAGATAAGTAAAATACTCGGCCATTTTTCTTCTGAAGAGCATGCATTTGGACTTCATCTAAAGAGCAAAAGTCTATCCTGGTCAATCTGAATATAACATGACCTTCTTTACCATGGATTCTATATATCGAAATTTATCATCCCTTGATGCTCATGAGAGCTGAGAGGAAGTCATCAATGACCAAAAGTTCTTACACAATTTTATTATTTTATTAAATAAGAGAATTACCTCAAAAAAAATCCTCTTTTGAATACAACAATCCAATAGGTAAAATAATGAATACTAATTGTTTTGCAAATAGAAAGGGCATTAGGAAATTGGTCAAGATAACTATTATATTCATAAGTATCCCAAATACATATTTCTATCCCCTTCTAATCTTTCTAGTTCATAGCATATGAGGCTGCTTGCATTTAGGAAATTGAATCACATACTCAACTAAATAATCGATAATAAGAAATGTTAAACTTCTAAAATTTTATAAATTTATATTCCGAATACTGAGTCACATATTCAACTAACTGATCGAGAATAAGAAATGAGTCTGCATCAGATCTAGTTGAAGGTACCTTTGCCGACATTTTCAATGCCTATGCCGCTTTCAAGTTCCGAGTGCAAATCCATGATCAGTGATGTAGACCCAAGCACAACTTAGAAGCGAGACCTCCTCAATCTCCGCCCTCGCTTACTCTTCATTTCTTGTACATGACTCAAATCACAGCTCCTAAAGTCAATACATAACAAGACTGAGACATGACAAAAACGTTGATTATATTTAGGAATTTTACTAATATTCATCTAAACATTAATTTATTATGAACTACCATCTGTCAACAAACAATGCATTAAGCCCAAAATTGTTCCATTCACAATGTGTGGCTTGATGAGTAGAAATCGTAGAAGTTATGACATGGGCATGCAGACTGCTTGATGGATAATATTTCCACAGATACAATATAACTTGCTTACATGTACGTACCTTCAAGATGGTTGTTTCAAGTACCTTTAACAATCTAAAACTCTCTCTTTTACAATATGTTTTAATGGGTACATGATCATGCCCAGCTACTATATAGAATATTCTACTATGATAATGAAATAATGTTTGTTGCCAATTATTTTAGGACAACATATTAGATACATGACATTCTTTATTGCATGGGCATGAGCATTGCTTGATGGATAATTTTGTAACCACAAACACAATGGAACTCACTTACAGGTATGTTCCCTCAAGATGGATGTTTCAAGTACCTTTAACAATCTAAAACTTTCTTTTCACACTATGTTTCAATGGGTACATGATCAGATCCAGTTGCTATATAGAATATTCTACTATAATGATGAATTAATGGTGGTAGCCAATTACTTGAGGTAAACATATTACATACCTGACATTCTTTGGTAATATGTTTTTCCAGTAACTTTCTCTAAATTAAGCTCTATAGATGAATAATGACAATTACATATAAGTTATAAATAAACCACTAATAGCATTTCTTTTTGCAATATAACATCAGTACAGATCACATAATTTGTGTAGATAGAAGTAAGCAATAGCTAAACGTTATGGTATCAACAGAATATGCATAATAAATTTGATATTAAGAGTACTTATAAAAAACTACTCAAATAAATCCATCACATGCCACCTATAATTTTTTATCTACCAAAATTAAAAGAAAATGTAAAATTTGAAGTAAACACAACATTTATTTTTCACCTGATTAAAGATACGGTATATGGTATCTCTCTATACATTAAACATACATTTATAATTACATCATAAAAAATAGAGAAAAAAATAGAGATTACCTCTATGAGCTCTCTAAATAAAATGGAGATTTCAACTTCGATGATTTTTTAAACACAATTTCTCACACAACATTTTCCTTCAATATATCCAAATCAATGTTCCATAAACAGAAAGAACTCTACACTTTATAAATATTTCCTTCATGACTTCTCACACAAACATATTCTTTAACATGAACACTTTGGCTTGAATTATAACCCTATGGATTAAATAGTGATCAATATAAGCAAATTAAAATGTAGACAAAACAATTAAATTCTAAGAACTAATCTTACATTAAAAGCAGAGTGAAATTTCTTCAATATAATAAAGACCATAGACTCCTCTGCATTGCGGTTAGCGATCATCGCTAAACCTAAAGAAAAAAATTAATTTTTACTTAAAGGAGAAATGTAAATAAAATACGCACCACACTAACTGTAGGGCAACATTGTAAAAAGGTTGGATTCGAACATGGAGAGAGTGATGCAACAACGAAGTGGAGGAGCCCGCTGATGATGTCAGAGAGAGCAAAGTGAAATACCTAAAATAACATCAGAATTTATGTATCAAATAGCACGTCAACCAAGCGAAATATCTGTATGCACCCAAATAATACAATGTGATAAAAAAATCAGACCTAAATATTGGGGTTTTAGCTATCATCGTCGTCATTGTCACAAGACAACGGGCTAAGGACGAAGGCGATGGAGGGATTGCGCAGCCTGAGTGAGAGTGTGGGTGAGAGCAAGAGTAAAGGACAGGAAGCGCGTCATTGTCATTAGCTTTAGACAAAACCCTAGAGAGGACTGAATGGAAACTTTTGAATAACCAAAACCTAAAGTGGATTGAAGAAAAACCTCAGATTTGAATGAAAACACTTACCAATATTTGAAATCAACGCTGAATTTAGAATTTTGGTGACAGCAGTCGTGGCAAAAGTGGGATCGGAGATGGAAAAAAAGGTGAGATTTTAAGAGAGAAGTAGAAAGAGAGAAGTGGAGTATAGCTGTCCACATAATTAAGGATAAAATATTAATTTTCTTTTGCAATTTGAATTTCAAAACTCAGATAGAACATGAAAACCGAATAAAATTTTCAAAAAGAAAGCTGAAACACTAGTAAAATATAGAAAACTAACTGTAGCATGAATAGTGTTTTTAAGTTTATGCTTTTAGATATAAAGTAGTATATGACATATAATATGCATGTTTTACAAAAAGAATTTCAACCAAGGCACATCTATGAATCCATCCTATCCTTATTGTGATAGGTTTAACTAGTTATCTAGTCTGTGAAAGCTATCATTGTGTTAGCATTCCATATTTGTCATGATGCTCTAGACCTTATACATCTTAATAATACTAGACGGCTCAGAACTAGAGCAAACTTGTTCAAGCTATGTGTATATCTTCCTGAGTAATTCATTAAAGGGTGTTATTCGTTCCGAATTGTTGAGTATGACTAGGACAACTGTTCATGGATCCGACATTCTTGGATTGAGATTAGGAATAGAATTATTTAATTTAGAGCCTTGGATTCTTGGATTGGATTTTAATTTTTGAGTGGAATTCTTGAACTTGTGGCCTGGATTATTTGATTGAAGGTAAAATCTCAGACTAAAATTTATGGACTATTTTAATTCTCAGACTAAATTTTTGAGTAGAATTATTGAACTTTAAGTTTATGGACTATTTTAAATAGGATTTTAACATTATATTAATACGTTAGATAATTATTATTATCAAATAAAATTATAATTCATTCAAGAGACCCTCATTTTGATAAGGAATAGCACAACAAAAGAAATATTATAGAAACTAGAATTTTGACATGTGCAAATGCATGTGAGAAGAAAAAAATATAGGAGTTAAAACTTTTAATTTGAGGTGACATGTTCAAAATCTCAATAAAATTGTGAGTTTATATTTATATGTAGTAATTTATTGATTTAGTAGTTATAAGAAAGAGAAATGATATTCTTTTATCTTAACAAAATATTTGTAAAAGAAAGTTACTGTTTGAAATTACTTTTTATAATTTCCAACATATTGCATAATTACTATATTTTTATAATTTTTATTAAGATATATTTAATTCATTCAAATCCATTGTTTTTAATTACTTTCAATAACTTGCATATATAATAAATATTTATATGAGCTATATTTGTATAATATATATCTCGTAATGACATTTATTATTGTATTTGAATTAAAATTATATAAAAGAATTATATTTAATTACTATATTAGAATAGATTTTCTATTAAAATCCAAGATGACACCAAGAAACCCACTAAATTTTCCTTAGACTTTTTTGGTTCTCAATTCAATTGGAAAATATGTAGTTGGGATTGGCATATGGTTTTTAGAACTTTAATCGTAATTACAATCCGAAATAAGTAATAACATCTTAAATTTAAATCCAACTCCTAGTCCTAAATGAGTGACACCAAAATCCGAATCAAGTCCTATACAAGTAACACCTTAAATTTAAATCCAAAGTTTAGTCCTAAACGATAACACCTTAAATTTAAATCCAATCCTAGTCCTAAACAACAAACACCTTAAATGAAAATCCGACAAAAAGTGCCAATCCAAACTAACAATCCCGAATGAATAACCCCTCAACCCCCCCCCCCCCCACCCCCAAAAAAAAAACCAAAAAAAGGAAAAAAAAAAAAGAAAAAAGAAAGAAAACCCAAAGTTTGATTTTTCGACCTTGTTCAAAGTGTCTAGAGTAGTCACCCTCATTTCCCACGTAAAGAAAAAGGATGAAAACTTTTTGTGTTTATGGAAGTTTATTGTTACAAGATATTGTCTCCGCTAAGGCTCTAACATTTATCTTACTACTAGAATTTTTTAATGTCTAACCATTATCCACATGGAAAGAAAATATTGAATAAGTGGGACTAGCTGTAAACAGGTTGAATTGAGTTTGGGTGTATGTAAGATCTCAATCCAACAAGAAATTGTCCCAGTGGAAACTCAATTCGTTAGTTCCTATGGTTCCAATTTGATCTGAATCCAAAAAGACAAATCATGTTCAAATTCTGACTCTTGTTTAGACTATTTTATTCCTATATTTATTTTAAAGCTAAACAGTGATTTCTCATAGTTAATTTTATTAAAAGGGTCATAATATGACAGATGATGTCCAAAAATACAACTTGAATAGTATGTTATTACTAGAAGAGAATAGCTATCCAAACATCTAAATCAGTTTTATTTTATATTGGTTTGCGTTAACTTTCAAGTGTTTGCAGATCCAACAAGATTATGATTCAAATATGTTTCGCATCCGTTTCAAGTTCAGAATCTAAGGCCTAAATCATATTTCATTATTTGAGATGAGATTGGAGCATTATGATTCTTCATCAAAATGACTTCATGAGAAACTGTGTTTCTACACTTTGCTGTGTTTTAATTGCTCTCTGAAATGAAAATTTTATGTTTTTATCCTAAATTTCAATTATTTGCTCCTCTTCATTGCTCAACAGCATATGATTAACAGCTGGTTAAACCAAAGTGTCAATTGGATTTGAAACATATTCTATTGTTATCTTTGTGTGTCAGAACTCTATCTTTTCACATCTGGCGACGTTCTTTTTTTTAGGTTTGAGTTCGTAATATATGGAAGATTGCTTTGCCTAGAGCTAGATTATGAACAGCGGTTTTTTACCAATTCAACAATTTACTTGAAATGAATGTCACTTTTCATTGTTACTTGACAGTTCATGACATTCTAATTTCAGATACACCTTCTTGTAAGCTTCTTCATGCATAAACAATTTAGGTTGTGCCCAAGTCCTATCTTCTTGCAAATATGTATGAGGTCATACTTTCGCAGTCCATGCATCTATCCTTGATCTTCCTTAGCTAGGAATTAGTCTTCATCTCTTGTTGTGAAAAGATAATTCAGTGAAGAGACTAAGAACATCTTATTAGGTGATATATGTGAAATTTAAAGCTAACCAATTTCTAAATTACGATGGTCATGTGCGAATAGTCTAAGAACATTTTCTTGATCACGCGCATAATGATTAATCTTCATTGTGCAAAAGTATAGTAGTGCCAGATTGGTTCAGGATGTTATGGATGTTGCTTCCACAAATCAATGTTTTGAGAAGCAGGCATTTCAAGGTGCATATGGAGTATAGTCTAAATTAAATAGTCCGTGTGCACGTGTGTCCAAGCGTGCAGGTGGGCGAGTGTCTGCATGGGTGCGTTTGTGCGTGAGGTGGCAACTCACTTAACAAAGTGAGCTACCAAGAGATAGAAGTAGTGAGCCCCACACCTCTTATGTGAGTAGTAGGTTGGGTCTCACCACATATCTATCTCTTGGTAGCTCATTTAGCAAAATAAGCCGTGATCTTACCCAATTTTGCTTATTATGTACATATGTTTGTGTGAATGTTCGTATATATATATATTGTTTTATATCTCATCTTCTAGTGGAAACTGCATATATATTACGTTTATGTGATAGTCGTAAGTTATAACACAAGCAGACATTACTTTACATATAAAATTTGAAAAAGAAGATGAACCAAGTTAGTTAACATTGCAAAGTTGAAACCAACAATCTGAAGTCACGGAAGAGATATTTTAAATAATAGAATTAAAAGTTTAGCATGTACTAATACAAGAAAAAAGCACTTCATGAATAATTAGTTAATTATTCAAACTGACAAACTATCTAAGTTAGTTTTATAACTTTTACCCAACAGATGGTTAAAAATAGCTAATCGGTTGGCTTGGGAAATTAAATATCTAGATACTCAATCAGGACGATACGGTAGGCTGCCCTACATTGGCAATTTGGCTGATGACTAGTATAGTGGTAGTGGGATGTGGCAGTGAATGCTGATCTCAGCACTACCTGCTTCCCTTCTCTCCTTCATCTTCCCTTTGAAGTTACAGATAGCATGAAATTGCCTAAGCAGCCTAAGCCCCGTTTAGGTCTCTAGCGATTTTAAGCTAATGGTACATTCACAGTTTAATATCATTAATGCCCACCTCCAAGGAGCTTTATATATAACCTAGTCTTGAGGAGAGGGGATAACCGCTTATTCCCACACCTCCTTCATAAAATGCAGTGGTTTTTATAGGCTTATAGCAAGACTTTGGCTTCACAGTCCCGGTTGCCCATGCTACTGGGTATTTAAACTGGTTTTGGATAATATATGTAGAATCTGACGATTCTCATTGGTTTCATCAGTGACATCTATGCCTTTTGTTTTCTTGCAGAAGCAATAAAACTTGATGTTGAGATAAAGAACCCCCTTCACTTGTCTATTTCTGTTTCTGGCATTTCACTCATATGTGATCTATGTGCTAGTCCAGAAGCGACAGAACTTGGTATGATGTTCAGTCCTATTCATATTTGCATGTGATACGAAGTAAGCTTACTTGGTCAATAATTCAAGTTTTCATGTTTGCTAACTATTCGGTCTAACTATTATACAGATATAAGTTTACCGGCTACAAGTTTTCAGGAGGGAGAACTCAAGGAGCCTCCTAGTTGCAGGTATTTGATATCTATTACTTTATTTATTTATTATTATTATTATTATTATTATTATTATTTGTTGAAAATACTCCTACATAAGTTCTTGCAGAGATTTGAATATTGGTGATGCTTCTATGATATTGCCGGAGTTTGATTTAATACTTGGAGGAGGTGAGACTAAGAGGGTAAGTTTTGCAATTAATGAAAAAAATTCCTCTGATGCTTTGTCTTTTCTTGCAGTTTTCAGTTGTTTGTCTCATGAACTTTGATCCCTATGTTTGGTGAATTTCATCAAAAGGAAAAAAAAGAAGCTTCTTTAGCAGTAATGGTTTTCATTTTCAGGATTAACAAGTTACTGCATTGTATTTTGAAGCATCATGTTTGGATATTTTAACAGGTTTAGACTATAAAAATTGCCAAACAAAAATGATTTCTCGTCTTGTCTGTTGGAGCACATTGACCAGAAGAAACAAAGTTGAGTTCTGCTAACGATTACACATTGATGTAATAAAAGTATTCTCCAAATGTAAATATTAAAAAATGACCAGCATACTAACACTAGGACATACAGAATGTCTTTAATAATAGTGACTTACATTTACATGCAAGATTAAACTGATTATTCATTCAAGTCATGTTTTATGCCTGCAAAATACGAAACTTGGATCTGGATATTTGGAAAGATATGCACTTGTTATGGACAACTGATTGGATTTTGGATTACGTTAAAAACTTAAGTTATAGCCTGCAGTTCGTACATAGAGCTTGATTCTGACGTCGGTGGATTTTCTTGATATGCATTTAACCTCCTTCAGACCAAGCTGCTGAACTGATTTTTTGCGAATGACCATGTGACTCAGAACAGGACGTGGGAGAACACGAATGCAAAGAAGGCAAGCAATCACACGGATGGAGATCCCTAAAGTGAGCTACGTGCATTTGCTAGATGCATATGCAAACTAACTAGCAAATAACCAAAGATGTAGTGCAACTCTAAAATGACAATGGTGATTAATCATGCAAGGAGTCACAGAAATATCAATACTCAATATAATTATAACTTCCATAAAACTCTCAAGAGATTGCAAGATTAACAGTAAGAAATTGATATCTTGTTTAGAGTTCACCTGGGTGTAGGGAATTAACACCCAAATTGTCAAAGATCCGAATCAGGATTGAGTTGAACGGCTCTGTTGCAAACTTGGTAAACTAATCCACGAAATTGAAGAACCAACTAGCCCTCAACTACTTGGATCTGAATTTACCACACGCTTAGTTGGAGACACTGTTTACGTGAACAGTGATGGGAGCAGGGCGTGAACAGTAGCAGAATCGGTGTTGAAGAAGATGGGAGAATCGCGTGAACAGTGATGGCGAGGCTACGTCTGAGTTGGAGTATGGTTGGATGTGAGTTGAGGGTTGGATGTGAGTTGAGGGTATAATGAAAAGTTGTTATTTGATCAGAACAATTAAAATAAAATGGGCTTCACACCCTCATAGCAGCCAATTTGAAAACTCAGAATTATTATATCAAAAATAGTCTGCCTTTCACTAAGGCCTTACATCATTATTTATAACCATAACAAAATCAAATCAAATCGCTAAATCACGTTCAATCTTAGCAAAAGTAGAAACTAATATAAAATCCTATCAATTAAAATCTCTGAGATCATGACGAATTTATCCAGAATCAATCAATATCCTCCAAATCCAATCACATGTTTTTTCTCCTAATATATACTCTCCATGGATTCCTGTCACCATGCCTCGTGAGGGGCATCTTTATGAGGAGTTCAACACCTACCAATTTGTGAGGATTAGTGTCCAAGCACTTTGGTGAATAGCGTGCTACAAGGCCAAGCTGACAAAAGTATTTAATAGGTCAACAAACTTCGGGTTTTTTTTCATATTCTTGACCAGATTACATAGGGCTGGCAAATGGGCTATGCCAGCATGATCATATTAGGCGTTTGCACACTGCTTCCTAATAATTTGTCATTTGGTTTGTTGATAATTTGATGTATAGTTGGTGCTTGTGCGGGCTCTAAGATTATTTTGCTAACTTTAATGGTAGTTGTAATTTGAAGTCAAAATGATTGTTTAAAGCAAGATTTGATAAATTTTCCAATGATGTTACATATCAGATGTGTAGAATCTTATTTTAAGAGTGCTTAGTTATAGCAACCCTATTAATCGGTGTCATCTGATACAAACTGGTAACACTCTCTGAAATTGTACAATAATGATTTAATTAATTTAAACTCATATTTGCATAAATATAGAGTTACAATCTAGAGTTCTCTAAAAGCCTAGAATGGTAGCTCATTAAGAAAGTGGTACATGACACGACAACAGTGAAGCCTTTTTTATCCAAAAAGTTTTCGGGTCGACTACATTATTTTTCTTCCATTCAATTATTTTAAAAGCTACCTCTTGCTAAGTAGCTAACCACTATTATATCATTCTTGATTGCGTCCAAGTTTTCCTAGACCTACCTCTTGTCCTTCTTGCTCCAGCAGTTGTCATTATATTACTGCTAAACTCGAATAGGTGCATTTAGTTGCCTGCATATGGGAAAACTATCTCAATCGATTTTCTTATTTTATCCTCAATAGGAGCATTATCTCCTCCTAATACACTCATTTCTTATCATGTCTCTTAGTATATATCTGCATGTGCGGCTCCATAGTAACATTCTCATTTCTGCTATACTTAATTTCCCCATATGTTGTTTCTTAATTGCCCAGCATTTTTTTAATTAGAGGAATAATTGCCCGGCATTATGACCCATAATAATATGCTGGTTTAATAGCCATCCTATAGCCATTATGCATTGTTGTTATTATAGCTTCACTATATGTTTTTTCCCTTCAATTTCATAGGTATTCTATGATCACATAATACCCTGGAAGCACTCCGCTTTAACCATCTTTACCTGATTCAGTGAACCTCATCATTTTCATTGTCACCATCTTGATGAATAACTGTTCTTAAGTAGCGAAAGTGATTAGTCCAAGGTATTTCTTGACCATCAATATATGCTACATACTGATTCTTTTCACATGTTTACTTAAGTTACATATCTATGTATTCTTTTTTTTTTCCTATATTCGAAAGATCCTCTCCTCCTTCCTATAGTAAAATTTACTCCTTCCCTAGTATTGTGAACTAATAATAGAATGATATATGCTGAGAACTGTATTTAACAAAAAGATAAAATCAGCAAAAGATAACCAATATGAGAATTTTGTACTACACAGCAAAATACTGAATTAGCATAGTTATCTGCCAAAAATACTGAATTAGCATAGTTATCTGCCAAACTTCAATGTCATATGAACTCACAGAGTTACATAATGCTTCTAAATTATAAAGGTATCGTGAAATTAGTTCCAGGTGTAATACTTGTCAATCAGGCAATTACAATGCAAGTTCAAGAACACAATGAGTGAACGCAAACAATCAGTTCATATTGCATAAGCATTGTGTAGCTAATGATTAGGTTGATCCTGCAACTTTTTTCTCCAGTGCTCATCAGTTGATTTTGAACACAACCTGATCTTTACATGGATATGTGATGAACTTTCCTCTTACGAATGCTGTTTTAAGCAAAATCCTATCAACTGTATTTATTTTTCCCCATTTTTTGTTGTTATTAAGGTACAACTCTCTGTTACTCCCAAAGTGGAAGGTTTGTTAAAGATATTGGGAATTAGGTGGAAATTATCAGGACTTGTTGGTGGGTATCACTACTTTGAGTTCGACACAAAGCGGAAACAAAAAAGGGGCAAGAAAGGCCTCAAGCATTCTTCAAGGGATGACTTAAATTTTATAGTCATCAAGGTTCTTTCTTCTGTCTCATTCTTTAATTTTCTGTTGTCAAACCAGAACTAAATTGTCACTTATTTATGTTCAGGGCCTACCAAAACTTGAGGGATGTATCCGAAACCTACCCAAAAAAGCATTTGCTGATGACTTACGGCTCCTTATTCTGGAACTGAGAAATCAATCAGAACATTCCTTGAAGGTACAATTAATTCAAAATTGAGCAATAACTGATTCATTGACCAGAGATCCAGTATAAGCAGTGTAAATAAAATTTTCTTTAAGAAATGACGACATATGTAAAGGCCTCTTACCATGTGACTTGAAGCTCCCAAGCTGATTTGCAACTTTCTGGAACTTGCAGAACATAAAAATGAAGATCAGCCATTCAAGATTCTTGATTCCTGGAAGTGTGGAGGACCTAAACAAGGATTTTCCTAGTTGCTTAGAGGCCCATATAAGTTCTGACAGAAAGAATATTCAACCAAACGGCATGGAGAAGTCAGAGAATCTTTTGTTCTCCTTTCCCAGCGTAAGTCGATAAATTTGTATGTTATATCTCTGTTGCAATATATACATTCCTATGAGCTCACGTAATCATCCACAAGTTTTATTTTATTTTATTAATCTTTTCAGGATACTACTATTGATGGGGGAACAACATTTGCTTGGCCTCTTTGGCTTCATACTGCACTCTGTGGCAATATCTCCTTATATATATCTATATATTATGAGATGGAAAGCTGTTCGAGTGACATGATTTACCGTGTGCTGCGTATGCATTATGATGTTGAGGTGAGACAAAGCTCTGAATCTATCTTACTTATGTGTGAATGTTGTGTCCATTGGTTGTGCAACCCCAGTGTACTTTATTGAGACAATGCACGGGCATGTGAACATGAACATAGATGACAGGGACTTAGGCAGGTTCCTGAACAACCTCAGTACTGTCAACAACAAAATTAATAACCACCATCACCACAACAATAATGAAATGATGATGATGATTATTCTATATTATTACTTAACTGTTTATGAAATTTCTTTCAATATGAATATTATAAGGAGAAACGTTTCAGTTTATAGACATGATTTGTATCTATCTGTGGCTAATATTAAGAACAACAAAAATAACAACAGTGCCATATAAAAAATGATGGCAGTGACAAGTTATTGCTTGTTTGTTACCGGAATTGGAGAAAAATATTTCATTTGTATCTTAGACAAGATGAATATTTCACTTATGTTTTCATTTCACTTGTCTCTGTTCCCAGCAGACCTTAACAAGAACAACGGACATATTAATAATGATGGTGAAGATCTTACATATTTACTTGATTATAAAAAACTATTTTCTTGCAAAAAACCTGAGAATATATACCAGTGCCATTTTGCATTCCACTTGTCTCTACATCAAGCTAACCTCATGAGTTATGACCTGGTACCTAACTTCAACCATAATTACGTGCATAAATCTTAAGCCATAATTACTTGCATATTTTATTCCTTGCTAAGATTATAGCTGAGCGATTTTATGATTAATTCTCCATATCCTTTTTCTCCTCAAGATTTAAGTAAGTAGAACCATATTTATAGGAGTGAAACAAAATCATAGCAAAATATAAAATCCTAGCTAGGAGCTAAAATTCAAATAATAAATTCTAACAAAATAACAAATTCAATCCTAATTAAATAACAAATTTAATATCCTAACTAAAATTAAAAGCCTAACAAATTTCCTAATCTCAAGTGCAATATTTTGATAATGTCTTGTCGTGCATCAAAGATCTTTATCACAACCAAGGACTCTGAAACAAGTTTCTTTTAGTCGTGAGAATCAGCACTCTGTTAGGTACACTGTCCCTGTAAAAAGTCTCAAAATGCCCAGTTAGCTAAAAAGACCAGTGATTGCTTCACTTTAGCCAAGAAGATATAGTGAAAAGCCCTGAAAAATTTAAAAAACGTGAAGTCTTTGATCCACTTAATCCGCTTTTTTGTTGGCTTTAATGGGATTAGAAGGTCCAAGTGTGGTCCCTGATGCACTTATTTTGCTTGACTCAACTTGATTAAAACAAATTTTGGTTTCTCAAGGTGTATTCATTGAATTACTACGTTTACGGTCTTTGTGATAATGGAAAACTATGTTGATTAGAAGGATCTTCTGACAACAAAAGTATCATGAGTCTTTAAAAGCTTATTTCTTAAATATTTAGTAATTTTCATGTAAAATTCTCTCCTGTCTGGTTACCAATTTCTTGGTTTTTATATTATATTATTTCTTGATTCTTATATTGATATTCATTTTTAGTTTTAGTCTTTAAAATTGTAAAATGATTTGTTGTATCTCAATAATAAAGTGTGCCCTAGTTGGATTAAAGTGACAGCTCTACAAGTGTGAATAGTATTAAACATATTATATCTCAGGTTAATAGGAAGTCTTATTTTTATTCTTTCTTCAAATAAGAAGATGTTTTCTTGTGAACTCTATTGGAATTCCAGTTGTCCCCAGATCTGCTCAATATGTAGATGGTGTCATTTACTGCTGCACACGTTTGATGATGGAATAATGTTAATTTGCAGGTCTTGCCATCCTTAGATGTATCATTTGTGATCACTCCTTGTCCGTTGAGGTTACAAGATTTTATTGTTCGCATGGATATTGTGAACAGGACAAGTTCAGAGAGTTTCAGTCTTCAGCAGCTGTCTTGTGTTGGTGACCAATGGGAGATTACATCCTTACCTACATATGATTTTATCTGCCTTTCACAAGTATTAGTTGCTGGTCAGGCATTATCGTGCTTTTTCAAGCTTAAGGTTTGTGTACATTTTTGTATTACAGACTGATATAATTCTTGCATTTTCAAGCTTAAGGTTTTTGTAGATTTATTGTATTACTAACTGATATAATGCTTGCATGAAAACATAGACAAACACGTGAATTTCTTGACTCAGTATATGTTGTATTATCTACTACCTTATTGGTTCTTTTGATCACTACGTCATAACCTCTTGCATTTGTTAGAATATAGTTCTAATTTTCTTCTATCTCTTCACACTTTTTTTTGGGTGTCTCTTCCAATTGAGAGCTTGACAAATTTATTTGTTTCAGGACTGTAGGACAATTTCTGATGGTGAAGGGGAGCTCACTGTTCAAGGAAGTGATCTATTGCTATGTTCTCAGGGAAGCAGTAAGACAATAGTTGATATTTCTAACTCACCTTTGGCTAAATTTCATCAGCGAGAAAGACATAACCAGGGCAATTCAGTTGAGGTCAATCAGATCTTCCTTTCATTTTATTGATTATTTTCATTATTTCATGATTATGGCATTTTCCTTCTGTAAAATAATTTCCCATTTTCATTTGTTGATTCTCATGGAATTTAACTCATTACTTCTAGCTAGTCTCACTCTTTCTTATGTTGATTTTCTGGATTGCCTGTCTCTTTGTTTTATTTTCTTCTTTCTTCTTTGTTTCTCTTTTACTCTTGTCTCATGAGCAGAAGCTTGGAAATTATTGTTTCTGCGTACTATCTTATATTATTTGTGTCTCAGGGAAGTCGAGGCAGTGTTGACTTCATCCTGATCTCAAAGGTGCAAGGAGATTATTTTAATCCTGATCTAGGGCCTCCCTCGAAGCTTTTATGTGGTCACATTTGCCATTGCAGGCAAGATTCAGAAGCTATATAAGCACTGTTGTGATGATAACTTACTAAAACCGGTTAATTGTAGCTACATCCCTGTTACTGTAAGGGTATAGCCATTTATACACCATAGTAGTTCATTAGATCCCCTGAACTCCAGACGACATTATTTCACAAGTTAGGTTGAGATGTTTTGTGATCAAGTACCTTTCAACTCAGTTAACTGAAAAAAATTTCCACATTTTCCTCTAAATTGAGAGCAACAAAGCAACATCGCCTGAGGTTCAGTGGGTGCAACTGGTAATAAAATAGTTATAAGTGGCTATACCACTATTGTAAAGGGGTATATGTGCAATTAACCCTATTATAAAAGTAAAGTTTTTTTATGAGTATTATGTTTCATTTTTTTCCCCTTGCATTTTCAGTATCAGCAGCAAGAGCCCTATATTATGGCTTGTGGATGGACCTCGGACAATAAGTCATGATTTTTCAAGCTCTTTTTGTGAGGTTACTCTTGGTATGAAGATCCACAATCGCTCCAAAGCTTTTGTATCTGTTAAAATCACTACATTTGATGGCATTCCAAGTGATATATTTCAAGTATTGGACAAGACAGAAAATGAAGGAGGATGGCAAGATGTTCCATTAGTAAATGAACTAAAGTCAATTTCCCATGTACAAAGGCTTCAACCCATTAAACCAAAATCGCAGAGCATTTGTCCCTTTGTTTGGTGTGCATCAAGCTCAACACAGTTGAAGCTTGACCCAGAGAGCTCAAATGAAGTTCCTCTCCGGATCTGTGTTTTTTCACCAGGAACCTTCGATTTATCAAATTACGAGATGCATTGGAAACTTCATCAAATTGATGGAGATCTTACGGACGATGTAAAGAGAACTTCGTCTGGGATGAGCAGAGGTCATCCTTTCTATCTTACTGCGCTTCAATCTGCTCTTGTGGCCTTAGAGTGAAGCATATGGTGATTTTTTTGTAAATTATGTTTTGACGGGTGAAGAAAAATTTTCAATGCAGATTTCAGCTTTTGCTTTTTGTTGTATTCTATTCTCTTCTTATTAAGAGTGTTAGTTAAAGGTTTAGGTGCATTATATTCGTATGTATTCAATTGGATATGTGTATCCTTTAAATATATATGTATGTCATTTATTGTGATGAGTAGGGTGAGTTTTACCATGTGGGTTATCTTTTTGGTAGCTTATTTAACAAAATGAGCTGCCACCTCATAT
>JBAKGM010000279.1:19375567-19392149 GCA_037177215.1 Asparagus racemosus | reverse complement strand
CCCCCCCCCCCCCCCCTCCCCCCCCCCCCCCCCACCTACTCAACGAAAACTAGAAAGTAGAACTTGAATAATTTATGGTATAAATTTTTATGGCGTTAGTCAAATAGAACTAGAATTAGGATAAAATTATACAACGTTAGTCAAATAGAACTAGAATTAGGATAAAATTATACAACGTTAGTCAACTAGAACTAGATAAAAATTAGAACTGTGATAAGTGTACAAAATTATCCCACTTTTGTCATATTTGTATAGTAAAGAGAAAGTTCTAGTCTCTCAAATTATCCCACATTTTAGAATCGAGCTAGGTTGTAAAAAACTAGAATTCTCAATTTTTTTAGTTTACATGTTTTGTTTCTTTATCCTCTTCAAACCACACCATAAAATCATATCGCGTCTCTTTTTACTCTTCTATTGATATATGTTATTTTATTTTTAAATCGACTATTAGATTTTTATAATTAATTTAAATTAAAAACCACAAATCTATAATTTATTAAAAATTAATTTAAATCAAGAGATGAGGGAAGTATATTTGGTAAAAAGAAAATTTAAAAAAACTTTGATTTTTATATTTATATTTAAACAATAATTGCAAAAAAATATTATCATTATTACTATAATACAATATCTTATAATCTAACAAGTAGTTATTCAATATTACCTAATATTAAAGTAAATATATGAATTAGTAATAGTAAGTTTAAATATGTAAATAATGGCCTTATCATCAAGATTCATAACTTATATACTTCAATTGCCACAATTTATTCCAAACCATGCAAACAATTGTCCCACGAAAATACTTCGCTCAATTATCCTACTAAAACATCACACTTTCAAAATTTTATCCCATACTAACAATTGTCCCAGAACTGTATCATGTACGGACCACGTGGGCGAGAGTACCAGTACAGGTTTAAAAGAACATAAAAAAGGGTCCGCATCCGCAACCGAATCGGATTCGCGGACGCTATCGGGTCAAGCTTGTGGGCCCAAACCTAAACCCGTTTCAAACGCCCAAAGCTAGGCCGCTTGCGGCTAAATGCCCAGGCGTGCACCCAGCGGGCGCACGTTAGCATCCACCGGCATCAATCGACGCCCGAAGCCAAAATTACCCGAAGTAGAAAGTAGGTCAATTTCCTTTTCGAGATCGAGAGGAATCGAGAGATAGAGATGAGAGAAGAGGTGATAAGCTCGGGGACAGTGGATCCAGTTCCTGCGGTTGTTAGATCCGCTTCTCCTCCCCAAACTCCGGCGGCGAGGTACGAAACCCTAAATTTTGACTGATCTACGATTTGTTGAAACCCTAGAATTTTTATGACACAGTTGTTTAGTTCCAGCTTCGACTCGTTGAAACCCTAACAAAAATGTAATTTTCAGCTCAAAGTGGACGTTTTTATGCTGATGTTAGGTTAAAGGCATTGTCTTTGCTTTAAATACTAGTGTGAAGCCTCTAGAATTGTGGTGGAATCCTAAATTTGACCGATGCAGTTGTTAGCCCTAGGTTGGATTCATTGTCTCTTTACTGTCGCGTTCCTTTTGTTTTGATTGGAGCTTGCTGGATTTGAATTGGTCAGTTTTTGTCAGGTGCTGTCCGTTTGATGGAGTGCTGTGAAAATTTGACGCGAAAGTTGTATAAGAATCTCTTTTCCTGCATTTACTAGCTTTCCACAGCTGAAGCTGCAAAAATTCTGCAATATTGACTTCACTGTGTATTTTGGTTAATATTTGGTTTCGAGGATTTTTTGGAGAAAAGCCTGAACCCACAATTTATTGATAGTAAATTAAGTTTTGAGGAAAGACGAGCTGGTTTTCTGGAGGATATGTTTAAATTTGCCTGGAGGAAGGAGAATATGGAAATTGGGCTTAGTGGCGAATATCCGAGTTCTCTTGAAAATGTTTTTCTGTAACTGTATTTTTTGTTGTGGTAGAAGTGGAGGAATGTCAATCGTATAATCACCTTTGGGAATTTTCTCTAATCACAAAGTATTTCAGTTCTCTGAAAGTGAAAGATATACTAGACATTCTAAGTATGGGAAAACAGATGTAAATGGGATCAGTCCTGCAATTTTGTCTAAACTAAACAAACTGCCATGAAATCTCAGCACTGTCATAGAAAACTACCACGAGCTGCCGAGTTGGCTGTATTATGTCACTATGAAATATTTATTTGCCACTGTGAACTAACTTTTAAGGATGAAGGTGTTCTTACATCATCTTGTTATACCTCCTCTTTCTAACTACTACTGCTGCTACTCATTCAAACAAATTAAACACCAGGAAAATACTTTTCTCGTTCTTTGAACCAGAGAGAATAGTTTATCTGCATGTAAATTGTTCTCTACAGGATAGAAGTATGAGTAGTGAGTGATGCTAGTGACTTGATCCTATTAATATTTGCAAAAATCTTAGTCATTTTTTTTTCCTTTCCCAGTTGGCTTCAATTGGCCTGAACCCAAAAAAAAAAAAAAAAGAGAAATATGTGTTCGAGAATTTGGATTGGAGAGGATCAATTCTGGTTCTTTTCCATGGGCTTGAAAAATGTGATGGATTCGAGCTGACATTTTTAATGAGTTTTAATGGCTTCAAAGTAGATGGATTGGGTTATAAAAAGGTGACTTTTTGTTGGGTTTCAATCTGTTTGAAACAGTATGATTGCAACGAAGATTTTGAATGGATTTGGAAAAGTGACTTATTATGGATTTGTTGATCACTGGTTAAATTATGAAAACATTAAGTATCTTATTGTTAGGGTTGACATTATATTTTCTGCAGAGACTTTTGTTATTATTAGTTAATGAAATACCAATTTTGTTCTTAATGGTTTGATCTAGGGAGAAGTCTTTATTGCTAATATTAATACTGCTGTTGTTATTTTTTAAAAAATTAGTATCTGCTACTAATCTTAATACAACTACTATTGCTGTACTACTGTTATTGTTTTTTGTTTTTTGTTTTCGTCATCATTGTCAGGCCGTAGCCTGCATTTGAGCTTGGTCGTTTTGCATTTGGTGATTAATTGAATAAGCAGGCATTACTTGTTATTCTTGATCTTCCAAGAAATGCCCTTATTATTAATAGTTTTAATTACCAACAGAAGTTACTGGTACTTTTCTGCAAAGAAAATGATTGCAATAGATTTTTTGTGTATTCTAGCCTACAAAGGGGGGAAAGGTACATCCAACCTTTCCAGTTACTGTTATCTCGAATTTTTATGTTAAAAGTATAGTTCTTGGCAATTGTACATAAAGCAACTTATGGAATTATTCTTTTTTTTTGTATCAGTGCTAACATCATTGTAGTTTCTTATAATTTTAGCCTTTAATTTAATCTATTATCAGATTTCATGTTGGGAGATCAAGAATGAAAAAATCAAACAAATATAATAAAACTTAAGTTTTGTCCGAGAGAATTGTAGTTGTAATAAACTAAATCATTGACCCTAAAAACTTGCAGCTTTCAGTACTTCAACTTTGATCCTTATGTGATAATCCAAAATTCAAATGAATAATCACACATGACGCGTATAACAGAAGGGTCTGTCTATGGTTTTGACAGCTCAGAAGTTAATCTCAGCTAGGATTTTTTGTGAGAGGAAGCACCGGAAAACTTCATAGTTAAGTGCGCACAGGTAATAGTAGTAATAGAATGGTAAACACTCCTGAGAAATCCTCACTCGTCGTGCTACAAAACTCCTCTATTGCTTATCCATAGATATTATGTTTAGGGAATGACTTCCATGTGTCTGAATTGGCGGGGTTTAATTGATTTTCTGATTTGACTTTAATTCATTCATAATCTGGTGGCAAATTTGACCTTCGACTGAATGTCACGATTTTTATTTAACTAAGTACAGGATTCATTCTTTAGAATTATCCTTTAGAATTATCCTTGTACTCCTGCATGAGTAGCTTACTATTCTTATGCGACCCCCTACTTATGTGCTTTTTTTTTTCTATTTTTCCTACTATGTTCATGTAATCCCAGTGTTGCATGAATTCTTTTGCCTGTATGAAAGGTATCTCACTGTTTTTTTGGGAAAATGTTATTTTCATACAATGTATATAACGACTACCAAAGACTATCAATGTTTGACTTTAGGTGTTACATGTTGCTTTATTAAGATCATGCATACTAGATTCATTTCTTGTTGCAATTTTCTTATTATTCTAAGTTTGATTTACTCACACCAGTTCTGCCGGGGCATCTTCACCTGCCGTGCCTACAAATGTAGGCAGCATAGATTGGTTGGGCAGTGGACAAGGTTCTAAAGGTGGCTCTCAATCTGGTATTGGTCCACAGCCCCCCAAAACATCCTTGAGCACAAATGCTATCGCTGGTGGTTCTACTCGGGGTTCCTCACAACCTTTGTGTAGACCATGGGAGCGAGGGGATTTACTTTGCCGTCTTGCCACATTTAAGCCCTCAAACTGGTCAGGAAAACCAAAGGTTTGTTTTCTTTCTCATGAATAAATCAGTTTCCAGTTATGTTGTGGATATCTCTGTAAACTGGCGTCGGAATTTCTTCATAGATGAATTTTTTGTACATGAGATTCTGATTGTAGGTTCAGAATACTTTGGATTTATTATTCATCGGAAAATGATGCTAACCTGCAAATTTTGAAGTGTAAAAGAAGCTGATGTGAATATAACATTTTCCTGATTTGTTATGCTGCAGGAGAGAGATTCTTCATGCATGCATGGTTAAACTTTTGTCATCAAAATGCTAAGGTCATTTGAACTTTGAAGTAACATCTTCACTGTTCTCAGGTCTGAGATGTTTTACATTAAAAAAGAAGGCTAAATCGCACTGATATACTGTATTGTTTCGTCTACTTTTCACTTATATTCCCCCACTTGTATTTAGTAGCAACAAAATACCCTAAAGTTTTTAAATTTGCACTCATATACCCTCATTTGTTTTTTGTAGCACATATATACCCTAAGGTGCCGTTTGGCAACGGGTTAAGGGAAGGGTTAATGAGACTTAACCTTTTTTTTAACCCGCCAAACACAATAAATTTATACAAGGGTTAAAGTGAGTTAGCCTTCCATAATTTGCCAAACGCAAAAGATGCATAAGGGTTAAGTTAACCCTTCTAGAGGGATTAAAATGAGTTAACCCCTCAAAATGAGGGGTTTACTAATACTTCTATTTAGAAGGATTAAGAGTTAACCCCTCTATTTATAAAGAAAATAGTCAAAATCCTCGTTATTCCCAAACACTAAAACTGATCACAAGGGCTAAAATAAAACTTATTTAATGGGTTAATAATTTAGTCCTACGGGTCATCGAATAGGCTAACTACGTTAATCCTCCTTCTTAATGCCTCTTTCTTATTAATCCCTCTTTCTTAACCCTTTATCAAATGGGCCTAAAGTTATTAAAACTTGCACTTTAATGCCAAAATTTAAAATCTGGCACTTAAATACCCTAAAGATTTTAAACCTTGCACTTAAATACGCTCAAGTTTGCATAAGTGAGGGTATTTATGTGCAAGCTTTAAGAACTTTAGGGTATGTAAGTGCTAGTTGTAAAACCTTTAGGGTATTTAAGTGCAGCCAAAAAAAAGTGAGGTTATATAAGTGCAAGTTTAAAAAAGTTTAGGTATTTTTTGCTACCAAATACAAGTTGGGGTATATAAGTGAGAAGTAGCTGAAACAATAGTGTATTTAAGTGCTATGTAGCCAAAAAAGAAATCTTGAATTATGGAAAATGCAGTATTGTTTTTATCTTAATCCTCTTTTTGAGGATTGGTCCTCTGTGTTAAGTTACCATCGATTTCCATTTTTGAATTGAAAGAGTACCTATCCAGAATCAGGTCAGTATTTCCTTTCTGCTCCACCATAAAGTTGTATTTCGTGCACTTATCCCATCTATAAAATCTGGCTTCAGTTCTTTCTCTTTTTTCCCTAAAGAAAACTTCTTCTTCCTCTTCAATATGCTTTACATTTAAGCATCTGCTAACAAAAGGATTTTCATGCACATGAAGGGGCTAGTGGAAATCTAGTCGGCCAAGTATCAAGGTTTGGAAATCAGCTTTGCTTTTGTTCCACTGTCTATGATTCTAAGTTCTACAGTTTGACTCTGAATGTGAATCTAATTAGAGGTCAGAAGAAACCAAAAGGTCAACAAAAGATTAGCAGAGAGACGATATACTCTGCTTATAGCGTTATATTCTGATTTGTGAGACGGTGTGAATTTCTAACCAAGTTAACTTCTATTTATCTGGCATCATCACAAACAAAGTCCTGGAATGATAGCTGATACATTCAGTTCTTCGTTTGGCTTTTGGGTTAGCCAATAACTGAAATAGGTAATTTTTCTATGAGGCCGGGAAAAGTATTTTTCAGTACCTACCTAAATGCAGTTGATTAGTTTAAACTGGGATTTGTGGTGCATAGAACAATGATTTGTTTTATCACGCTTGAACTGAACGACGACTTTAGTGAGATTTATTATTCTCAATCCAAAGAAGTTGTTTTAATTACTATTTTGATCCTTAGTTGTGTACATTCATATGTTTGATTTTAGTATACTTGCATCCCCTAGTTTTTGTGGCTTCACTCGTTCTTTGTACTTAACTTTCTTCTTCATACACATTTATTGCAAATATCAAATTGTTTTAATGCTATCCTCTTTCTCAGTGCTATGCCAATCAATTTTGTGTCTTTCTGCTCCCTCTATAATCTTTTAGTGCAAAACCTGCAGGGAGCCAGTTCATTGGCTTGTGCCAGGAGAGGTTGGGTGAATGCTGATGTTGACAAAATTGAATGTGAGGCATGTGGTGCACATCTTAGTTTTGCTGAAATGTCATCATCGTTGCCTCATGAAGGTCTGTTCCTTCTTTATTACTGGTATCCTTTGGGATTGCTACTGACACTTCCCAGCATTATTTGGGGTTTGAGGAAAAAAGATTATTTGCACTTTGGTACCCTACATCTTTCTTAACTTTGCTGCCCGTATGTTTACACCTTTTTAACTTTGATACCCCAAGTTTTTTTTCCACTTTAATGTCCCAAATTTATAGTACTAACTTTAGTACATTTCGTTTCACTGCCATTTATTATTATTATTGTTTAAAATATATCATATGCTTAAGACATGATTCATTTAGGACAATAATATCCTATTGATGAGAATTAATTCCTTCTACCCCATTTCTTACTCATTTTATTTAGACTATACTCATTCTTACCAAAGCCTAATAGATGAGGGGAAGAGATGAGGTAGAGAGATATATTTTTCATCATGAAGGTATTATTGTCCTAAATGAATCATGTCTTAAGTACGTGATACACAATAAGTAGCAGTGAAATAAACAGTACTAAAGTTGAATAGCACTGATACTTTGGGGGTATTGAAGTGTCAAAAAACCTTGGGGTATCAGAGGTAAAAGGTGTAAACTTTGGGGTGTATATATTAAAAAAAAACTTTGTGGTGCCAAAGTTAAAAAAAGTGTATTTAGGATACAATGTGCTATAACCCAATTTTGCTAGAAAGCGTGAAGGAGTTCTGCTAAGACCTTAAGCAATTTTTTTGTCTAATATCCAGGATGACTGACTGTTATTGTTTGATGCCTCTAGTTTTGAGTATTTTGACATGGCTCTATGATGGTGCTGTATATGTCTAAATTACAATATGCAGCTGTTAGGATTATGTTTCTTTTCCTTTGATCAAAGTATTTATTTCGCAGCTTCTATCTATTTACTATCTTATCTTGCTAGGAAAATAGAGAGCATTAACATCATGTACTTCACTTCCTAGCAGTCATCCGATTAATACTATATGATTTGAATGTTGTAAAGACTGTTTGGTCTCTTATGCTGCAGTTGACGGTGCTGGAGAAGCCTTTGCTGAGCATCTTGACGCAGGGCACAAAATTACCTGCCCTTGGAAAGGAAATTGTTGTGCTGATAGTTTGGTGCAATTCCCTCCAACCCCGCCGTCAGCGCTTACTGGAGGCTACAAGGACCGGTTTGATGGGCTGCTGCAATTTCTCTGTCTTCCCGTAATAGCTTCCTCTGCAATTGAGGTTATGAAACTCTCAAGGGGTGCACAGATTGACCGTTTTTTGTCAACGTCACGTTCATTTTCTTCTGGGGACTTGGGTTTAAAAGCAGACAACATGCCACTATCAGAATTCTCGCGAGAGGATGCATTTAGTACTTACTCTCAAGTAAGTTTACTCAATTTTATTGACTCATTCGCATTTTCATTAACGCCAATGGAAAACTAGAACTTTTATCCTTGTCATTTTAATTGACGTCATTCTGTTCTTTAATTCTAAACAGGCCCAAAAGCTTATAAGCTTGTGTGGATGGGAACCAAGATGGCTCCCAAATGTGCTAGACTGTGAAGAACATTCAGCTCAATCCACCAAAAATGCATGCTCCTTTTGCCCAACTGGTGATGAGCTGCATTATTCTCACTTTGCTGAAGGTAGCAAGAGTACGTTCTCTGCCCCAGCTAAAAAAGACAAAGGAAAGCAGAAAAAGTCTGCTCAAGAGTCTAGGTGTAGTTTGAGGTCTCCTTTATTAGATTGTAGCTTGTGCGGAGTGACTGTCAGAATCTTGGACTTTCTTACTGTTCCTCGTCCCGCTCGATTTGGTCCCAACATTGGTAACACAGATAATGGCAAAAGGCTGGTGTTGACACGTGGAGCTAGTGCAGCCAGTGGAATCAATGGATGGGTCGGTGCTGATAGAGTAGAGAAGGAAAGGATAGAGGATCATGATGAAGCAGCGACGAGTGATGTGGGGAAATCAGTTTCAGATGCTGGCATGGATCTCAATCTGACAATGGCCGGAGGATTACCATCTACACAGTCTGCCATGCCTGTAATGTTGGAGCAGTTAGATGATCGTGGTATGGGTAGAGATCTCATAATTGGTCAGCCTTCTGGTAGTGAGGTTGGTGATCGTGCAGCTTCATATGAGTCTCGGGGTCCAAGCACTAGGAAACGCAACCTGGAGGAAGGTGGGAGCACAGTGGACAGGCCACAGGACAGGATTCAGCATGCAGATAGCATTGAAGGGACTGTTATAGATCGTGATGTTGATGAAATAGATGATTCCCACGATTCAGATGGTCCCATAAAGCGTTCCCGTAAATTAGACATTTTTGATACCTATCATTCCTCACGCAGGGTAGATTCTTCAGGTGCTGGTCCCAGCCGTAATATGAGCCTTGATATTGATATAGATGTAAACAGAGTTGATTCCTTCAAAGAAGGAAGTGACTTTGCTGTAGGTCATCCATCCACTAGAGATTCTGCTCGTGCTTCATCCGTTGTTGCTATGGATACCATTGGCCATAGCGCTGACGAAGATTCTATGGAAAGTGTTGAAAATTATCCAGGAGATTTTAATGATGTTCATCTACCATCTCCAAGCATGCATAGAAACCTTGACATGAATTATGCATTGGAACCAAATTTCAGCAATCAAGCACAGCAGAGCAGCTGCTTACAGCCTGCTGCTGGAAGTGTTGCTCGCGATATGGGAGGCAGCAGTACCAATGAAGGGGAAGAAATCCTTAATGCAGAAACTGTTACTGCTTATGCAAGGGACAGGCTCAGTATAGGTATCAGTGGGGGAAGTGTCGGTATGGGGGCAAGCCATGAAGCTGAAATTCATGGGGCTGATATATCGGTGTACAGAGCAGATAGCGTTGTCGGTGATGCGGAGCCGATAGCCGAAGTTACTGAGAATGTAGGGCAAACTGGTGAATCTGCTCCAGGGCCTGGATTAATGGATGAGTTTGTACCGGAAGAAATGGGTAGAGAGGATCCTCAAGGTGATAGCCAAGATGTGATGTCACACTCAGTAGGAAGAGCTGACAGTGGTTCAAAAGTTTACGGTTCAACAAAGGCTGATTCTACTGAAAGTGGGAAGAAAATAAGCAGTCTCCAACCTTCACTGTCTTGCAATGCAATGATATCTTCTGGTTATGACGCTTCTAAAGAGGAAGTCACACAGAAAGGGAAAGTGCCTCTTGAGTCAGCTTATGCTATTGGAAATGGGTTAGGTAATTATCGGTTGGTCAAGATTCTGCATAATGTATAATATTGCTTTCATCTTATTCTGGAACATGTAGGAGGTTCGTGAGAAGAAATGAGCTAGGGAAATTCAATTGCTTCACAATGTTTATGACTTCAGAAAATGGATTATCTTTTGCTGATATAACCTCTACTCGTCAAGCTCTTTATCCGGAACCTGCATTCTTCACATTTAGTTCCTTAACCTGCTTTATTTCGTTGCATAAAAACCAAAACTACAGAAAGTGTCTAGGGAGATTCAATTGCTTTGCAGTTTTGATGACTTATGGAACACGACTTATGGAAAACAATCTTTTCTTTTCCCAATATAACCTCTTGACTTTTCGACCTTTCAATCCTGAATCTGCATTCTTCAGATTTAGTTTCTTAACCTTCTTTACATGTCAGGTTACATATAAACCAGAAGTATGGAAAGTAGCTTTGGAGAAGAGTAGAGAATACAGTTCCAATTTACTACAGGGCTTCCCAAATGTTTCTAAAAAAGAGGAAAACATGTTCTCCATAAATGCTTAGGTGGCATACTCTAAGCCTGGGAGAACCAAACAATCATGACTCCTGCCTAGTTAAAAAAACTTTCTCCATTCTGCTTTCCAAAGGTATTAAATCCAACTTATGACATCATAAGTGAGTTGCTTGCCAAATTGCCATGATTACGTATAGAAGACCATAGTGATGAGTTTTGTGCGAATCATTTTATTTGTATCTAGTGGTTTATTTCCTTTGCCCTCCCTTTATGAGGAAAATATCTTTTTTTCTGAGTCAGGCATGAATATGGAGTAATTTATATCTATGTCACATGCCGTTTGAAGGACCTCATTAAAACTCTTGCTGTTGAATGAATAAAGTTTATAACATTTTAATGCTAAACTGGTTTGAATTCTACATATTCATGAATGACTGATATGTTTACCAATTATCTAATTGTATTGTGGGCATAAGGATTAGGTTAATATAGGTCCCTTAGGCTCTTTAGTTTCCTATTTTTTATGGCATCATGTATGCTAGGGTACTTCATCACGAAGTTGAATGTGTTATATGATTCCATATAAATGATCTCTACCATAGTATCACTAGTACTTCTGTGGATCATGCACTGGTACCAGTTTTCGCTGTCTAGTGTTCACATCCTGCAAGGATGTATTTGGTAGTTTATACAAATTTGCCTTTTCCATTTATTTATTCAACTTAATGCATAGGCTTTGAACTTCTGATGGTTCCTCATAATTCATTTCCCAGGGCCAGCAAATGGTGAAAATGACTATGAAGCAGAAGCTGGAGAGTTTGATCCTATTAAGCATCATAACATCTATTGTCCTTGGGTAAATGGCAATGTTGCTGCTGCTGGTTGTAATGTTAACTGTGATTTTAGTTCAAGCAACCTGGTAGCTGTTTGTGGTTGGCAGCTGACACTTGATGCACTCGATACTTTTCAATCCCTAGGCCATGATCCAAACCAGACTATGCAGTCCGAGTCCGCTGCTTCTCAATATAAGGTTTAATTTAGCTTATTTGATTTTTCTTTCCGTCACCTGAAAGTTGGGTTGACTTCCATATTAAATACTTCAAAATATCTAGTACTTGGGATAGTATGATATCATGATCTGTCATTATCTCTCCTGTTAGTTATACGTGAAAGAAAAAAAACTAATCCAGGTATACCTCTGTTTTATGTTGCTTGCACTTATGCCTTGAAGAACCTTAAATTTATTCTTGCTTGCAGTGTCTTCTGCTTCTTGAGAATTGAAATTATACTGTGATATTTGCCTTTTTTTTTTTCCAGTTATTTGTCTAGCAAGATTGTGGCTGGGCCTTTTTTTTAAACCAAAAATTGTCTGCGAGATAACCTATGGGCTTGGCTTGGTGTCAACTTGGTTTGACCAAACTATCAAACAGCAGTGTTGTTTGTTGTCTTCAAATTAAATTGAAAAAAAATGGGTCAGGAAGGATTCTCTTTTGGGGTTTGAATTTAATCATAGAGTTTGAATCATTGCATCCACTCTCAGATTCTCTGTGTCCTGCACACGTGCAAAAGTATATGTGAGTACATACCGTGTATCAGACATTATAAAATAGATTCGGATGGCATCATTCGAGTAATATCAATTCATAGTTTAAGTAATATCAATTCATAGTTTTCTAATGCTAGTTATTTATTCTCTCTTGGTTGTGAGCGCACTAGTAGCTAGTAGGAGATGCAGGTTGATAAACAGTAGGAGCAGCAGAAAATAAAATAACAGCCAAATAACTTTTACAGTAAGCCATGTTCTTGCTTTTTGACATAAACTTGCTAGCTCCCATGATGGACTAGGCACCTCAATTGTGGATGCTTGCGTACCTAAGACTAGGAGTTACCATGTATGCATGTAGACAGCTGCTAATAATGCTAAGGCTGGAGTGGCTATGTTCACAGCTCGTATAATATCTCCTGGAGATGATGCATAAGATATTTGTTTTCATTTGAGCTTGAGGTTTGAAACTCACATAGGTAGTATGTATACTTTCCATTGTTGTAGTTTCACACCATTAGTTTGGCGGCTTTGGCCTTCTAGTCTTCTTGATTAATATTTACTTGACTGTAATCTTGTTATTCATTTATAGTAATATAACAAGGTTTTTACCTATTGCAGGATGATCACTATCCTAGCCAGAAACTTCTGACACGCTCTGTAAGCAAAAAAAGCCAGGGGCATCACTGACTGAGCCCTCATGCAAGGTACATCATCTGTTTCAACTCTATTTACTTTGGATTTGCATGATCTTCACTTTCAGTTAGAATTTATGCTACCAAATGTCCACCTTTGACCGCTTCATTCTTCCAGTCATGTCCTGATATAATTTTGAGCTTTGGTCATCAGGGCCAGTGTTTTATCTATATCAAGGTAAAGATTGACCTATTCTAATGCATATGATTTGTACTGTATCAGATTTTAAGCATATGCTTTTGATTGGATGACGCTCCTATGTTGGTGAGTAACGACTAAAACAGGAGATCTTAGGTGGGAAGTAGTAAAAGGTGATTTGATAGTCGGTGACAATTGATAAGAAGCTTGTGACTAAACTCTAGCTTATTTCATACATCTGCCAAAAGAATCCTCATTTAACAAACAAATTCTCAAAGGTGCCATCCAGTTGTGAATGTTGACATCAATGTTGAACATAGTGATAGCCCATAACGTAATGCTCGCCTCCCGTTAACGTAACACGCAAAAGAACATAATGCTTATCATAGTTTACATGGTTTATTAATTATTTAAATATTTATAAATAGAAATTATTGATAATGATTTTAATATGTATTAAACATCACAATTTTCAAACATGACATCAATATATACTATCACAAATTATACTATCACAATTTCATAACAAAATTAGTCATGCATACTTGACAACCATTCCAAAAGCATCAAATACTAAAGAATACTAACCATAAATCTCGAATTAACAAATTAAATAGAAACAGTGAAACACAATTGGCCAGAAACAGAAGCAATAGAGAACAATCAACAATAATCATAAATGTTATATTAAAATATACTAATTAGTAAATACTAATTACTACCCTTTTTTTTAAACTTTTTAGTTCAACGGTAAAATATAATTTTGAATAAAAATTAAATCAGAAGCTCACAAGAACATTCCTTGATCGCCACGGCTGAATCTTAGCACTGTTATCATCATCTCAGCGTCGAGATCCTGTTGTGGTATTTGATGCACAATGAGGAATGCTGAACAGAAAACTCCTCGCAATGGCTTCATCAATTGAGAATACTACAATAGGTTCTCGTGATGTCTACGATGTGCAACAAGGAAGACGATGACTAGGAAGAAGATGATTAGTGTTTTCACTTTTTCTGTGATGGTTCAAGGCGGCGTAATAGCTTCTCGCGAGAAGAGAAGGGGCATGAACAATTAGGGCTTTTTCTGAGGGAGAGGAAGGGACGGTGGGTAGGAGGAAGGGTTTTTTTGGGGGGGGGGCGGGGGGGGGGGGGGTGTGGTGGAGGGAGAGACAATGAGTTTTGGTTTTGGTCCATAATTTTAGCTTCAACTGAATTGTTACATGGGATCAAATACATCACGGACATCAACTCCTTTGCTATTATCTAATTAATAAGAAGCAATTTTAAGTCAACAAAATATGTTAACAATTATATGCATGTAAATTAGATTGAGAGCTACACATATGAATATAGAAACTTCTTAATTAACACATGATTGTACAAGTTCTGAATTATTCAGAACAAAGGCCAAATATTGCCATGTTGTTCCTTTGTGACTGGAAAAATAATTTCATCTTTGAAGGTCATTTTTATCATCTGGTAATCCAGCTCCTCTACTTATCCAAACTACTGAAACGCCCGGGTACCTATTTTCGACCACTACAAAATAAGGCATACAAAGATTTCAAATCTTTGATTTATATATATTGTTCAATTCAGTTATCTAAAAACCATAACTTAGTCAAAAATTTTATTCCAAACATTAGCTTAGGAAAAAAAAGGGAAACAACGAATGCGCATAAATTTGTAGTTTTCATTCATATTTGGTTGTTAATGCTCATTGCTGGTCGCTCTCTTTTAATTGAATAGTTGATGCTTTAGAGATATCATAGAACTTGGTTCGTGCTTTTCCCCCATCTTTTGGAAATTGGTTAAAAACAGAGAGCGCCTTTGTTTCCGGAGTTCATTGTGCATCTTTTTAGCTAGATCTGAGATTTATAAGAGGCAAATATAGTTCCCTGTTTTTAGGTTTTCTGGGCAAGTGAAGCGGTTTGGATATCTCACCGTGCATCTTTGCCCTTAGCAGGTCTGGAGAGAACATTGTTCTGCATGGACAGAACTCAGTGGCTCGTGTCCGAAGGAAGAAATACTATGCTCTGCTTCATTCCAATGTAATGTTAATTATATCAACTATACTTTTCATCTTCTGTGTTCAGAGTGAACTGTTGGATTCTCTGCCGGGTAATTGAAATTCTGTCAAGCTTTATAAGAACAGATTACTGTTCCTTTTTCCTATTTTATAACCGACATTACGATTTTGAACTGGTGAATGAGATGTAGAAACCTTAAGGGACTATTAGAAATCAGCTTTCCTTGTAGTTCCATAATTGGACGATAAAAGCTGGCTATCTGCGATGTATATGGTTTCTTGATTTTCCTTTCTGTTTCTTGTAATCAAGTGGACGATGTATATGGGTGATGACTGTGGATGATGTTTTTTTTTTTTTTTTTTTTTTTGTTTTTTGTTTTTGGTACTATTAGTCAACCTGAGTTTATGAAAGTCAGGTCTAAAGTTTAATTGATGATAAAAATGGAGAATCTCCAGCAAATGCTTAGTTTAGTGGGGAGAACCGGGAAAATTATTGACGGGATGACTCACAGTAGTGTGAGAAAAGAAGCGTTATTATCGAACCCAATTTATTTGCATTATTCCTGAATCACAAACTTAGAGTTAGCGATGGGAAAGTATTCATTTGCCTGAGACTGGTTATAACTGGTTGATGTCAATAAAAAGAGAAAAAAAAAGACAACTTTTTCTGGTCTTTTCTTAACAAAGAAAAGAACTCATCAGAAAAACCTTCACATCGGAAGAATGGGATGCTATGAACGCAAACCCAGATTAAAAAACAGCGAGAACAAAACTCAAAAATTTCACTTTACTACTGGTGTCCATTACACCAGGGCAACTGCATAAAGCTAATCTCAGCTCGCACCATGAACAAAACTCCCCCAGAAGCTGTTCAAACAAATAGCACGACAGCTGGATCCTTGTCCCTCATCCTCGACGACGCGACAGCAGCAGGTTCGACGCAATGAGGATCGTTGTCACGTTGCTGCTGCATTCGTCGTTCCTCGTAGCAGGCAACGAGGAGCCAGAGGATGGCGAACAAGAAGAGGAAAAGAATTGTGGCAGTCACGGCAACACCTACGATCTCTCGTCCCTGCAGGACCATGGAAGCTTGGCATGAGAGGGGAACCTGGTGCAGTTGGTGTGAGGCGGAGGGACTATCATTGTCAGGAGAGAATTCATTGGAAGGTGAAGGCAAGAGTTTGAGAGTTAATAAATAAGTAAATACACATTAAGGAGGGTTTTTATTAGTTAGCCAAATACTACGAGTACAATATTATACCGAGTTGGGTAAATATTTTGATTCTAGATTATTAGCAAGCATGCGAACTCAAAAATGAAAATCCAAACTGGTAGATGTGAGCTACTACACATAAACTAGTTAGAAACAAAAATTCAAATGATTTCGACGTGTTTTGAATGATATGTCAAGGGGCGAAAATTAACCAACTTCATGAAAATTCTGAAACGTTGATTTTGACGACATATTTTGTATGCATTAATGATGATGAAATCATTTAAAATTATATTTCTAACTAGTGTTCTCGCGGAAAAGAGTTGTTGATGTTTCCATTGAATCTGCAATTGAACTCGTTACAAATTTATTTTTTACAACGATATTCAAGCAATAATTCGCCTTTTTATAAGGCTTTTACAACGAAAAAATCAAA
>JBAKGM010000279.1:19343201-19362855 GCA_037177215.1 Asparagus racemosus | reverse complement strand
TAACCTGCAAATTAAGATAAAAACAGTTATTAGCAGGGTATTTATTCATATAAAATGGGTAATGAGGGTATTAAATTTTAATTAAAATGTGATAATCACTAGCCTTTTGTAAAAGAAGAATTTATCCTTATGGCCTTATTTCTTCATTACCACTTGCTTCTTCTTTTCTTGTTGATAATGATTGTTCTTCCCAGTGCTTCTTTTATTATGAATAGCCAAATGAGCACTTTCAGGTTTCTCATGCTTTAATCTCTCTTTCTACTGAACACACATGGTCAACAATTCATTCACTGGCCACGTTTCCTTATGTGTGTTATAAGAAATTTTAAATGGTCCATATTAAGAAGGAAGAGAGTTCAAAACAAAACGCACTAGAAATGACTCAAAAATTTCTATCTCAAGGGACATGAGCAGCAGTGTCCCTCATTTCTATAATGTGCTCACAAACACTTTCAGAGTAGTTAAATGTTTTATTTTAAATCCTTTTCATCAAGGTGCTAACCAAAGCTTTATCTGAGCTAACAAATTATTCCTTAATGACTTTAAAGTAGTCTTTGGCCTTAGAGCAATCTGGAAAAAATCCTCAGATGCTCTTATTAACATAAGACTTAACATGTATCAAACTTAATTGTTATAATCTTTCTCACTGTTCCCTCATTTGTTTCTCATGTGGCGTACTTTCCTCCATGGGATCAGGTGGTTGATCCACCAAAGCACCAATTCCAAATCCATGCACCATAATGAGAAAAGGATTTTTTCTTTCTAGTCATCAAAATTATCACCACAAAATACTGAAACAACATAAGCACTAGGAAAAGCTTCAATAATCAAGGAATTTAAACTTTAATGCTGTAAAATGAAGCTTGAGTTCTAAACAACCAATAGTTTGGAATAAAATTAAAATAAATTCAGACCTTCCTAGGGTAGAGGTAGCATCATGCATAAATTTAAGGCTAATAAAATATTAATATTAAGAAATGAAAAATTCCATACCTATGGGCCAAGAAAAAAGTATCTCTTAATATTAGTTTTAACATCTTACTCCAATTAACTCAAGTCAATAATAAATTCCTTATGGAGCTTGGCCACTATATCTTTGAATTAACTGCAACTTAGATGCCATTAAAACTTACTGAAGTGTGTTAATCTTTATTCGTCTATCGTCATGACATACGATGGTATGGCTACTCTTAAGTCACTCAGCAATCGGTATTTCAAGGCATCTTAAAACCAAAATTCAAGTCCATAATTTGTAAGAGAAAAAGCAACTTAACATGTCTGTTAAAATATACATCAAAATCTTAACATGACTTGAAGATTTAACTTCACTTAACTTCAAATCATAATAAACTGAATGATATATATAATACACAAGAATTTTTATTAAAGGAACTTTATCAGTTGCAGTTTAGAATGATTCAACATTTTACTAGAGTAAGACAAAATTACAAGACAAAGCTTAGCATACAGATAAATAAACTTGAGATAAAAAACTTGATATATCGTATCTACTATAGATGCATCCAAATCACGATAGATCACACACTGTAGACTTTTATACGTAAAACATTCAGATAGTTTATCAAAACAAATTAATCTTTAACGATGACTTAAGAAAAACAACATTATCTGACACTACCACATTGTTTTGGATCTTTGAATAATAACTAATACCTATTACAAACTCAAAGGATTACAAAGAAACCAGAAAATTTTATAAAATTGCATTCTATTTTATGTGTTGATGCAGCATCGAACTTGTCCTCCGTTGATGATCCGACTAAAATGTTGGGTCTTTTGCTAGTTGAAAATTACTGAAGCTCCTTTTAAGATGTTGAGTATGGATGCCAAATATGCCAAATTGCCAAGTCTCAGGTGCCCAAAAATGAGCAATCCCCTCTCCACTTATAAGCTTAGAGAGAGAGAGAGAGAGAGAGAGAGACCATTCGATGTGGATTAAGTGGCCATTAACTTAGAAGATAATGGGGAGAACTGTTTCCATAAGAATAGCTTTTGAAATGATCATTAGTGAGGTTAACCTATAATGGTTGAAGGCGCAGGTCGTTAAGTAGATTTGGGCTAAGCTCATTGAGTAGTTTTGGGTGAAGCTCACTAAGCAGTTTTAGGCGAAGCTCGTTCTAGCAAACTTCGCCAGAATGTCAGCAACATATTATCCTTGGGGTATGGGTGACGTGGCCCATGTGAGTTTTCGGTAAAGTTTGCGTGAGGCTTGGGTGAACTTCGCTATTGCTTGGGTAGGCTTTGTCATTAGCTTGTGTGTGGGCGTACATGAAGTGTTTAGCTCATGGATGTTCACTTCTTGGACTTTGGCTTAGCATTGATCCATGGTGGAGTATATTTTAACCATCTACAATACCCCCCAAAGTTTTTAAGATCTTGCTTTTGGCTTGTAACAAGGATCAAAATATTTTAAGTAAAAGCCAAAGGCATGTTGTTGAACGTAGCTTGAATCATCTTGCTTGGGTTAAAACTTATCTTCATTTGACTACTTTGGTTGCCAGAAGTGTACTATTGAAATAGCTTCCATCATCATTGTTTTGTTTTGATCGAATACTCAGTAACATTTGTCTTCACCCAATTCAGTGTTTGGAGCGAAGCTGGCTTGCACTTGACTTGAGCCAAAGCTTAAGGGAACAACGTTTAGTAAGCGATGTTCACTTAACTATGAGTTTGGTGATGTTCACCCAATTTCAATTGCAAAGTTCACTGATTGACGAGGGTTACCGAGACTGCTGTCTCTAGATATGCGCCTAGATTTGTAGTTAACATCTCTCTTTGGAGTCAAATATTCGATAAAACTTACTGGGTACCCTAAGATTTAGGCCACTTTTTAGTCGCTTTGTTTGTTCTAATCACTTCCCGTAAAAGGTGAATCTTGTTATGAGAAGTTGGATTTAGAAGGCTTATAAATATCCCCTTCCATTCTCATCCTCTCCCCTCTCATTTTCTCCATAACTAAATCTTCTCTAACTCAACCGGAGATGTTCTTTGATAAAGGAGCTGAGATTAGTCGGCTCCAATAGGAGTTAGCCCAAGTAAAGGGCAATTCTATGGAGGAAATCCATATTTTCTAACAGTTGGTGGATTTGCTTTAGTCCAAAAAGGCTATGTTCGAGCAAACTCTTGAGAACAAGTCAGAAGCGTGCCGTGAGGTGATCTATGATAGGGATGCATGGAGCTTCAAATGTCATGCTCTGCGTAGGACTATTCAGAGGTTGAGATCGCGTTTGAAGAAAAATCCATGGAGTTTCACAAGTGAAGACTCTGAAAGTGATTAGGTCATGCATGTGCGGACCTAGAACGCATTAGACGCCGTTTGGTTTTATTGGACTTTTGACGTTAAATTTTTCTTGTATGATTAGACTTTGTTCCCTAATCTCCATTCAATTTGGGGGATATAAGCTCATCTGTTTAGTGCGGCTCCTTTATCTTCATTAGCCATCACACAGTTTAGAACAATTGAGCTATTCTTTCTTTATATTTCTCCCTAACTATTGTTGAGGTTGGAGAAATGAATGCTCACAACCCTTAAAGTTTCAAGAGTCTGAAATTTTCTTGCATGCATCTTTTATGATCAAAGAAAGAGTTTTAATTTTTGTCTTCTTCCATATATTTGATCCATGCATGATGTGCTTCTTGCATTTTAGGTGAAGCTTAGGCTTCATGTATTGGATGAGATTTGCCAAGTGAAGTCTTTACGTAATTTGGGTGAAGTTTGCCAAATTTTCAAGCTTGGGTGCGGTTTGCTAAGTTAGTTAGCGAAGTTTGTTAAGCGTTTGGGTGAACTTCGCTAGACTAGTCAGCGAAGCTTTCTCAAGTGATTTGAAATTTCAAAACTCTGATTTTGTGCCTAAATTTGAGGTAGAGATCGCTCTTCAGTGAAGTTCAGAGTGAGATCTTTAGGCGAAGCTCAGGGCAAAATTCTTGGGTGAAGATCAGGGTGATTGGGCAGAGCTCACCGAAAGTCTATAAATAGAGTATTCATCATCTTCTCTTTTCACTTTGCCTCCGAATCCTAAACTCTTCAAAGTTTTTAAAAAGCTTAGCCCCAAAACATCCTTAATTTCAATGGTTTCTCGTCACCAACTGGCCAAGGGAAAGTAGGCCACCGGTAGCTCTCGCTAGCCAACTACTGCCGTTGCGTCACCATAGTTTGCTATTTCAACCTGTTGGGCTTTGGGGCGAACTTCATCTAAGCAAAGTTCGCTATATTAGTCCAATTGGGCTTTTAAGTGAGTCATGCCTATAGATGGTCAAAATATGCTCAAGCTTAGCCCAAGTCAAAGAAGTGAATGCCCATCAGCTAAACACGTCATGTAGGCTTAAGCATTGGCCCACGTCAAAGCATACCCAAATAACAGCGAAGTTCATCCAAGCCTCATGCGAACTTCGCCTCAAAGACCCATGTGGGCCACGTCATCCACATCCTAAGGAATGTGGGTTATTCATGCTCTGGCGATGTACTACTTAGCGAGCATCACTCAAAGTTATACAACGAGCCTTACCAAAAGCTGCTCGGTAAGCTTCACCTTTGACCATTATACATGAACCTCGCCATTAACCGTTTCAAGAGCTATTTGTATGGAAATGGTTCTGCCCATTATCTTCTAAGTTAATGGCCCACTTAATCCACATTTACTAGACATTATCTCTCTCTCTCTCTCTCTCTCTCTCTCAGCCTAAAAGAGGAGGGGAGATTGCTCATTTTTGGGCACCTGAGACTTGTCTATCCGCACTTGGCATTCAGCTAAAAATTTTTAGTTTCAACAACTTCAGCAGCCTGATTCCCAGCATCTAGAGAAGACTTCAGTATTTCAATAAGAGCTTCAACAACTGCTAATCAGTCTAAGATCCAACACTTTAGTCAGACCGTCAATGGAGACAAGAACGATGCTCTGTCGACACACAGAAAAGATTCTAGCTAATATAAAATTTTCTTGTTTCTTGAAATTTTTTTAAATTGTAATCTATGTTAATTATAATTTAAAGACCCAAAATAGGATGGCAACTATGCTTTGGACTACTTTCTCAACTGACGAAAAAATTGTGTCACTGTTCGACGCTAAGACCTTTGGGTCTTTTGCTGAAACCTTGATCATCAAATTTGACCAAGCAAACTTTGAGGAATTTATTTCCTTTGATAAATCATCCACAGCCACCACTAGAAACTACAATAGGATTTGCCACAGTGTAAAAATAGGGTTAAATTTAACCCTCACTCTAGAGAAGGCGACATGCGCCCGTAGCAGTCTGAAGTCAGCCGAACTTCACCCAGAGCAAAGGAATATCGATCCTCGCTTCAAATGAGGGCCAAGATGTTCATTCATCTCCTAATTTCAGACTTCAGCCCACAACCCCCTTGAAGGTTCACTTTTAAATACCACACGATGCTTGCCACGCTTCTTCAAACGATGCAAAGAATGGGGGTAATCCTCTACTTGAAATTATCACCAATGGTGATTCTTCATCCAAATAACAAGTTTCGACAGGTGATAAGGCCTTGTGGCCACGTCATTCATAAGTCAAAGCAATGTCATCATAGGTGATGTTTGTTTATTAGAATCCAAGCATGCAAGGTTGATACCAACCACCTAAGCCAATTCGGAGCTTCTACCGATCTAAAGGAGTTCCTTTCACTCAAGAAGGCATGCCAATGTCAGCATTGTACAACTCCAAGAGAAATTATCATGGTAGGTCAAACGAGTTGCCAGTGTCATTCTATTCCTGTAAGGAATTAGTGTTTAATCATCTTAGTCAAGAACCTGAGTCTTTAGAGTCTAGGACCAAAAGGTGACGATGCACTCGAAAGAGTAAAGCTAATCTCTCACGATCAATATGACCAGTGTGACTAATGGAAATGATGACGAATATGATGATGATCCTTTAAATCCCAAATATTCTCCTGGTATTAGAAGTATACTTCCAGGAACTAATGGTGTCTATCGCCACACTAGGTCGAGGCAAGGGGTAGCAATCTCCTTAGATTACTCCCTTTTTTAGATGCATGCCCCCACGAGCTTCCTCTCAACCTGACCAGCCCTCTACTTGCGTCACTAATTCTGCTATATCCTCAAACACAACCCTTAATTCAAGCCAAGAGCGGGGGTGGGTGATAGATATGGCAGATAGAGAAGCTCTTGATGACACTCTTCAACAAATGGAAGCCCAAAAGAAAGCATCTCGAGGTGATGCTTCAATAGCTTATGATTGTTTCCCAACAATAGCATGCAAGCTCTTCAAAAGGGAAATGACCACTGGTGGAGACCTCTTAGGAGAAAGAACAGTCACATCAAGAGGACACAAACTCCATCCATTCAAGTTCTGAGACGTCAACTTTGACTAAAGTGAGCCATGATGCAAAGCTATTGAAGATCTCCAAAACTACCTCAACACTCTCACGCAGCCGACAGAGCTAAAGAAGGTTGGAATTACCTGACCCTATTCCATTGAGTTGGATTTAGTTCCCTACGCAATGAAGTTCAAGCCGCCAACGTTACATACATTTGATAGCAAAGGATCCCCTAACCAAAACGTTCATTATTTTCACCAACAGATGGAGAATGTGGTTGAGAATGATGCCATCAAGGTGAGATTATTCATTAGCACCCTCAAGGGGGTAGCTTTCGACTAGTTTCAAAATTTTGGCAGAAGGATCAATCAAATCCTAGGCTGATTTGGAGTCTCAGTTCCTCTCCAGTTTCATGAGGAATAGTCGGATGTCACCATGCCAAGCTTCTCTCTAAAAAACAAAGGGGTGATGATTTGGTCAGATATTATATTGAATGGTTTCGTAATCTGTCATTATGATGCCAAGACATGCCACTTATGATGCCGAGACATGCCACTACCGATGTTGCTCTAAGTATGTTAGGATAATTTCTTAAGCCTCATAGAAGCTCACATGGGTGCCATTAAGGCGAACTCATGGAAAAACTTAATGGAGCAGGTGAAAATCGCAGAGAAATCTGTTGAACACTTCAATAAGTCTGGTCCCTATAATAACAATAAAGGGGGTACAAATAAGCAGGAATTGTCATCCTAATTAAAAGCTAAGGAGATATTTGTTGTCAAGATCAAGAAACTCGACAATCAAAAGAAGGAATCACAGAAAAACAATCAATGAAGCTACTATTTCAAAGATGAGCTCACTATTGCCATCTTGCATGTCCTTAATAAGGGCAATTAATTGAAGCTTCCTGAGGCTTGACGCCCCGAAGAAGTTAGGAAAACTAGTAATCCCAACTATTGTCTCTATCAAAGAATGCTAGGACATTTGACAAAGAACTGTTATATTCTCAAAGATAAAATATAGAAGTTCGTGGATTCAGGGATTCTGAAACTCCTACCCGAGCAAAAAAAAGTCACTGCTAATATGGTGACCCTTCAATTTGGTTCTATGCTAGAGACTCAGGTTCAAAATGGAGTCATTCCCATCTCGCTACAAGAATGGAATTGGTCAATCATGACCAACAAAGTTGACTAAGTCAAGGCTTTATCCCTCTCACAACAACAAAAGGCGAAATGATGTGGGTCCATCCCGATCTCCTTCAAGATGAATATTGGGCATTCTCCAAACCAACGGCCCATGTAAAGCTAAACATAAGAAGAGATCTTGTAATGCCATCTCTACAATCATAGGTGAGGAATCTTCGCAGGTATCCTCACTTATAGATTTAGAAGAGGAAAAACTCGCTATGACGGTTCAGCTTGATCAAAACTCCCCTATAGGAACAAGATCCAGTAAGGGTTATCTAAAGAATTACAATAAGCCATGGCCTTCCAAACAAGCTGAACCTACCAAATAAAGGGAAATGAGGTTCGACAAGGTGTTGCATCCACCACTTGTTGGACTCAAAGCCCCATTCCATTATGATTATTAGCATAATTAGCGAATATCCTAGTTCGTTTAAGCTTACACAAACTTCTACATTTGCCTAAGGATACAAGAGAGGATTTGAGGGAGGCGTTGATGGATAATGAAGCGTGCCTTGATCACTTGCCCGAATCTGTATACATTGTTGATCAAAGGCAATCCTTCTAATGCCATCAGTAAGGGGCTTGGATCACCTTCACATCGGATGACATGCTCGTCAAAGACAACCATCACAACTAACCCCTTTATTATATTGGGTATGTTGATTCTCAAAGGTCAAATGAATTCATATTGACCCAGGGTCTGCCTTGAGCATTATCCTGTGAAGACTCCTTAGCTTCTTGAGTATTCCCTTATGTAAACTCTCAAAGACGACTGCTGCTATCTTTGGATTCAATTCTAGTAGTAGCTGGTCACTTGGAAAAATCTGACTTAAATGTAAGATTGGCAATCTGAAGATGGAGGTGACATACTATGTCATTGATGTGGAGATGCCTTACAACTTGCTCCTTGGATGACCTTGGATCTAGTCTAATATGATCGTCCCCTCGACACTCCATCCATGTTTCAAATATGTCGATGAACAGGGGGTTCTACAAATGGTCAATGCAGAAAAGGATCCCTTCAAAGGAGTTGAGAATTACTTTAGCGACTCTCTCTAGTATGAAGAAAAGCATACAATTGAGATCGCTATCCCCGAAGAGATTGACAATGGCAATGAGGTGGATGGTGAGCCTGACATGAATGAGGATCCTATCTGGGAGATGGAACCTCTTGTAATTACTCTGGAGCACCAATGTATAGATCAATTAGCTAAAAATTAGGACGACTGAGTTTTCAATGATAATGAATAATTTATTTATGACTGTTCTTCAAGCTCTAAGCATGAAAACTCAAAAGCGAATGCTTTATTATCTACGATAGCTTTAGGGTCAACCTTGCATGTACCCATAAATGAATCTTACTCGATTCCTCATCAGCTAGGTAGATTAGAAAATGCCACATTCACAATTCCTGCTAGAAAGGATATCCATGACCCGATCATATTGGTAAAGTTGAACCACAACCATACCCATTAGCTTTAGATAAGAAGTTGAAAGAACACCTAAGTTCTCACGGTACAGAAAACGATCCCATCACATGATGACAAATATGTATTACTACTTTACCTTAAAACCATGCTTGAACTTTGAAAGAGGATTACGTATTTTGATAATGCCCTTCGCACCAAAAGTAGAGACCATCGATTACTTCAATCAAACCAACCATGGACTTGGTTACATTTCCTCTTAAGCTGACTAACAAAATGGATCGGCATTGAAAACACCCTAAGTAACTCTTCAGATACGTCTGATTAGGATTCTGATGTCAGCATCGGTGCTATATTTAAAGAATTGACTGTCAACATGGTTTCATATAGTCTAACTATGGAACTCAACAAATTTGAGGTATTCGATGACCCAAAGAATGACCCTTGGGGAAACACCTTTGGGCATAGTAGGAATTGTGCTTCAAACTCAGTGAGTTGCCCAATGAGGATAACGTGGTTCAGGTCAATATAGGTGATGAAACCAAGCCCAAACCCATCTTCATCAGCGAGCGCTTGTTTCCCATTAAAAAAGAAGAGCTTATATCTCACATTCAAGAGTACATTGACACCTTCACTTGGAGTTACGATGACGTGCCTGGGTTGGATGCAGACGTGGCTATGCATCGCCTCAATATTGATCCAAGCATCAAGTTGGTCAAACAACAACAAAGACAATTCAGTCCCGAGTTGATGGAACAAATTGTGAATGAAATCTGTAAACTCATTGAATACGGATTTATGTGTAAAGAATAGCATCCGGATTGGTTGGCCAACATCGTTGTAGTGACGAAGAAGAATGGTAAAATCTGAACTTGTATTGACTTCAGAGACCTTAACCTCACTTGCCCAAAAGATGAGTTCCCTCTCCCTATCACGAATGTCATGGTTGATAATATGTCTAGATTTGAGAGATGCCATTTATGGATGGTTTTTTTGGGTACAACCTAATCAAAATGCATCTAGACAATCAAAAACATATTGCTTTTAGGACACCTTTGGGAGTATATTGTTACATAGTAATACCCTTCATTCTGAAGAACACTGAATCCACCTACCAAAGTGCGATGAATAAAATTTTTCATGACCATTTGTGCAAAATGGTAGAATGTTATGTTGATGATCTTGCGATCAAAAGTCATCACAAGGATGATCACCTAAATGACTTGAGAATGGTGTTTGAGAACAGTGTTTGAAATTTTGTGGAAACACCAACTCAAGATGAACCGAACTAAGTCTATCTTGGGGGTATCATCAGGAAAATTCCTTGGGTTAATTGTTATGTGTAAAGGAATACACGTCGAGGATTGCAGGGGCATCTAGCCTACATCCACAGGTTTATAGCTAGTCTATCAAGGAAGTGCCAACTATTTCAGAGGTTGATGAAGAAGGGTGTTTCGTTCGTATGGGATGATGCCTGTAAAAGAGCTTTCAACGAGATCAAAGGATATCTCACAAAATCACCTGTCCTAGCCGCACTAGCATCAGGTAAACCTTTATTGATCTATCTTAGAGCTATGGACCATTCTTTGGGGGCACTTCTTGATTAGAAAAATGATAATGGTCATGAACAAGCTATTTACTATCTCAGTCAAACTATGATTGGAGCTAAGCATCGCTACAACCCAGTTGAAAAAGAATGCCTAGCTTTGATTTTTGCAGTCTAGAAAATGCAGCATTACTTAACTAGTCAATTCATCCATGTTATCTCGAGAGTCAATCCTCGATGCATACTCATGACAAAACCCAGATCCTTAAATCTCAGAATGATATGATGTTCGTATCTCAAAAGCAATCAAAGGACAAGTGATAGCCAATTTCCTCGTAGATTATCCTATCCCTAAGTCTTTCAAACTATAAAACGATATCCCAGATGAAGTATTTGAATCAAACATTGCTCATATCATCAAATATGGTAACTTTACTTTGACAGCGTGTCACACCATCGTGATAAAGGAACAGTCATCGTAGGAGTGGGGGTAGTACTTATTGATCTCTACGGTCACGTCCTTCCTCAAGCTTATTCACTAACTAAACCACGTTCCAACAATGCGGCTGAGTACAATGCCCTCGTAATCAGCTTACAACTCGTCTGAGTTATAGATACGAAATATCTTGAAGCATATGGTGATTCTAAACTAATCGTCAATCAGATAAAAGGAAAGTATGAAGTCTGAAACAACGACCTCTTACCCTACCATGAAGTAGCTATGAAGCTTGCTCGTTCTTTTGAAGGCTTCTACATAGATTATGTCCCCCAGCTCAAAAATACTTATGCCGATGCCCTTGCATCACTCACAGCCACTTTAGCCTTGACCTCCAAGTCTAATAAGAGGATTACAGTAGCTAGCCAGCAGTTATACAGTCCCAAAAGAAATCTTAGAAGCCAACGAGGTGCACGCTACACCGAGGGGTTTCCAGCCCAATGATTAGAGTCATCCAATCATTGACTATGTCTTGCATGCCAAATTGTCCGATGATCCGAAGCAAGTAATCTCCATCCAAAAGAGAGCTTCCCACTTTTTCTACAATTTAACTAGACAAACATTGTATCGTAGATCGTTTGATAGCATATTGCTTAGGTGCTTATCATCGAGTGAAGCCTAAGAGGGGCTTAGAGAAGCCCATGACGATACGTGTGGAGCTCATCAACCCAGACCTAAACTCTAAGACCGACTTCATCGTTTAGGCCATTAACAATAATTGTGGATGCAATGGCATACACCAGGTGATGCCTCACATGCCAATTCCATGCAAACTTTTTCCATCAACCCCCAAAAAAATTATATCCGATAGTGGCCTTGCGGCGATTCGATATGTAGGAAATGGATGTCATCGGGCCAATTAGCGCACCATCTACTGAAGACCATCAATTCAGATTAGCCATCATTGATTACTTCTCTAAGTGGACTGAAGCTATTCCACTCAAAGAGGTCAAGACTTCTAACGAGGTTAAGTTCAGGATTCAACGGACATCGCTATCCCATGAACTCTACTCCAATCCAAGGGCAAATGAATTTCGTTCCAAACATATAATTGGATGAATGTAAATGCTACTAAGCACCCAATCAAGACGAATCTATGATGAGTAAGCCACATTCAATAGTACACTTCTGGTGATCAAAATAATCAACTGATGACCAGGTTCAACCCAAGCAAGTATAGAGCTCATCAGCCCAGACTTAGACTCCAAGAATGACTTTGTCCTTTAGACTATTATTAGCCAACAAGGATTGCGGACGCAGTAGCTTACACCAAGCAATGCCGTGCATGTCAATTCCATGCATGCTTTTTACATCAATCCTCAGAGGAATTGTATTAAATAATGGCCTCATGGCCATTCGAGATGTGGAGAATGGATGTCATCGGGCCAATTAGCTGACCATCTTCTAAAGGTTATCAATTTATATTAGCCATCACTGATTATTTCTCCAAGTAGGCTGAAGCCATCCTACTTAAAGAAGTCAAGACTTCTAATGTGGTCAAGTTCTTAAAACACCATGTCATCTATTGATTTAGTGTCCCTCGAAGGATAGTTCATGATAACGGTCCGCAATTCATTAGCCAACCGTTCTTCAAATCTTGTGACAAAGTTTGCATCCAAGATGTAGCTTTCACGCCATATAATCCAGCTACTAAAGGTCTAGCCGAATCCTTTAACAAGACCATTATTAAGCTTCTAAAGAAGTTCATCTCTTCCAACTAGTGTGACTAGGATGAAAAGCTTGGAGAGTGTCTTTGGGCCTACCAAACAAAGGTCCGCACTCCCATAGGTGCTACGCCTTTTTTCCTTTGTATACAGACATGAAGTTGTGATACCATTTGAAATCTAAATTCTATCATCAAGAACTGCTGTCGTAGATAAGATGAGGATAGAAGAAGATCATCAAAGAAATCTCCAAGAGTTAGAGGTGCTAGATGAGTTGAGACTTAAAGCTCAACAATAGATTGAGATATGCCAATCTCGAATCTGAAGCGCCTTCAATAGTAGAGTTAAAGAATGATCCTTTAAAGAAGAAGACTTGGTTCTTAGCTGTTCATCGACCCATGGTCATGACACATAAGACCAAAGGTAAATTCCAACCCAAGTAGGAAGTTCCATTCATAGTTGAGACAGTCTACTCAAATGGAGTATGTCGCCTGATTGATCCAAATGGAAACAGGCTTATGGCACTAATTAATGGAAAACTTCTTAAGAAATATTACTCCTGAAGTGAGCCTAATTTATCTGCCCATGGAGTTATCGGCCACATTTAAGTTTCCACCTCTAGCTATGAGAATCCTTTCTCAATCAAAATTATCAACAATCTAATTCCAACAAAATCCCCGAGTGAGTTATCAAGTTAAACACTCTACCTCTGTAACCCTAGAAATTTCTTACCTCTGTCATGTTAACATTACACCTCTGAATGGTTCACATTTCTTTGGACCTGGCTGGTTAACATTATACCTCTATCAATCACTTGCATAAAATCGATTAGTTAACATCACACTTCTATTGATTTTCTCTACTGTTAAGTTAACACTACACTTCTAAATAGTAGTTGTGCCTTAAACTTCCTAAAATCTGACCAGTAAACATTGCACCTCTGTCAGTTGTTTCGTTTGACACGTTAACATTACACCTCTATCAAATTTTTCATAACTATCATATTAACATTACACCTCTGAACAGTACCAGTTCTACAAATCTCATATGTTAACGCTACACCTCTATCAGTGTAACTTTGTTGATTGGTTAACATTACACCGCTGTCGATTCCTCTCTTCATATAGGCGTCATATAGGAGAGTTATTTTCCATATCTCATCCATTTTCCTGATAGAATCATTCACGATTCTAAAATTTATACGATATGTTAACATTACACTTCTATCATTTGAATCCAAAAAGTTCTTTATTGCTAAAAAGAGAACTAGATTATTATAAAAGTGAATGATACAAATAAGCCAAAATCACCTGCAATACAAGGACATGACGCGTTCAATGCATTGAGCCATTATAGATTCACGTGCATCAACAGCAACCTTCAAAGCTCAATGCATTAAGGTTTTAGGATCAACTAAAATTGCTTAGGCTTCTATGGCTTCCAGCCGAGCTCGTTCCACCTTCAAATGCTCTACCCTATGGGTTCGCTCAACAACCAACTTGACAGATTTAGCCTCAAGTTTTTGCTTCTATTGCTGAGCCGCCTCCAATCTTGCTTGCACCTTCACTATAATAGCCTTAACTACATTGATGGTGGCCTCCTTCTCGAAGATAGCACCGGTGATTTCAGTGCACTTGCTATCAATCATCGCGAGATGGGTAGTTAACTCCACGAGCCGTTGATTAACTTCTTTCACCTCCTTGCAAGTGGCCTCTTCAAGCTTATGATATTCTATCGTATGACGATGAAATTCAATCTTTGTGACAGCGTCGACATCGGTCTCATGAAGATGTTGCAATTCTAAAAAGTGGAGTTCAACTTCATCAATCATCTTCTTATACTACTTGGCAAGTTCAGTCCCAGCAACTGATGCAAGGACATCGAGCTAGCTTCGCAACAAACATGTGGTGTGGTAAGATAAGCTATTTTTGATAACCAGGGCACTATCAGCACTATGGCTAAATAATTTCATTAGGCTCTCAATCAGGATCTAAATCTTTGATTCCGCCGAGTCATCAGAATCCGGGGATAAAGAACTTCCCCCAGCTTTGGCAATCCTACTTCAACTATCGCTTTAGCTACTATGACTAGAGTTTCCATCATGATAGATACCTGATGTATTACATTTGTATATACATGTTCATACATATCTACTCCCATTTCATATTAGAATTAGCATTTTAAATTCATAATTACTTCATACTAGGTGTATTTCAATTACTAGTTCATGTTTACTTCATTTAGTTTATTTGTATTTTCAGGTAAAGCATTTTAGTGAGACTCAATGTGGCACATGACGAGGATATGAAGATAGAGGAGCTAGCACAAGATTGGAGTGTAAAAAGAAGGGAAACAAGCTTTGTTCATCCAAGCTGGCAGTTCTGACACCCTATTAGTATTTTAAGCATAAATTTTAGATATGGTATGATTTTGAGCTGATTCAAGTTGCCACAGAAAGCTAATAGATAGAGCTACAACTTTCATATTTTGTGTTTTTTGAACATCAAGAGGAAAGTGTAAAACAATAGAGTTTGATGTTATGAGACAAACTATTGTGTGGCCACACCATTATTTTGCGCGCCCGAGCGAAGTTGGACGGCCAATATTCCTTATGGGCATCCCGTATTGTTCAGTTATCCGTTTTTAACTTCCTAACACAAAAAAGGACTTTGATTAGGGTTTGAAGTAGAGATCATTCAGCTGACAAGGATCCCTGGTTGGTCTCACTGGAGTTCTTCTCAATGGTGGCCACGCGTCACCGAATATATTCTTCAGGAGAATCTCGAAGACCTACAGAGATTTGGGCTTTATGCACCTATTAGGGCGACGCAATTCGGTTTGAGGAATAACTCCCACCAATTCTTTGGTGTTTTAGAATTGTATAATCCTGACACTCACACTTTCTTCACCCTGGATGGGGAATTGGGAATTCCTCTGCATGAGATGGTTGAGGTTTCTGGATTACCGTACAGAAGATATCTTTACGAGGAGTATGTTCTGGGGTATAAAGAATTGATGGACTTAGAGAGAGACCACCCCCAAGTAGTTGAGACTTACTGGGAGGTAATGTGCCACTATCATATTTGTGTTTGTACCAAGGGACGCGCTAACAAGAAGGGGGAGAAGCTCGTCAGCCACAACATTTGGGCTCATTACCTCTGCAATAGTTTGAACAACAAAAAGGACCAGGTAGTGCCCCTAGGCCCCCTTAAAGCAGGTCCACTATCGCGGCTTGTGCTTAGCAAGCTTCCTCTTTCTTATGTGACCCCCTCTAATAAGCACGGTTTCCCAGCAGGGACGACATTTGACACGTACCTTTATCAGGCGGGAGAGCCAATTTCTTCAAAGGCTGTGTTGGTAGGGTACCTCATGTTGTGGCTAAAACATGTCGTCGTTCCTTGCGGTAGTTTTGACATATTATCACCCAATGTGATTTTTCCAGCCATTTGTATGGCGCATGGCCTTCAGTAATCTCTTCTTCCTGCCATGATTGCCTGTATCCATTGGGGATTGCGGCATCTTTGTTACGCCTTTTGTCATGGTGCTGAGAACCCTAAAGTAGAATTGCCTTATGCTTATCTTATGGCGTGGTTCGTCATGCACTGCCCCACCCTTATGGGTGCGCCTTCTAATCATGTAGAGGGACAAATTACTCCTTTCATCCAAAGGCTAGAAAATTCTGACTGGAGCAAGCACTACATGGCTTCAGTGCGGCGTGCTCTCCGGGATTACAAGAATTATTCTTTCAACCGGTGCTTTCCTCGCTTCTCTGGGGCCAGCTATGGCCAAGCCTTGGTGGATGAATCAAATGCTCAAGGTTACACTACTTTGTCACTTGGTTACTTTTTGTGGCTCATGAACATCCGCCCGGGGTACTTTATTTGCTGCTTCGGTCCCGTATGCATAACTGAGCCTTTTCTGCCCTGCCATTTTGCTCGCCAGTTTGGGTATGATCAATTGTATATCGGTAATCCCAATACGCAATTATAATCTGATGGCTACAGACTAACTGTTGGAACCAGAGCTTGGTATTGGACCGTCGCCGGCGGTACGGGCGCTCGTTTCTCTCTTCCACAACGAGACCTTCAACTCTGAGTGACCTTCGCTTATTGCAAGTGGCATTGCATAGCGAATGTGGAGATTCTAGACTTCAACATCAACTCCTTAGGATTACGCTTGATTTGGCGTCATTACAGGGAAGGGCATACTTCGACCAAGAGCCGTACGCCGGGGCTAAAAGAGTTCTTACATGCTGAAAAAGACGTTGGCGTCGATGAGTCGTGAACGGATGTTGGCGTGGAAGAATCGCGATGTTTTAGCCCTGATGAGACTCAGGAGGAGATAGATGAAGCTCTGGGTGAAGCCGCGTACCTGAGCTCCTCCCGATTTGACGAGTATGGAAGTAACATTCCCCTCGCTACTGGGGATGACGGGAACATTAGGGCTGAGACTGCACCCAAGGCATCCAGGGATTTTGTTCGTTCTGATGAACCATCTGAACATGCTCAACATGAAGTTCCCAAAGGTAGAGTTTTGCCTAGGCGATCTGCTGAAGTTGTGCCCGGGGAGGTCGGCCCTACTACGGGGTCCACTGGTATGTTAGTTTTAATTTGTCGTAGGCCGTAAACTGTTATTTTGCCTAACTCTTTTTATGCTTGGCAAAGAGAGCGAGGCGAGAAACCCTAATTGGATTTGACACTGGTTCGAAGTTTGACAACAACATTCCATTATCGCAGCTTTGTTTGAGATTACCTTCTGATTCGAGTGTAACTGCCGAAGGTTTTCCTGATGTCGCTGAGAGCGCAACAGTTAACACCGAAGCAACCATGGCCGCCATTGTCGTACCTGAACTAATTACAAGGATCAAAGCTGCTGAGCTTAACACTTTGACCCCAACGTCAGCTATATCCAATGCTCCTCTCGCTTCTACAACTGTCATTGCTACACCTTCGACTGACGTTTTAACAATTATTACACCTGTTAGTCAGTCGGAGTCGGTGCCTCCTCCTGCTACCCCCTCTTCTTCTTTTGATTTATCAAAAGAATATGGAGTGTTGATGATCTAGAACAATTTCCTCACCATTCTAAGGGAATCTCCTACTCAAGTATTGGATCGTGGCGGGGATTTTACTGGGATTAAAGCAGTGTTGGAGCCTCTTTTGAATGTAATGCAAAGTTTGACCAGTGCCATGGCCACATTGCCTTATCGGACGCATTTGATAAAGGTTGAAAACCTTTTCATGAAATGGCAAAGTCGCCGTGACCAATCTCTTCTTCCTATGGTTGAGGACCGTGCCATGCACCTCTTAAGAGAGAGGGATGATTCTCAATTTGAACTTGAGCGGAGGGATGATTCTCAATTTGAACTTGAGCGTCAAATACTTGAGAAGAAGCAGAAGGTTCAAGAGCTTGGGGAGTCGGCCGTAAACCTGTTTGATGAGAACAGAAGGGTTGCTGATATTGAGCGAAACCAACAGCTCCTGGTTGACACTTATAGGGCTGCGCTTGCTGATATTCAAGTTAAGTTAGCAGAAGCAGAGAGTGAATTAAAGGTTGCTGCTGAGAGGCATCAAACTTTAGCGGCTGAGTGGACGAAGCACCAAGCATTAGTGCAAGTTCAGTCTGATGAATTAGAGAAGCTGAGTGTTGCCGTAAGCAGCATGCAGGTATTCTCTGATGATGATCTTCGTAAGCGGGTCATGGAAAAGATCGAAGCTACACATAGAGAACCTATGGCTCAACATGCCGAGGAGATCCGCCAGGCCATTGAACATTTATAATTTATGTATCTTTAATTCTTTTCTAGTGAAGTTCGTTGTTTGCACAATGTACATGACTTGCCTCACTTGGTTTCAATACTTAGAATTTTGCATTGTGAACTCGTGACGTTCCGCAAGCTTTATAGCTTACAAAGCTACTGTCCAAACTCTAAAGTTTTAAGACAAGGTTTGATTAGTTTCAATCGACACTAAACCATCAAGCCTAATTGAAACTACGACCCTCGATATCCCAAATCTAAGAAACATGAGAATTAAACACGAGGTTCAACTAATTTCAACCAACTCTGAATTATCGAGTTTGATTGAAATTGTGACCTTCGGTATTCCAAGCTTCAGAAGCAAGGTAGTTAAATACGAGGTCTGACTACATGACCTTCGATATCTCGAACTTTAGAAGCAAAGTTCAAACTTTGAATTTGCTCCAGGTGATGATTTTCGTGGTTCGAAACAGTAATATGAGGTTCGACTAACTTCAATTAACTCTGAGTTATCGAGTTTGATTGAAATTGTGACCTCTGATATCTTGAGATTCTCATCGTCCTCAATATGTCCTTAGAAACCCAAATCCTGTTAGACCCCACTGAGGTGTCAACATACCCTTTATTGCGCATTAAATGCGTCTGTTCTATTCAGGATCTTTCCAACGAGTCGTCGTTTTGAAAACTATACCGCCGACCTTAGCCATTAATTCGGCTCGTTTGTCTATAAATGAACCCTCATTCTTTGAGGAGGATTATATCTTCCTTCTTTGGGCTCTGTTGAAAGAAATGATCCAAAAGGATCTCTTGGTTCTTCTTAGAGATTTTCAGGCTTTTCAGATCCGAAATTAGGGGATGTTTGAACATCTTGATATGTTTTGGAAAGAGTTCATGAGGTTCAATTCTGGCCTTGACCCTACTTGCTGCTTTAGCATGGTGAACATTTTCAACCGAGCTATCTTTCATTTCAAACTTTGCAAAGTACAGCACCCTCGCGAGCCTACTGGGATGTTCCTGTACATTTTCACAAACCTCAGCAACCCTATCGGCAACAAGTCCATTCTCTGTAACTCATCCACGTCCTCTGAAATTACGGGTATGGGGAAGATACTGTTCCTATGCTTAGAGCTTGTGGAGTTTCTATTAGTATCTACTTGCTTATGTAAGCAGATCTGTACTAGTAACACCAAAGTTGAAAGTTGGTAACAGAGGAGGTGGAATTTCAATAACAAGAACTCATGTGTGAGTTTGAAGATAAAGATGGAA
>JBAKGM010000279.1:19323598-19334954 GCA_037177215.1 Asparagus racemosus | reverse complement strand
ATATATGACTATACTTTTGCTAGCAGAAGAAACTAAGTTTTGATAGGATAAATACATAAATAATTAATTGTTTGAAGGAAAAAAGAAACCAGAGTCAAATATAGATTAAATCGCTTAAGTTAATTAAATAAGAAATAAGAGTCAAATATAGATTTAATTAAGAAATAGATTTTTGATCTAGAAACATGGTTGAAATTCTTATACATGAATGATTAGTTGGAGAGTTCTAATCAACCACAAAATTGGTTTCTCTCCATATCTTGCCTCAGCTAAAAAAAATGTAATGACTTCATCAACAATTTTCTTTTTCTGAAGCTTGCGGCAACGCGAAAGATGGAGGGTTGACAGCAGACTTCTTGTTCTTTTGTGTGTGGTTGGGGCTTGAGCCCTTCTTCAAGCTTGCTTCAAAAGCAGCTTGGTCCAATTCAATGGTCCTTTCAGCATGAAGTTGCATTGCGTCACAAGCATCTCTTCATAGGTGAAGAAACTCTCCAGCGGAGTTGCCAAATGCTTTCCCGAGGGGAATGAGCTTGAAATCGTCATGGCCATTGATGTATTCTAATTATAAACATTGCAAGCGCATAACTTGTGTGTGTAATATGCAAATATCGATCCCACAAGAAAGGTGTAAATTAAGTAAGATCCTAGAGTACTTCTTAAAATGTGGTAGAAAAGAGTGAATAGATGTTGGTTTGGGTGTTTATTTGATACAAATAAAAGGGCTAAAAAAAAAGAAGAGTAAAACCACGAGAGGAAAGCAAATAAAAGTGTTAAAGAAAAATCTAGTTGTAAAACTAGGAATTAGGATTGTAGCAAATTTCTATTTAGCGTTTACTCTTTTAGTTCTCATATACTAGATTTCTTCAGCATAGATTATCAAGTGATTTAAAACAAACGTAACCTATCAAATTCATATCCAAGCAATATTACCGTTCATGAATAAATAGAAATAGTTAGATAGTAATTCTAGAATTGCAAAAGCATGAACTATTAAACCATTTAAGAAAAGTATAGCCTATCAAATTCTTATTCTACCAATTATTATTCCTATTGATTATCCTAAGCATGATCAATTAAGCACAAAAAGAGAGCAATTTAAAAACTAATTATAAATTAAACTAGCTTCATCTAATCCTAGATATTCTAAGAAAATTAGTTACTCATACTACTCCTAGAAAATTATAAATTAAACTAATTATAAATTAAACTAGCTTCATCTAATCCTAGATATTCTAAGAAAATTAGCTACTCATACTACTCCTAGAAAGCAAGAATAAAAAGTAAATAAGTCTTAAATTACAAAGCAAAAAACAAAGTATGAATAAAAATTAAGAAATTAAATGCTAAACATACAATTTCTAAACAAGAAATAAAAAGGAAAAAAAAAATTTATATTGCAAGGGGTTGGCTCATTCTGAAGCTAGTCTTCATCAACACAAGAGAAGAAGAAGAATATTAAAAAGAGGAAAAAAATTTTATTTTTATTGCAAAACTTAAGTTTTACAATGGTGGAAGGCCTAATTAAAGGCCCTCCTCTCCAAAATAGAGTTTATAAAATTTACATATCTCTCACCCTCACTCTCGACCTTTATTTATAACTTACAGCAACAAATATCAAACCTTATATCAAACCTGGGCTTCAAGAAATCAAAATCAACCATTCATTGCATTATGTTAGAAATTAATCGATTAGCCCATCGATTTGCTAATCGATTAGTTAACCAATTAGCTCATTGATTAGTCTGTAACAGAATTTGTCTTCTTTGGTTGACTTGTTGGCTCATCTCCTCTTCGAAATTTCAGTTTTGTGGGCTTCCTTCAGGATTCTTTTATGCTTCAAGCAAAAGTCTTTTGGGCTTCTTTTATCTTTTATTTGATATTTTCGTTATTTCCTGTAAATTCATAAAACACAAGAAATTAGCAAATGTATTTATTCAATAAAATAGATAATAAGGGTATAAAAATACAATAAAATATAGTGATCAAATAACCCCACACCTAAACAAGTCCTCTAGCAAAGAAAGAAAATGAAAAAGAAAGAAAGAAAAATCCTGACTGACTTTCACAAGAATCATGGTTGTACTAAGCGCATACAACAAGCCTTTAAACTCATATGTTACCTTAGGGGACGTGTTGTAGTCTCGTGAGGGTTTCAATGAATATACCCACAAAATGTCAACTTGCCAATTTGAAGAAGTTAATAGAGAATTAATTCACTTGATATCTTTAAACAATCTAATTAAAGTTGTTTTTTACTCAAGAGAATATTTTTATACATAACTGCAAAGTAAATGTGAAAATCTTTTCCTTGCAGTTATAAAAAACTGAACTTAACTTAGAATTTATTTAAAATTCTAAAAAAACATGTTAACACCTTGTTTCGATCAATTCCCAAGCCTTTTAATCTGTACACACGCGCACGCGCGCACACACACACGGGAATGATGGGTATGAAGTGATGGCTCATTTTGCTAAATGAGCTGTCAGGAGATAGAATGATGAGGCCCACACCTTTTGATGTGACTAGCAAGGTGGGGCTCACCACATGACTATCTCGTATAAAATGAACCACCACCTCATACCCATTATTTCTTCTACACACCATTATTTCTTCTACACACACGCGCGCGCGCGCGCACACACACACAGACACACGTACACTCAGAAAAAGGATAAAATGAGACGGTGAGATGAGATTTTTATCGTGAGCTAGCTCACTAGGATACCTGATACGATGATCAGCACCACTCATCCTGATTTACACCCCACACAATCTATATGTAGAGAAAATTACATCATTCAGAAATTTTTAATCATTATTTTATCTATGTGCAAAAGGGGGGGTGTGTGTGCGCGCGCGCATATATAGGAAATGGATATGAGTGGTGGTTCATTTTGTAAACTGAGTTACCAAGAGATAACCATGTGGTGAGGCCCACCCTACTTGTCACATCAAAATGTGTGGGTCTCACCAATCTATCTCTTGGTAGCTCATTTTGCTAAATGAGCAGCCATCTCATACCCATCAAACCCTATATATACTCAAAAAGAAAAAGGTGTCAAAATAGGCACTTATTAAAATCTTAAACTCCAAGATGATTCTATCTTACTAAACATAAGTTGGTCGAGCAATTAAGTCTGAGGACTATTTCTATATTTGATTTACACACACACACACACGCACACCACACATTTCTTTAAATAAAGTTTTAAATTAGAGCTATAGGAAAGTATTATACTTTAAAAATCATTTCTTAAAAATTTATTTAGAGTTATCATGAATAGGCTAACTTAAGTATAAAACTAACTTAAGAACTAGAACGTTTAAAATTTTATCAAGAAAATCAATTATTAACTTTATCACATTGGCAAGTGATATTTTTTAAGGGAAAGAAAAGAAGAATATAAGAAAGGATAAAATAAAGAGGAAAAATAAAATAAAAGAAAAAGAAAAAATGACTAGTCCCCACTCCCACACTTTAAGTTTGCATTGTCCTCAATATAAACCATATGATGCAAAAAATAAAGTAGATAGCAAATGAAGTACTTACATTTGTTTGGTGTTTCAGGTCTTTGAATTACAATTAACACTTACAATTCAAACAAAATTTCAAAAAAAAAGAAAAATTTAGACTAACTGGGGGTTCTTTTCTGTGTGCCGACAGAGCATCGTTCTTGTACTCTGTTGACAGTCCAACAAAACCGTTCAGTCTTCTGCTGGTTGACAGTCGCCGCAGTTCTTTTGAAGATGTCGAGTGTGGATAACAAGTGTGTACAATTGCTAAGTGCCAGGTGCACAAAAGCAATCTCCCCTCCTCTTATAGGCTGAGAGAGAGAGAGAGAGAGAGAGAGAGAGAGAGAGAGAGAGAGAGAGAGAGAGAGAGAGAGAGAGAGAGAGAGAGAGACCATTAAATATGGATAAATAGCCATTAACCTAGAAGATAATGGGGAGAACATTTTCCATAAAAATAGTTCTTAAAACGGTCAATGGCGAGGTTCGCTTATAACGGTTGAAGGTGAAGCTCGCTGAGCAGTTTTGGGCGAAGCTCATTCTAGCGAACTTCACCAGAATGTGGGCAATCCACATCCCTTGGGGTGTGGATGACATGTTACATGTGGTCTTTTAGGTGAAGTTCGCATGAGGCTAGGGCCAACTTCGTTATTGTTTGGGTAGGCTTCGTCATGGGCTTGTGCTTAGGCCCACATGAAGTGTTTAGCCATGACCATTCACTTCATTAGACTTAGGCTGAGCGTTGATCTAGGATAGAGTATATTTTAACCATCCACAAGACCCTCCCCAAAGTTTTTGAGATTTTGCTTTTGGCTTGTAATAGAGATCAAAATACTTTGGGTAATAGCTAGAGGTGTACTATTGAATGTAGCTTTAGTCATCTTGCTTAGGTTGAAACTTGTCTTCACTTGACTACTTTGGTCGCCAGAGGTGTATTATTGAACGTAGCTTCATTCATTTTTGCTTCGTTTTGATTGGATGCTTGATAACATTTGCCTTCATCCAATTTTGTGTTTGGATGGAAGCTTGCTTGCCCTTAACTTGAGCCAAGCTTAAGGGAATAGCTTCTAGTAAGCTATGTTCACTTTAACTATGAGTTTAGTGAAGTTTGCCTAATTTCAAGTATTTGGGCAAAATTTATTGATTGGCGAGGGTCATCGAGACTATTGCCCCTAGATATGTGCCTTGATTTATGGTTAAGATTTCTCTTTGGGGTCAAATATTCAGTGAGATTCACCGAACACCCTAAAATTTAGGCTATTTTTTAGCCTCTTTGCTTGGTCCAATAACTTCTTGTAAAAAGTAATTTTTGTTATGGGAAGTTGGATTCGGAAGGCTTATAAATAACCCCATCCATTCTCATCCTCTCCCATCTCATTTTGTCCATGTCTAAGTCTTTTCTAACCCAACTGAAGATGTTCTTTGATAGAGGAGCTGAGATCCATCGGCTCCAATAAGAGCTAGCCCAAGTAAAGGGCAATTCTATGGAGAAAATTCATGTTCTCCACCGGCTAGTGGATTTTCTTCAGGTCAAAAAGGCTATGCTTGAGCAAACTCTCGAGAGCAAGTGAGAAGAGTGTCATGAGGCGATCTGTGATAGGGATGCATGGAGATTCGAGTATCATGCTCTGCATAGGATAATTTGGAGGCTGAGATGGTGTTTGAGAAAAGATCCATGGAGTCCCACAAGCGAAGCCTCCGAAAGTGATTAGGTCTCGCAATCGCGGACCTATAATGTAATTAGATGTCGTTCGATTTCTCACACTTGACGTCAAATTTTCCTCGTGTGACTAGGCTTTATTACCCAATCTTCATTTTGTTTGGGGAACATGAGCTCATCTGTTTAGTATGGCTCCTTTAGTTCCTCAGCTGTCACATAGCTTAGAGGAAGAGGAGCTATTCTTGCTTTGTGTTTCTTCTTGACTGTTGTTGATGTTGGAGAAATGAATGCTCACTATCCTTGTAGTTTCAAGAGTCTGAAATTTGCTTGTATGTGGCCTTTATGATCAGTGAAAGAATTAGAATTTCTATCTTCTTCCACATGTTTGATCTATGCATGATGTGCTTCTTGCATTTGAACTGAAGCTTAGGCTTCATGTGTTGGAAAGAGTCATTAAATGAGATTCACCAAGTGAAGCCTTTACGCAATTTGAATGAAGTTCACCTGGGCTTAGGCAAAGTTCGCTAGGTTGGTTGGTGAAGCTTGCTCAAATAATTTGAAATTTCAAATCTCTAATATCTGTGCCTAAATTTGAGGCGGAGATCACTCTTTGATGAGGTTCAGATTGAGATCTTTAGGTGAAGCTTGGGACGAGATTCTTTAGCGAAGATCAGAGCAAGGTATCTGGGTGGAGCTTGCTGAAAGTCCATAAATAGACTATTCATCTTCTTCTCTTTTCACTTAGTCTCCAAAATCTAGACTCTTGCAAAATTTTCAAGCGCTTAGCCTCAAAATACCCTCAATTTCAATGACTCCCCATCATCAACTCGCTAGGGGAAAGCAGACCACTGATTGTTCTCATCGGCCAACTACTACCGCTGCGCCGCCGCAATTAGAAATGAAGTTAAGTGAATTTTCAAACCCATATCCTTCCTTAGTCCAGCCATCATTGGCAGGGCTTTTTATTCGCTGAAATGTCCCTTATTTGGCTTGAACGGTGCTTCAACGCACTTGAATCAGTTTTCGCCGTTGACGGTTAGACTTCAATGACCATATTCGGTCTTAATTCTTGGCTTCGCCAGCGATGGTGGAGCTTTGATAGTCACCATTATGGCATTTCACATGGCAACTTTGCTCTTTGAGCAGGGTTCGCTGTTTCAACCTGTTGGGCTTTTGGGCGAACTTCTTTTGAGCAGGGTTCGCTGTTTCAACCTGTTGGGCTTTTGGGCGAACTTCTTTTGAGCAGGGTTTGCTGTGTTGAGAGTCGCTATTTTTGGGATGAGCTTCGCCTAGACTGGTAACACTTAGCTAGATCTTCTAGAGCTTAGTGATGGGCGAACTTCACTCATGAATGAGCTTTCGCTCAAGTAAGTCTACAGCGTGAGCTCCGCCTATGAGCTCAAGACTTAGTCGATTTTGAAGCTGAGTCTTCCAACAAGTATTCTGACTCATTTTCTTTTCTTTGTGCAATTCCTCTGCCAGATACGTTGGTCATAATGGAACTCTGAATTCCCTGACGTTGCAGCTTTTTTGGGAACTATTCCTCTTTGAGGAAAGTAGCTAAGAACGAATTGACGTAATTCACCACAGAAGCGCTACCACTCTAAGAGAACTTATTACGGATGCCGAGTTCTCTATCTCAAAAAGTGACCAATTAGGTAAACCACAATTTCTATTGGTGATAGCAACCCAGGGGGTACTGCCATCTTCAATTAGGAGAGGGAACATTGGTATTATGCCTAAGGAGATCGACACTTCTATTTGCCAGCGATGGAACGACATGTATCGTTCATGTTCTTGTAGCATCTCGCGGTTCCTTGGGTGATGAGATTCCCAATAGTTAAAAAGGAGGATAGTGTGATGGGGGGAAGCCTAAAGCACGAAGGCGATATCTGACAGAAGGGCACTGTGGCTTTAGCATCATAGGTCTCCATCCTAGTTCTATTAAAGGGGATGCCTCTACTAATGAAGTCCCTATGATTCCAAATGTGTTCGGCAACCAGTTTGTCAACATGAATGGGGAGTATCTAGAGGAGGATGCTAAATTCCCCGGATGGATTCAATCAATGCATTTAAAGTTGTGGGCTTGGTTGATTGATTTCTCCTTAACCACTTTTGGCGAAAGACTGATGGAATTGGGGCTGTAATTTATGGTGAGAGCTTCTCAATATGGCGTTGAGACCTGTGCACTAATGTTATGTAGCATTCGTTTGCTCTATAATGTTGATAGCAATACTTTCTTTACTCTAACGAGGAAGATTGGAATAGCTTTGTATGAGATATTTGAGGGACCTCATTTACCTATGGGAGAGAGGTCGTACGAGGAATTCTTTCCTACCAACGAGGAGTTGAAAGGTATGGCCCATTATGCTCATGTTGGTGTGAAACCTTATGAGAGTTGGTGTGTTACTTCCACATTTGCCACCAAATGGCCACTAATGCTGCTTACGGCATTCATGTTGCTCGCGTGCTTTGGGATGAATATCTAGTTAGAAATGTGAGCAAGAAGGGGAACGTGGAGCCTATTCCTCTAAGTACTGAGCTTCAAGTGGAAGAGAAAATTTTTAAGCGTGGTCTCGCGCTTCATACTGCCGCATTGTATGAGTATGGATTCCATGCGGGGACATGTTCGAGAGCTTCCACCATCAAGTTGAAGAGCCCATCTCTACTCAGGCTCTGCTCGCGGGGGTTCCTTTCAATTTGGTTAAAAGGATGTGTAGTGCCCTCTCGTCCAAAAGATTGCATCTCCATCAAGGTGTTATATCCTGCAATCTTGATTGCTCATGGGTACAATTTGGCTTTGCTCCAACTTGGCTTGCTCCCGGCCATGATCAGCTAAAAATTCATAATGGATTGCGGAAGTTGACCATAGAATATTTGACTCAGTAGGGTGGCAGCCCGAGGGAAGAAGTCCCAAATCCTAGGGTGGAGCTACCATGTTTGATGGTATGGTATATGTTCCATTGCTCTTCACTCATGTCCGCCACTACCAGACATGAAGAAGAGGTCGTGTTGTTATAGCAAACAAGTCCTCCAAGTGGACGGTTAGGTATGCTACAGGGATCCGCTGAATTGTGTGGATCAAAGATTACTACCATCTCTATTTTTGTTTCCCTAAAATTGTTAGCACCAACTTTGGGGATGAATTTGAGGATGACTTTAGCTCAGAAGGGTTCACTTGCCTAAGCAGCGGCTGCTTTAACTGGCTAGTTAGCATCAGACCAGGTCATCTCATTGCTTAGTTAAATTTGACCAAATATTATATCGAGCCTTATTTACCCTGCCGTTTTTCGTGGCAGTTTGGATATGATCAACTTTTTGTTGGTAATCTGAACATTGGGCTATTGCACTCTGGGAGCCTTATTGATGGAGCTTGAGCTTGGTACCATTTTGCCATTGAAGGCACTTGCACCACATTCACTTTGCCTTACAATTTTCCTAACTGTTATATGACGTTAGGATTTTATCACTAGTATAGCGCGATGAACGCTCCGAATCTGAACTTCTAAGTGAATAAGACTATTGTAACATAGATCATCGGGAAGTATAAAGAAGCTTCCAAGAGAGGATACAAAAGTCGAGCAACTAGACTCCAAGAATATTTAGCAAAAGCCGGATCGGATGGAGATGAAGATAACTTGGGTGCCTTTGCTGACAAGTCACCGCCACATAGACCTATCAACATCAATATTCAGGAGCTAACAGAGTCAACGGCTCATCAAGAAGTAGCAGGTAGAGGGACTTGTGGAAAGAGGCAACGAAAGGTCTAATGCCCGCAAGAGTCGCCCAAATGATGACGCTTAGAATTTGCCTCTAAAGAAGAAATCCTTTGTGATAGAGGAGCCTCCAAGGGCAAAAGAAAAGTCTCCCGTGGCTTTAGAGAATGAGCCAGTAGTTGAAATTGCGGCTACTTCAGGTAAGATTTGTTTTCACCTTTATCCTGATTCGCATCCTAAAGACATATATCTCTTATTTGTAGATAAGGATCCCAGGCATGTTGATTGGGCAGATTCGGGAGAAGAAGAGGAAGAACAAGTCAATCATGATAACAATGCTTACTTCACTGAGCCTAAATAATCTGCACCAGGAGGTAGTGTAGGCAGATCTTCCCATATCTCAGGTATGTTTTTTAATCAAAGGGATGATGCTGTTATTTCAACTCGACATCTAATATCTTACTTCCCTCATAATACAAACACTGAGGCTGAGCTTGATGTCGACGCTGCAACCACTACACCTTTCTCCATGGCCAGGCCTTTGGTTGCTAGGCACTTAGTTTCTGTTGTGGAGTTGTCCGAGTCTGATGATGATGTGCCAATTTCTCCTCTTCCTCAAAGAGACGAGATGGGTATGCCTTCATGGTTTGAACCTCAAATTGAAAGAGAACCTATGGCGTTGGCAGAAAGGTCGATTAGATCATGTATCGAGGTTGTCATGTTGATATCGAACCTGCGGTTACGCATATTGAGACTGTGGTTGAACCCACCATGATTGTATTGGTCACACGGTGTTCCAAACCTTTGATTGAACCTGTAACAGCGATGCTGGTCATACAATGCTCCGAGCCTTTGGCCACAATAGCTCTCGCTTCCTCCACTCAATAGACATTTCGAGTGTTTTCACTCACTTTGTATTTTAGCCGGGCAGAGAACAGTTGAGAGTGGCATCAACTAAGTCACCTTTGACGACTGAGTCTCTAATTATGGCGACTGAAGCAGGACCGTCAAGGCTAGCAGAAGGTCCTTCTTCTCTAGATTTTGAGGACTCAGTCGAATCAGAGATTTAGATTTTGGTTGAAGTTTAATGAAACTATTCAACGAAAGTGTTAAAAGTGCTCTGACTACTGGAAAAGGCTTATCCTCCAGCACCAAGTGATTATTGCAGAGTCAACTCGAACTTCTTGTGCTAGTTGCCAGAGTTGAGCATGTTGAGCCTTACGAAGAGATGATTGACCAAGTTGAACTCTATTTTCTACAGTTGCAATGTCTTTGTGAGGCTGACGTCACCGATGTTACAGAGCTTGAGTTCCATCGCCTTATGATAGAATGTCGTAGGCTCGAAGAGGTTGCCCGTAGAGAGGTGAAGGAAGTCAATTTACGGCTTCAAGAACTAACCACTAGCCTTACTGAGATTGATTGTGAAAATACTAAGATCACCAGTGTCATATTTGAAAGGGAAGCCACCATTAATGGGGCTAAGGCTATTATCATAGAGGCTAAAGCTAAGCTGGAAGTGACCCAAAGGTAAAAAGAAGAGCTTGCGACTAAATCTGCTAAATTGGCTGCTGAGCGTACCTATAGGGCGAAACACTTGAAGATGGAACGGGTTTGGTTGGAAGCCATGGAAGTTCGGGCACTCCAGCTAATTCGGAGGCTTTAAATCAGGCTTTGAAGGGCGTCGTTGACGTGCGTGAAATCAGAATGGCTTAGTGCATTGAACATATTAGGTACTTATATCGCCAATGACCTGGGCTTGTTTGTATGTCATGTCATTTACTCTTGTAATGACTTAGTTCTCTCTTGATAATAGAGAACTTTTTACTTTTGGATCTAAATGACAGAGGTGTAATATTAACATATTGTATGAAATTAGAATTGTAAATGACTTTGTGGGAAAAATGGCTAACTTATGGAAACTCACTCGCCTAAATGAGGAGAGGAGTCGACCGAAGTATAATGTTAACCGATTGATGAAGTTATACTAATAGAGGTGTAGTGTTGACATATCAGGTTTGAAGAACTAGTTTGTTCAGAGGTGTAATCTTAGCATAATAGTACTGGGAAAGTTTGATAGAGGTGTAATATTAATGTATTAAATAGAACAACTGACAGGGGTGTAATGTTAACCAGTCGAGTTCTAGGGAGTCCAAGGGACAACTACCATTTAGAAGTGTTAGTGTTAACTTAACGGTAGCTAAAATCGATGGAAGTGTAATAATGTTAACTAATCGATTTTAGACAAGGCACTGACATAGTTGTAATGTTAACTAGTCAGGTCTTTAGGAAATATGAACTGTTCAGGGGTGTTGTTAACATAACAGTGGCAAGAGATTCCCAGGGTTACAGAGGTGTAGTTGATTATCACATTTTAATTACAAATTAATACCCCCATTATCCATTTTATATGAATAAATACCCTGCTAATAACTATTTTTATCTTAATTTGCAGGTTAATGAAGAAAATGA
>JBAKGM010000279.1:19311019-19323498 GCA_037177215.1 Asparagus racemosus | reverse complement strand
AGTTAAGATTTCTCTTTAGGGTCAAATATTCAATGAGATTCACCGGATACCCTAAGATTTGGGCTGTTTTTTAGCCTCTTTGTTTGGTCTAATCACTTTCATAAAAAGTGATTTTTGTTATGAGAAGTTGGATTTGGAGAACTTTTAAATAGCTCCTTCCATTCTCGTCCTTTCCCATCTCATTTTTCTCCATGTCTAAGTCTTCTCTAACCCATTCAGAGAAGTTCTTTGATAGAGGAGCTGAGATTAATCAGCTCCAACAGGAGTTAACTCAAATAAAGAGCAATTCTATAGAAGAAGTCCATGTTCTTCTCCTCTTTGTGGACTTGCTTCAGGCTAAAAAGGCTATGCTTGACCAAACTCTTGAGAACAATTTAGAAGCATGCCGTGAGGTCATCAGTGATAGAGACGCATAGAGCTTCAAGTGTCATGCTCTATGTAGTACGATTCAGAGGCTGAGATGGTGCTTGAAGAAAGACCCATGGAGTTCCACAAGCAAAGACTCCAAAAGTGATTAGGTCTCGCAAGTGCAGACCTTGAACGTAATTAGACATTGTTCGTTCTTCTCAACCTTGTCGTCGAATTTTCCTTGTGCGGTTAGGCTTTGTTCCACAAGCAAAGAATTATGATTTCTACATTCTTCCATATCTTTGATTGTGCAAGATGAACTCCCTGTATTTGAGGCGAAGCTTAGGCTTCATGTGTTAGCGAGAGTAGTTGAATGAGATTCACCAAGTAAAGTCTTCGGGTGAAGTTCACTCCATGTTTAGACTTAGGCGAGGTTTGCTAAGTCGGTTGGCAAAGTTCATTCAGTGTTCGGGCAAAGTTCGCATGAAGCTTGAGCAAACTTCATCCAGAAGATTTCAAATTTTAAAATCTCTGATTTATGTGCTTATCTTAGAGATGAAGATCTCTCTTAAGGGAACTTCGGAGCAAGATTTTTGGGTGAAGCTCACAACAAAATTTCTGGTGAAGCTCGCTAAAAGTCTATAAATAGACTATTCATTCTCGTTTCTTTTCACTTTGCCTCCAAACCTTGGACTCTTCAAAATCTTTAGAGCTTCTAACCTCTAGACATCCTCGACTTCAATGGTTCCCCCTAATCAACTCGTTAAGGGAAAGCAGGCTATCGATAGCTCTTGTCGACCGACTACCAACATAGTGTCATTGCAGTTGGAGATGGCGTCGAGTAAGCTTCTAAACCCATCTCTTTCTTTAGTCTAGCCATCATTGGTAGGGCTTCTTGTTCACTAAATTAGCCCTCATCGGGCTTGATCGATGCTTCAAAGCACTTCGGTTAGCTTCACCATCGAGAGCGAGGCTTCAATGACCATATTCGATCTTAAATATTGATTTCACCGGCAATGGTGAAGCTTCGATAGTCTCCATCAATGGCGCTTCACAATGTGAACTTTGCTATCTAGGGGAAGTTTGATGTTTTAGCCTATTGGGCTTTTGAGCAAACTTTGTCTGAGCGAAGTTAATCGTATTAGCCCACGTAGGCTTTTTAGCGAGTATCGCCATTGTGTTAAGCTTTGCTGTTGTTGGGGTGAGATTCACCTAAACTTGTGACACTTAGCTAGATTTTCTGGAACTTAGTGATGGGCCAACTTTGCTAATGAGTGAGCTTTGCTCAAACAAGTCTAGTACATGCGCTCCGCCTATGAGCTACACTTAGCTAGTTTCGAAGCTGAGTCTTCCAACAAGTTTTCTAACTTGTTTTATTTTCTTCATGCAGTTCCTCTACCAGATAGGCCATTAGCCATCATAACCACTTCAGGCATAATGGAACTCAAGATCCTGTAACGTTGCATATTTTTAGAGGAACTATTCCTCTATTCTTTGAGGAAAGTAGCCAAAAGCGAATGGAGGTGATTCACCACGGGAGCGCTAACACCTTAAGAGAACTTATTACAAATATAGAGTTTTGCACTTTGAAAAGCAACCAATCAGGAACCACAGTTCCTATTTGGTGATAGCAACCCATACTGGTACTATGTCTAGAAAGATCACCACTTCTGTTTGCCACCAATAGAATGACATGTATCACTCATGTTCCTGCCATATCTCGCAATCCCTCGTCTAATACAATTTCCAATTGTTAAAAAGGAAGACAGTGTGATGGTGGACGGCTTGAAATCTAAGGGTGGATTTGACAAGGAGGGGTGCTTTAGGCTTAGTATTGTTCGCTTTCGTCCTGACTCAATCAAAGAGGACGCTCCAACCAAAGAGGTCCATGTAGTTCTGAACATATTTGGAAACCAGCTTGTTGAAATCAATGAGTAGTATTCAGAGGAGGATGCTAGATTTCGTAGATGGATTCGATCAACTAACTCAAAGTGGTGGGCTCGGTTGATTGATTTTGCCTTAACCACCGTTGGTGAAAGGCTAACGCAGTTGGGGCTCTACTCTGTAGTGAGAGCTTCTAAACATGGTGTTGAAATCAATGTGCCAATATTATACAGCATTCGTGAGCTATATGATATCGATATCAATACTTTCTCCACCCCGGCAGGGGAGATTGGGATAGCTCTACATGAGATGTTTGAAGTATCTCAGTTGCCAATGGGAGAGCGACCGTACAAGGAGTTATTCCCTACCAATGAGGAGTTAGAGAGCATGTCACACTACGCTCACGTTGGTGAAACATTCTGAGAGCTGGTGTGTCACTTCCATATCTACCATCAAACGATCGCCAATGCTGCTTATGGCCCTCATGTTGCTCACTTACCTTGGGCAAAATATCTCTTCAGAAATGTGAACAAGAAAGGGAAGGTGGAGCCCATTCTTGTGAGCACTGGGCTTGAGGTAGTTTTAAGAATGATCCTATACCTCATACTGATGCATCGAACGAGTATGGATTCCGTGCGAGGGACACATTTGAAAGCTTCCAGGATCAAGCTAAGGAGCCTATCTCTACTTAGACTCTACTCATAGGGTTCCTTTCAATCTAATTGAAAGGATGCATAGTGTCTTCTCATCCAAAAAATTGTATTCCCATCAAGGTACTATACCCGACAATTTTAATTGCTCATAGGTATAATCTAGCTTTGCTCCTGACCATGATCAGCTACATTCATCATGGGTTGAGGGAGTTGTTAACTGAATATCGAAACCAACAAGGTGGCTGCCTAATAGACGAAGTCCCAAATCCTAGGGTGGAGTTACCATATACCTGTTTGATGGTGCGGTATACGCTTCATTGCCCTTTGCTTATGTCTGCTGCCATTAAGTGCGAGGAAGGAGTGGCATTGTTATAGTGGTACGAGTCCTCCAAGTAGACGGTTAGATACGCCGTTGGGGTTCGTCGGATTGTGCAGAATAAAGATCACTCTCGTCTCTATTGTTGCTTCCCCGAAATTGTTAGCACTAATTTTGGGGATGAATTTGAAGACAGTTTTGGCTCAAAGGGGTTCACTTGCTTGAGCAGCAGCTATTTTAGCTAGTTGATTAACACTAGACCAAGTCATTTTGTTGCTCGGTTAAATGGAATTGAATGCTATCTCGGCCCTTATTTGCTCGGTTAAATAGAATTGAGTGCTATGCCGACCCTTATTTGCCTTGCCATTTTGCGCGGCAGTTTAGATATGACCAACTTTTTGTTGGTAATCTGAACTCTGGACTATTGCGTTCTAGGAGTCTTGTTGATGGAGGCCATGCTTGGTATCATTTTGTCACGAGGGGCACTGGTGCCACATTCATTCTGCCATACAGTGTCCCTAGCTATTATATAACGTTAGGGTTTTGTAAGTCGTATGGCATAGTGAATGTTCAACATTCAAACTTCCAGGTGAATAAGACTGGCGTGAAATGGATCATCAAGAAGTACAGAGAAGCTTCCAAGAGAGGATCTAAAAGTCTAGCACTTGGGCTCCAAGAATATTTAGTGGAAGCTCGATTAGATGAAGATGACTCAGGTGCCTCTGCTAACAAATCACCGCCACACAGACATGTCGGTATCTATATTCGAGAACCAACAAAGCCGATGGTTCATCGAGAAGTGGCAAGTAGAGGGACTCATGGGAAGAGGCCACGACAAGTCTAACATCCACAAGAGCCACCCAAATGATGATTCTTGGACTTACCCCCTAAAGGAAAAAATCCTTTGTGGTGGATGAGCCTCCAAAAGCAAATGAAAAGTTGTCTATAGCTCCAAACTATGAGCTGGTAGCTGAACCTACGGCTGCTTTAGGTAAGATTCATTTTCATCTTTATCCTAATTCAGTATATATGCATCATGATGGCATTTGTCTCTTATTTGCAGATGAAGACTCCACACACGATGATTGGGTAAATTCAGGAGAAGAAGAGGAAGAACATGTTGATTATGACACTAACATTTACTTCACAAAACCTGATGATTCCGCACGAGGAGACGATGCTAAGGGACCCTCCCACATTTCAAGTATGATTCTGTTCATGATGATGTAGTCAATTTCAATCTGATAATTAACATCTCATCTTCCTTGTAGATGTCAAGCCCGAATGTGAAGTTGGTGCCACGATTACCATGTATTCTCCTATCGTGACCAGACCTTCAGTTGCTAGGTGCTTAGTTTCTGTCATGGAGTCATTCTAGTCTGATGACGATGTGCTAATTTCTCCAATTCCTCTAGGAGATGGAGTGGGTATGCCTATGGCAATGACAGAAAGACCCATTGAACCATAGGTCGAAATTGCTAATGTTGACATAGAGCCTATACATGTAGAGTCTACGGCTGTGCATAATGAGTCTACAACAACATCATTGATCATGTAGCACTTTGAATCTTTGGTCATACCCACAATGGCAATGTTGGACAAACCGCACTCTGAGCCTCTGGTCACAATCACGACAGCAGCATACCGCCCTCTGAGCCTTTGGTCACGATCACTTTAGTTTCTTCAGCTACAATTGATATCTCCAGTATTCTAGCTTCACTCACTCTATATTTTTTACAGAGTGGGGATCAACTATAAGTGACGTCTACTGAGGTACCTATCATGATGAAAACTCTAGCCACTACAATTGAAGTGGCGGCTGAAGTAGGACCGTCGAAGCTAGTGGAAGTTCCTTTATCCCTAGATTCTGATTACTCGATGGAATCAAAGATTTAGATCCTAATCGAGAGCCTAATGAAATTGTTCAGCTAGAGTGTTGAAAGTGCCCTGGCCATCAGAAAAGCTTATCTTCCCACACCAAATGTTTGTTGTGAAGCCAGCTCGACGTCCTTGCATCAGTTGTTGGGACTGAATGTCTCGAGCCGTAGAAGAAGATGATCAGTGAAGCTAAACTTGACTTTCTGAAATTGCAACATCTTTGCTAGGTCGATATCTATATGGTCACAGAGCTTGAATTTCATCATCTTGTAGTAGAATGCCATAAGCTTGAAGAGGCCGCTCGCAAGTAGGTGGAAGAAGTTAACCGATGGCTTGAGGAGTTAACTACCCATCTCACGAAGATTGATAACAAGAACACTAAAATCATCGGTGCTATCTTCAAGAAGGAGCCCACCATCAATGGAGCTAAGCTATTATAGCCGAGGCACAAGCAAGATTGGAGGCGGCTCAGCAACAGAAAGAAGAGCTTGAGGCTAAATCTGTTGAGTTGGCTATTGAGCGAACCCATAAGGTAGAGCGTTTGAAGGTAGAACGAGCATTGCTGGAAGCCATAGAAGCCTGAGCAATTCTAGATTATCTTGAAACCCTAAAGGAGTGAGCTTTGAAGGGTGCTATTGATGCACATGAATCTAGAATGGCTCAGTACGTTGAACGCATCAAGTCCCTATATTGCTAGTGAATCTGGCTTATTTGTATCATTCACTTTTGTAATAATTTAGTTCTCTTTTTAGTAATAAAGAACTTTTTGGAGTCAAATGGTAGAGGTGTAATATTAACATATCGTTTGAATTTTAGAATTGTGAATGACTCTATAAGGAATATGGCTAAATTATGGAAATTAACTTGCCTATAAGAAGAGATGAGTTGACAGAGATATAATGTTAACCGGTGGATGAAGTTCCACTGATAGAGGTGTAGTGTTAACATATCAAGTTTGAAGAGCTGGTCCTATGCAGAGGTGTAATGTTACCATGATAGTAATGAAAAATTTTGTCAAAAGTGTAACATTAACGTGTCAAATGAAACAACCGTCAAATGTGTAATGTTAACCTATCGTATTTTAGGGAGTCCAAGGGATAGCTACCATTTAGGAGTGAAGTGTTAACTTAACGGTAGTGAAAATCGATGGAAGTGTAATGTTAACTAATCGATTTTAGATAAAGGGCTGACAGAGGTGCAATGTTAACCAGTCAGGTCTAAAGAAATGCAAACCATTCAGAGGTATAATGTTAACATGGGGGAGGCAAGAGATTCCAAGGGTTATAGATGTGTAGTATTAACTTAATAACTCGCTGGGGGATTTTGTTGAAATTGGATTGTTGATAATTTTGGTTGAAAAATAATTCTCAAGGCCAAAGGTGGAAACTTAAACATGACTAATATCTCCATGAGGAGATGAATAAGGCTCAATTCAAGGGTAATATTTCTTAAGAAATTTCTCATTAATTGGGGCTATAAGCTTGTTGCCATTTGGATCAATCAAGCATATGTTCTATTTGAGTAGTCCGTCTCTACTGCAAATTGGCATTCCCACTTGGGTTAGAAATTATATTTGTTCTTGTGTGTCATGACCATGGGTCAACGAGCAGCTAAGACCAAGTTTTTCCTTCAAAGGATCGTTCTTTGACTATCTTGTTGAAGGCTCTTGAGATTCGAGATTAGTATATCTTGATTTGTTGTTGAGTTTTAAGTCTCAACTCATCCGGTGCCTCTAACTCTTGGAGATGTCTTTGATGCTATTATTCAATCATATCTTCTCTAGGATAATAGTTCTCAATGACAGAATTTGAATTTTCAATGGTATTACAACTTTACATCTGCATACCAAGGAAAAAGGCGTAGTCACACTTGTTGGAAGAGACGAACTTTTTCAGAAGCTTAATAATTTTTTTGTTAAAAGTTTTGGCCAGACCATTAACAGCTAGATTGTATGGTGTGGAAGTCAAATCTTAGATTCAAAACTTTTTCACTAAACTTGAAGGATGATCGGCTGATGAATTGCAAACCGTTGTCATTGACTATCCGTTGAGGGATGCTAAATCGATAGATGACGTGGTGTTTTAAGAACTTGACCATGCTAGAAGTCTTGACTTCTTTTAGTGGGATGACTTTGGCCCACTTTGAGAAATAATCGGTGATGATTAATATGAATTGATGGCCTTTAGAAGATGGCGAGCTAATTGGCCCGATGACATCTATTCCCCACATCTAGAATGGCTATGAGGCATCCATTGGATGTAATTCCTCTTGGGGTTAATGTAAAAAGACTACATGGAATTGACATGTGTGGCATCACTTAGTGTAAGCCACTGCATTCGCAATCATTATTAGCCAATACTAGCCTAAACGACGAAGTTGGTCTTAGAGTCTAGGCCCAGGTTGATGAGCTCCACACATACTGTCGTGAGCTTCTTTAAGTGTCTCTTAGGCTTCATCATCTAAGCAATATGCCATCGAATGATTTGCAATATAATGTTTGTGTAGCAGAATCATAGAAAAAGAAGGAATTTCTCCTTTGGAAAGAGATTGCTTGCTTCGGATCATTTGGCAATATGCCATGCAAGACATAGTCAATGATTGAATAACGCCAATCATTGGCCTCGAAACCGCCCGGTATAGTGTGCACCTTATTAGCTTCTAGGATCTGTTTGGGATAGCATAGCTGGTGGCTAGCTACTGCAATTTGCTTAGTAGACTTGGAGGTCAAGGCTAAAGTGGCTGCGAGTGATGCTAAGGCATCGGCGTAAGTATTCTCGAGCTGGGCTACATAATCTATGTAGAAGCCTTCATGCTGCTTCATGGTAGGGTAAGAGGTCATTGTGTCAGACTTTATACTCTCCTTTTATCTGATTAACGGTTAGTTTAGAATCGCTATGTGCTTAGAGAAACTTGGCACCCACGTCTCGGGCTAGTTGTAAGCCAATTATAAGGGCATTGTACTCAATACATTGTAAGAACATGGTTCAATTATCAAATAAGCTCGAGGAAGGACGTGATCATAGGAATCAATAATACTACCGCCACTCCTGTGATGACCGTTCCTTTGTAATTACGGCATGATGCACCATCAAAGTAAACATACCACTCTAGACTATTTGAGGCAACATTCGATTCAAATACTTCATCTAGTATGTCTTCGTGGAGTTTGGAAGACTCCGGGCTAGGATGATCTATGAGGTAATCAGCTATTGTTTGTCCTTTGACTGTTTCTTGAGGTACAAATATCATATCATCCTGAGAAAGCTGAATTGCCCCTTTCGCGAGCCCAAAATTTAAGGATCTGGGTTTTGTCATGAGTATTTGTAAAGGATTAACTCTCAAGATGACGTGGATGGATTGACCAGTTAAGTAATGCTGCAATTTCTAGAATATAAAACTCAATGCTAGGCACTCTTTTTCAACTGGGTTGTAGCGATGCTCAGCTCCAATTATTGTCTGGCAGAGATAGTAAATAGCTTGTTCATGCTGATCATCATTTTTTGGGCAAAGAGAATGGTCCATAACCCTAGCGTAGATTAGGAACGGTTTACCTAATACCGGCGCGGCTAGTATGGGTGGCTTTGTGGGATATTCTTTGATCTCATCAAATGCTTTTTAACAGGCATCATCCCAAACGAATGAAATATCTTTCTTCATTAGCCTCTGGAATGGTTGGTACTTTTTAGATAGCTTAGCTATAACCTGTGGATGTAGGCTAGACGCCCCTGCAATCCTTAGAGTTCTCTGAGATTTCTTAGAGATTGGTTTTACTCTTTTGGTACGTCGCTGTCTTTTAATCCTAGCCTCTAAAGGCTCAGGGACTTAACTAAGATGATTAAACACTGATTACTTTGCAGGAATAGACTTACACTGATAATTTGTTTGAACTGTCGTGACAAGTTCCCTTACGGTCACGCAATGTTGATATTAGCGTGCCCTCTTAAGGGAAAGGAACTCCCTTAGATCAGTAGGGGCTCTGACTTGGCTTAGTTAGATGGTATCAACTTTGCCTACTTGTACTTTAACAAGCAAACGTCGCCTATGACGATGTTGCTTCAATCTATGGCTGACATGGCCAATCAAATCCTCATCATCAGTCAAAACTTGTGATTTGGATGAAGAATTAGGATTGATGACAATTTTACATGGAGGATTACCCCTATTTTTTGCTCCTTTTGAAGAAGCATGGCGAGCATTGTGGGATGCTTTAAAGCGAACCCCCAAGGGGTTGTAGACTGATGTCCAAAATTAGAAGGCGTATGAACACCTTGGCTCTTAGCTGAGGTGAGAGTCAATACTTTTGTGCTCTGGATGAAGTTCATCTGGCTTCTAGCAAAGCCAAGACTGTTGCTGGTAAATGTCACCTTCTTTGGAGTGAGGACCAAATCTGATCCTGTCCTCGTACTATGATGAATCCTGCGGTAGCTTCTAGTTTTGGTCATGGATGATTTGTTTGAGGAAATGAATTCTTCAGACTTAGTCAAATTCAATGACTAAAGTTTCAACAAAAGACTCTAAGGCTTTAGTGTTGGACTGCGACACAATTTTCTCTTCGGATGAGAAAGAAGTCCTCAGTAGCGTTGTCATCCTATTTCAGGTCTTTCAAATTATAATTAATATAGATTATAATTCAAAAGAAACTAAAAGAAAAAAAATAATAAATTTGTAGAGGCTTGGTTCTTTTCTATGTGCCGATAGAGCATCGTTCTTGTACTCCGTTGATGGTCCGACTAAGACGTTGAGTCTTCTGCTGATAAATAGTTTTTGAAGGTCTTTTGAAGGTGCGGAGTGCGGATGCCAAATGTGTAAAATTTCAGATCTCGGTATAAAATCTCTAATCAAGTGTCTTGTGTCTCATCTAGTGCAGTCTCTCAAAAATGAACAATCTCATCTCTTCTTCTAGGCAATCTCATCTCCTCTTATAGGATAAGAGAGAGTTAGTGGCCATTAAATGTGAATTAAGTGGGTCATTAACTTAGGAGATAATGGGGAGAACCATTTCCATAAAATAGCTCTTGAAACAGTCAATGGTGAGGTTCGCCTCTAACGGTCAAAGGCAAAGATCGCTGAGCAACTTTGGACGAAGCTCGCTAAGTAGCTTTGGGCGAAGCTCGCTAAGCAGCTTTAGGAGAAGTTTGTTCTAGCAAACTTTGCCGGAACGTGGGCAACCCACCTCCCTTGGGGTGTGGATGATGTTGTCCACGTGGGTCTTTGAGGCGAAGTTCGCGTGAGGCTTGGGTGAACTTCACTATTGTTTGGATGGGCTTTGACGTGGGCTTGTGCTTAGGCCCGCATGAAGTGTTTAGCCCATGGACATTTACTTCTTAAACTTGGGATGAGCTTGAGTATATTTTAACCATCTACAATAATAAAACTTGTTTTTACCCTATGTGAAGGTTGGTTTTGAAAACCTTAATGAGTCAAAGACATTTTGGATGTGGGTTGTAAGTAGGAACATACCCAAAAGGATTCACCTATATTAGGATGGAAAGTTGGCTGTTTCCATAAAGTCTTGAGGAAAGATTTTAAAATCCTAATGAAAATCAAAAAAGAGCACATGGTCGTTAACATGCAAATCTTCGTACAAAGATAAATTGTTCAAGGTGTTACCCATTACTATTTGGTTTTATCAATGTGTAATTACTAAATTGTATTTAAGTGTTGGTTCAAGACCTGGTTCACCATGCACTCAACTACCTTTTAGTTGATCTAAAAGAGGATTCAAGTCTATACAACATCTTTTTTATGCACATTGGTTAAAACAATAAAAATTTAGAACTTGTGGGGGTTTCTGTAAAAAGTTTTCCAAAAGCTGAGCTATGTTTCAAACTACATATATATTATCGTATGAATTTTAATAACAAAAATATAGTGTAGCTCAATGGTAAAAATCTTTTTGAACAATTCATAGGTCACATATTCAAGGCCTACCGAAGGAAAGCCTTAACTCATTTAATCTAATAATTATCTAAAAGTTTAGTATCAGACACGGACCTGGACTCGGGTTCGGATTGTGGATTGGAGCTAATCGGACTGAGGTGCTATCATGGTGCAATGGGTGCTTTGTAAATGCACTTTGCACTTAGCACATTGACATCGGTATGCAAAGGTGGAGCACCGCAGGCTGCTTTCCAGCATAGCTTGAGCTAGAGGGTGACTGTTAGGCTTCTAACCTGACTACACTAAGTGGTTCGATATGACCATTGGGCTTCTAAATTGATCCGTTTAAATGGGCTCATTAAACAACCAGTTAATGGTGTAGTAGGCTAAATGTGTGCAACTGACTTGACCTTTGGGATGCTTTCATTAATGGAATGGCAACTCTTGGACTGGGTCAGACACTTATATAAAGCCTTCTACTCAATACCAGAAAATATAAGCTATCTCACTTATCCTCTAGAAACTGCAGTACCCTATGTGTCCAATGTTATGTCAGACTGAGGAGATCGCCTAGTGCTTGAACATCAAGGTGATCGTGGAGGATTTGGTTGATGCATACCAGTACACTCAAGTTGCTATTCCTAGAAGCAACTCCGACTTGAACTAGTTTTCAATAGCAAGTATTTCAGGAAAAGTTCACAATCTCTGTCTTGATTTTTCCATTTTGTTCTAACAGGTTTTCTTCTTATGTACTATTCTAATCTGGAGATGAAACTGCTAGATGAACGCTATTGAAGAATGAAAATGCGGTTGTTAATAGTCAATAGCAAGCCAAACCCTTCTTTTTGTTTAGTATCATTTTGCTTCACAATTCCGTTTCTAACTCTCAACCCCGAGGCCTGTTGTTTCATAATTCCTCTTTTAGTCAAGTATTGCATCTCCTAGATGGCTTAGTTCTTTTGGGGGGTGGGTTGGGGTTTCCTTTTTCTATATTAGGAATTAGTCCTTCAAATCATAGAAATTGCTATTAAGTTCCCAAAATCTTGTAAGTTGTTTCAAAATTACAATTACTCCCTTGAATGCTTATGTTTTAACTAGTGTTATTTTTTTCGTTTTCTAATGTTTTCTGCTTAATAATTAATCCTGCATGGTACGCATTTGTTTTTAATTTGGTGGAAGTTATGGCTACTTTTGCTCAGTTAGCTATCTGTCCTTCTCTTGCACCCGGATGTCACAAACATATTCAACGTTCATCAAATTCAAAGACTGCAATGACTTGTGGGGCTGTCCAAACGGGCCGGGCAAAACCGAGGCCTGGACCCGGAACCGGATGGGTCGGGCCGGGCACCGGGCCGGCCTGGTTTTTTTTTTTTTTAATTTTTTCTTTTAAAAATTAAGTTTTTTTGTAAAAAAATTAAATTTTAAGAGCAATTAAAAATAAAATATGTAAAATTTGATAAAAAAATCAATCATATTAAGCGTTTACTAAGTAGTAGAAAATTATATTCGAGTAGTAGATA
>JBAKGM010000279.1:19228052-19293974 GCA_037177215.1 Asparagus racemosus | reverse complement strand
GAACCACATGGGAAAAAAGTGGAGGGGCTGCAGCACATGAAGTTTCAACTTTTGGGGCCCGTACACATTTTTCCCTTAATATTATAATGATCTTAATTTAGTATTACGTCAGTAATGCACCTGTTAGGAATATGGGGATGCACCAACCATATTTAGTCTTTTTTTGTATGCTTTGATTACTGTTTGTTACTCTCATTAAACCACAGAGAACAATCTTCAGTCTTCTAGTAAAATTTAAAAAAAAAAAATCCAAGCTGTTCTATATCTCCAACAGTTTTTTTTAATTCAAAATGATAATATATCTTCTTAATGGAGCATATGTTGGAGGGTTTAGTCCCACCGCTTGTTTTCTCCTAAAGAATGCACAAAGAATCAATCGTCAAAAATCTGGATTTTATTTATTTTGCATCTCAACTTTGTGCAAACATTAACTTTGTGAAATTGTTGATAACAAATTAAAGTGACAATGTGACGCTCACCATTAGATGGCTTATAATGTATATAAATGTGAGCCAGTACACATTTGGATTAAACCTTTTCTTTCCTATGTTATCAAAGTGAACTAGAGCTGCTAAGGATTGATTGAAAAACCATCTCATCTATTATTATTTTATTTGCAGATAAAGATACACCAATATTAATATTTCAATCAAATTCCTCACTTTATTCAAATCCAACCTAATTTATAAAGAAGCGTAGGAAAAAAAAGGTGGGAGGAAAAGTCACCACAGAAGGTTAAAGTTATTTTGCTATGCTTAATGTATATACATTTGTGTGTGAGCCACACATCCTGATCAGACCTTTTATTTCCTATTTTCAGAAGTTTTTAACTAGAGCAACTTAAAAAGATGTAAACACCATGACTTCTGGGTCAATTGTATATAAACCCCCTGCATAAGTATCGTCATTTTAAATTTACCATCCTATAGTTTCATTGTTGCGGCCCTCTAGTTAAATTGCTTCTTGGTGAAATTAGTGAGCCGACATGAGAGTAAAATGACAGAGAAAATTAATTTAGAAGTCTATCTACAATGAGTACACATCTTCTTAGAACGCTCCGCACCATGCAATACGTTCTGAATCACTCGTTTTGAAAGTGTTGCGGCACTTTGGTCTTTTCCCATGCTCCCTGTTTGGCACACAAAACCCTGCGAAAGTGCACACATGGAAACTCATCTACAACAATGAATTTCATGGATAGTTTGCCTTTTTTTTTTTTTTTTGGGGTGTTGGAAGTTGGAAGGTAAAGCCACCAGGGGGTAACTGCACTCTTTACATGTATCAATTATGTGTAGCTTGTTTTAGTGAGGAACCCACTGAATGATGATGATGCATATTATGGCACTGTGTTTGGGACCACCTAAACTCTGACATGGATCCCAACACCAATAGAACCCATCTGCTATTTTTTATTTTCTTTTTCTTTTTTTTTAAATTTTTAGTTTTAATTTTTTATTTTATTTTCTTTTTATTCTCCTTTTAATTAATTCTTTTATAGCATACCTTGGTAGACTTACACTTGGATGCATCTCAACAATTGTCACATAGCATGGAGCTTATCAAGTACAAGTAGCGACACATGATAACACATCATGTTTCCATTCACATCAAAATAATAAGGATAACTACGTATACAGAAAATATTGATAATTCACGTTAAAGATGACAATGGTGTCATCTCAATCAAAAGAAAAAGTAAAGAGTAACCCAGCATTCCTTATCTAGACCAAGTGTTTTGTACATGAATATACATTTTTTTTCAACGACAAAAATATCAGATTAAGAGTTGCGAATACATGGATTAAATGTAAAAGAATATTCAGAAAGTGAAATTAGACTTAATTAATTACATCTAATTGTATATATCTTGCCTTTCATAGTAATTTTCTCTAAAAAATGTCTTTTATATAAGGAAAAAGTGTATATGAGCTGATAGCTTATTTTGAAAAATGGGCTGCCAGCTCAATGTCATGTGAGCCCTCCTGCTAGTCACATCGGGGTGAGGCTCACATGACAGTGAGCTGGCAGCTCATTTTATAAAATGAGCTGCCGGCTCATGCCCAGTATCCTCTTTATATAATATACATTTGCTAGTTTGTAGCTAGAGTATCCTAAAGGATATTTTCAGAATGAAAGTTTTTTTTAAACAATGGCATTGTGTATATTAGAAATAATTAGAACATATTATGCAATAAAAATGATAATTATATCTTCTCTAATTTTTTTCTTTTTTGCATTGGGGAATATCCAAAATTGTCCTGAAACTTTGCCAAAATTTATACAGACTTGCTAAAAAAATTACTCGAATTTGCAAAAGAGCATTATGGATAGTTGGTGTTATGTCATAACCATATATCACCTTACAAATCAAAATTCTCAAACATGAAGTACACGTCAGTGGTGTTAGTAACAAATTGAATCAAACAAATTAGTAAAGATTTAACTCACAGTAGTCTACTGGATCATTATATCCAGGTACTATAGTGAGTTAATTAATCCGGAAGTAAAACAAACACCTAATCGAAAACATGGGCAAGGTATTAAAAGTAGAAAATTAGAATAAAATATATCTTGTACACTGTTTAAAAAAGTTATAGATTTTCAAATACAGTTAAGCCAAAAAAATATATATGGATACCTCAAAGTGAAAATATACCCCCAAATAAAAATTTTCCCTTTTTATCATTTTTTTTCTTTTTTGCAAATAATTTTTATCATTTGAGGGAAAGATTTGAGCCAAAGTCTTTGTCTACTTTATCCAGATAAGCTCATAGAAAAGGACAAAAAAACAGAGAATAAGATAAGATTTGCACTGCAGCTCAATAGTTTTCTAGCTTCCTTTTGGGGGGGGGTGCGAGCGTCTCTCAGGTTAGCCGCTATTTCTTATAGAAGAAGAAAACACACGCGTACCTAGGTTTGTCTCCCAGGAGGTGTGAGCCATAAGGACGCCCTAACTACTGGGACCCACCTCAGCGAATATGCGTGTCTAAATTTGTAGACAAAATCTCCAAGCTTAGTGGAGAGCTTATTAGCAACTAAGAAAAGTAATTACATTTATTTCCTATGGGGTTGATGGGTCTGAGTCATATCAGAACCCCCCGCATTATAAGAGCATGCGGTTCTTATTCTAATCTAGAAATCATTCTTCTAATTACAAGGAGAAAGTAACAAATTAATCTGCGTTAACGGTACTAAATGCACAAGAAGATGTAAACTCTTAGATTATTAGATTTTTAGATTCGTACATAAATCCAACAGCTAACATTCCTTGGATGCATATTTAATGTTGTGGACTATCCGTTGGATAATTTCTCAATTACGGGAATAGAACCACCTACTAGCATGCAAGCGGTTCTGTTCGTGGTTCATAAATTATCATTATCAGGGTAAACTTCACAAAATGCGCAATAAGTTCATACGTTTTTCACTTCACGCCCATAAGTTTAAAATTTTTGCTTAACTCCCCTAAAAAGTTTCATCTGAAACCCCCAACGCTAATGCCATTAATTATAATGTCTCACTTGCAAGTGGTGTTTAAAGAGACCAAAATACTCCACCTTTCAAATAAACCCTTTCATGTACTCTAATATTTTAGCTCTAAAATCATTTTCCCTCTTCCTGTATCTTCTCTCTGCTCGTGTTCACTCTCAGATCAGAGCTCCTAATCTCAAAGGATTGTTTTTGGTGATTTTGTGGAAAGTGCTCCGACTTTATGATAGTGCTGTGAAATTTGCCCGAACATTTTTACACCAAGATCCAAGAAATCTATACTGCTATATTAAAAACTAAGTGAGGGCGACTAAAAAGTGAATGATTGAAGGACTTTTTCTCATCACCATTATGATTGCAAGGGTAAATTTGTAATTTTACAATGACATTTTTTACCCTTTTCTTTTCTTCTCTCTTTTCCCTTTATTTCTTAAAGAACATTCTATATCAAACTCGATTACATGAAAAGAATATTGGATAGCACACGTTTACTACATTTTAGTTTATAAAAAATACAATCTTTCTTTGAGAACATTTTAGATCATATTCAATGACATGAACATTGGCGCAAAGACACATCCTTATATTTCAGTTTATAAAAGACACAAAGATAATATGATGATGTTTAAAAGACACAAAGATAAAAATAGTGATGTTTTTAAAAGTGAATATATGTAAATTAAAAAAGAGCCAAGTTTCTTTCCATATATCTATACTATATTAGTATATTATTATGTTTTAATATAAAGAAAAATTAGTGGCACCAAGGTTAAATTGCAAAAGGTAAAAAGATAATTTCCTCTTATAAATCATCTCATCCTCCCTCTCTATATCCGCTATTTATGCACATACTCGCTATACATATTATTAAATTATTTTTCACTTAGAAAAAAAAATTAAAATATGCAAAAATTATATTTTCTCATTGCGTGCATATGCACGTGCCAAATTTCTAGTACAAATAATTTCTCCTAAATCTTATCCCAAAGATCCTAAAGGGATGTGTAGGCTCTTTTATGAATTTGAGAAAGAAAAGTGCAATATAGTAAGGATGAGAAAAAAGGAGAGGAGGAAAACAAATGGAAAGTGGACACATCATGTGAACATGCTAGAAGAGGACCAAGGCAGAAGGTGCCTCCACTTCGCTTGTCTCCGATGTGTGTTAAGAACCAAATCCTATGAGGGTCCCTGAGTCCCTCCAAAAAAAAAAAAAAAAATCATACGCCTAGTAATAAAAAACACAAGAACTATCTTTGTATATGTTTTAAAGTCAGTTGATTATACTGATAAATTATTTTGAGTGGACAAATATTTTAATTATTTATATTAAACTTAGTGATTATGCGGATATTGTATCTTAAAATGATAGTAAGATACTTTCCGTATTCCACTGTCTCTAACCCCCCTAAACTTTAAAAATCACACTTAAACCCCCCGTTAAGTTTGGTATCTTACATAATGCCCCCAAATGTTTTCAAAATTTTCAAATAACCACCTTAATGGTGGTAATAATGAACCAATAAACGAATAACAAAACACCCATTTTTCAATTAACACTCTAATTATCGAATGAGTTAACCTATACTTATGGGGTTTTTTAATTACAATTAAAATAAAGGATAAAAAAGTTTTTCCCCCTAATAGTGACATTTGGATGCACGTGGCCAGAGGGGTCGTCTGACAAAACTTGGGGGTTAAGAAACATATTTCTAAAGTTTTAAGGGGTTATCTTAAAAACAATCAAACTTAATGGAATTTTCTTGAATTTGGCCCATATTTTTTTCCCACAGCCCCTCTCTGGGCTATTGCCTTTGAAACTTTAATGAGATGGTCCCTGTTCCTCTACAGCCACACCCACTTCATCTAAACCATTGCCTGGATTATCACTATGTATGCAATAATGAGGGGGAAAGAATCAAAGATAATGTAAGTAAATTTATCACAACAGCATAACCAACATTATTGCATGCATAGTGATAATCTAGGCAATGGTGATAATCATTTTAGAATTTTAACTCATTGTATGTGTTCGGTTCCTTGTGGTAATCGACTCAGACTTTAATGTGTCTTCTTCAATAATTGGGTTCAATGTGAGGGAAAGAGACATCGTATGAGCACAAACTAGCATTCTCCGGGGTTTCAGGGAGACGGCAATATTCCTAGACTCTTTCTTGTCCATGCTACATGTTTTTGTTGGTTGACTTAGGATGTGTTTAGCAATCACTCAAAAACTAGGTCAGGTTCAACCCTGACTCAGTTCTACTCTAAACCAATTTAGTGTTGGACCACTACCCTCCTGGTCTAACGCTAAACTGGTTCATGGTCCCATTTTGACCTAAGAAAAATTGGGCTAGAACTGGCCTAGTTTTTACCAATCAAAAGCAAACCTAAAACTGAACTAGGTTTAGTCGACCTTGCCAAAGATTAGGAGTTTGGCAATCACCCAAAAACTGAACCTGACCAGTTCTACTCTAAACCAGTTTAATGTTGGACCACCACCCCCTGGCCCAACACTAAATTGGTTTTATGGACTCTTTTTGGGCTAAAAAAACTGGGATAGGTTCAGTCCTGACCCAATATTAGGAATTTGCCACACACACCCTTATATTAGTTGTATAAATAAGCTAATGTTCTTGCAAGTAGCTTTGTAGGTTTCACCAAAGTAAAATGATTAATAATTGGTATAGATTTTCTTTGATGATTGATAATTATAGATAGAAGGTTTCAAATGTTGCTGTAATCATAATAATATGGAAAAAAATCTCAAATATTGGATAAACAAAAATTGTTGCAATAGAAATTTCACTAACAAAACATTGGGAGTTCCCCCATTGAAATAAACATAAATCTATTTTACATGGATTATTGAGAAATTCATGGAATTAAAGAGCCGCTAACCTTACAAAGATGTTGCAAAGTTATGGAATATTACTTATGCTCCTCCTCTCCTAAATAGACTTAATCACCACAAGTTGTACTTTATTTAAATAAAATATATGTGATTAGAGGTGGGAATTAGTAAATTACAAAAAAGGCTCAAGGGGACATGAAAGCACCCTCTCATTGGCCAACCTCCCTTTTGTCTTTTTCCATTGCTCAAATACCCTTGCTCCCTCCCTCTCTCTCCTCTCCCTGCCTCTCTCTCTCTCTCCTCAATTCCTGCTCTCCATTCCATTGGTCTCAGAGAATCTCTAACTGCCGCTTGAGCTGAAGCGTGAGTGTCTTTCTCAAAGTTGTTCTTCTAGTTTTCTCCTACTTGCTCCCTAAAAATTTCGAGTTTTCTTTCTGGGTTTCTTTTGCTATCTTTGGTTCATTTTTGCTCCCATTTTGGGCGAATTCGGAAATGGGTATCTCTCGTTTTGTTGAACTTTGATGTGGGTATGGAGAATTTTGAAGCTTCTGGCGTGTTTTTGATGTAAAGGACGCACCTTTTTCGTGTTATTCGTGTGAATTTGTTAAGCTTTTTTTTTTTTCTCTCTTTTGGGGAAATATATAAGTTCGTGAATAACTTGCTTACTGTTGTATTCCAGTATGCTTAACTGAAATGTGTACTGTTTTGGTTTTGATTTACACCGCAATACTTTGGAGGAAGTATGAGCCTTCAGCACTAATCATTTGGCAATTTGGGCAGTGCTTGAAGATGCAAGCCGGTGTGTGCTTCAAACCCAATGGAGGAATTGGGCAGCTTTCAGCCCCCCAACAAAACCAAGCTAGTTTGCCTCCGTGGTGGATTGGAGCTCAATCACTTTATCATGGAGAATATTTCACCCGGTCGAAATCGACCGCTGGAAACTGCCTTAATGGAGAGGACCAAACGGTGAAGGACCAAATGGCTGGGCGAAGGCCGGCGATTTCAGATAAACGTGGCGGTGACGCTGCCAAGTTTTCGATAATTCAAGGTAAAAAAAACCTTGTGTTCTGGTCACTTTCTTGTACTATTTTTTTTATCGTGAGGGAAGTTCCATAAGCTGAAGTCTTTGTTGTATGCTTGCTCGTTGTTTTGCAAGTTACTGTCAACATATTTTTAATCATTTTCTTAATAAGAATCGTTCGTCATGCAATTTCCTCTTAGTTCGATGCTACTTTGTTCGTATGGGTTTGTTCTTAGTTCCTCAGTTTCATCCCTGGCTAATAGTGCAAAACATAACCGTAGCCATCGACTCATGTCTCAACTATTTTGAGTGTTTTTATGTGGAGCTCCATCCCAGTGTTGTTGTAGTAAATATGTGTTCGGATTAGGGTTCCAACCCTCTAAATGTTGAAATTTGAGCGGCTTGTAGAAAAATTTAAAAGAAACCTAAGGTTTTCTCGAGAGAGAAAGAAAAGTTGTGAGGGGATCTAGATTGTAACTGTTAGAATATAAAACTATAACACTCAGCCCTCAACACAACTTCGGAGTTTCGATTCAGTGGCGAAGACTTTAAGATGGGATCAGAGCAATCCAGCTTTGAATCATCCTGGCCACGAACTTCTAAAGCAGATTAAAAAAAGACACACCAATCTGTGAGTCCAGATTTCGGCCCTTGGAAGGATCCTCGACCGGCGGGGGCATGTTAGGATATAAAACTATAACCCTCAAAACTCACCGCAACTTCAAAGTCTTGGTGCAGTGTCAGGGACTTTAAGAGTAATGACTTGATAAATATTTAGTAGATTGCTGTAGACTTCGACGTGTCGAGAATATAGCTCTAGCTTGGGGTGAAGCTTGTTGAATCTCGTGTCTCTGATTTGATTTTCTCTTCTTTATTCTTGCTGTTGTTCTTTATCTTCCGTTATACGTTATTGTGAACTACGTGGTTGGCTGATTAGCATAGAGAATCCATAATATAGAGTTGAGAACGAAAGAGCTGAGAAAAAACAAAAACCAAATCTAATGTTCTCTTGTTGAAATAATGAAGTGGTGAGAATTTCGTAATAGGTGATTGGGGGCCTCAAAGTTTGGCAAAGACATTTCATGCTTGAAAGAACTGGATGTCCTTAAAGGAGAGGTTATAGCAGATATTAGATGCAGTGGAGTTTAGCAGAATAGTGAACACTCCACCAATCATTGTGAATGGTGTTATTCGAAGGAATTTGTAAGAATTTGAGCCTGTCTTTAAAATGGATGTATGCAAGAGCTAGATAGCTGAAGAGAAAGCTAAAATAGATGGGATAAGACTTGTTAATCCTTGTTATGTGTTGGCAAGAATTGTAAAAGTTGACTATATATGGATCTTGTATAACAGTTGAATTCTCCTTGTCAAATAGCGTTCTCCATGGAGGGTAACTCCATAATGAGATGGGCAATTACAAAACTACCATGGACTTTGGGGTGTTTTTGGACAAAACTGCTGTAAATTTACTGAGAGAAAACTACCATGAACTAATCTGTTATGCATGCCTGATGGCAGCCAGGTAAGTTGTCAATTGCTTCGCATGTGATATGGTTTAAACAATTCCGCCCTAAGGTACTTCATATATCTTTTATTTTACTCTTAGGAACTGTCACTTGATAGATATAAATAAGGGTAATAAAATTTTTTTATGTTAGCTTTTTGCAAACCCATCATGATTCATGGTAGTTTTGTGAAGTTTTACCTTTTCTCTAAGTACCCACTTGACAACGCATTAATCTACCAGTAAGCGAGTTTTGAAGTAAATGGTTGAACCATGAGTACTTTCAAGTACTTCTCTCTTTAAATACTTTCCTCTTGTGCAAATGTGTGGAGCATGCTTGATACATAGCACGTGCTCTCTGAAATCTATAAGTGGCAACATCATTACTATCTTAAGCTAGTCTAAATTCAAGCCACGTTGTCTATGAGTATTTGAATAATTGAAGAAATTGGCAGGATCCTGCAAAACATTTGACTTAGCTATCATGCTATGGTGTAGAATTCAGAGACCTGAGAATCTAAAGAATATATATGAAATTCAAAACCTCACAAGGTTTGGGTTTGGGTTGATTGACACAACATGAAAACTAAAATAGTGATGATTATTAATAGCTTAAAGCTGGAGGGCAGTAAAGGAATATAATTGCAAGAATGTAAATGATTAGCTAGTCCTAAACTTAGCATGAAAAATATCTGGTAATAAAAGCTGTACTTTTAAGATTTCAGTATATGCAATGTGTAAAGTCTTCAAGTTTCCAAGGATCTTTCTATCTGAACATGAACTCAATTGGAAAATATATTTATTATATTTCACGGTTTTGACTTTCCAACACTATTCCTTCACATTTACTGCGATATGAAATTGAATTCTTACCCCCCTAACAAGTTTTTGATTCAGACAACAAGGATTATGGAGGTCAGAAGACCCAGAAAAATTCCACTACAATCTCTCTGCCGTCTCCATTTGAATACCAAGGATGCTTTGAATTGGGACTGGGTCAGTCTATGGTATACTTTCCCTTCATCCATACTATATTTTTTCAACAGAAAATTCAGGAAGTTTGATAGAATTTAGTACAGTGGAATACTCATCTTTGATTTATCTTCGACAACTGCATTTGACATTGTAGGCTTGCTCAAATTATCCTTTTGTCGATCAATGCTATGGCCTGTATGCAACATATGGAGCTCAGGCTACGGTTAGTTTCTCTTATCTTAGAGGACTGAAGTATTTTGCTAGATTGAAGAATCCTTGTGCATCTTTTGGAGTGGAATCGTGGTTATATCTTGAATTGAATACAAAGTTTTGAAGTTCCCTTTTGCGAAGGTTTAACAAATAGATAAATTACAGTAATTTATATTTGACTTGAATTTAAACAAGTTCAAGATAAGAATTTGTAGTTTAAAAAGACTGACAGGGAAACAGTTAACTTTGTTTCGCTTGACTTTATCAAAACTGTCTGATGTTATGCATCTTCTGGATATTACACCTAAGTTACACTTCTAATTTCATGGGCTCTTTCACGGTTTCAGTTCGTTGCAATTGAGATAAGAAAAATGCTGATCATCAGATGAAATTAGACAAAGAAATGAATGATGTATGACACAAGAGGCTTTACCACTGGAGTAGAATCTCACTCATGGTAGGTTGACAAGTTGATGCTGAAACTTGAACCCTTGTAAAAGATTTGCACCACTGTCCAGTTCAAACTATCATATAATTCAATGCCTTCCCTAAAGCTCAAAAATTCGGGGCAGATTCTTTTCCTGAAACCCTGTAGATGGACTTTTGTTATTAATTTTTAGGTAGATCAAATGTTTGTTGTTGAGAGGTTATTGCTCTTGGTGCAGGATACTTGTTACTACTAGGATATGCTTTCATCAGAGGCTAATCAGGAAGTAGTTTTGAATTGTTCAATTTTCTAGTTCTAGAACTTTTATGGGCCTTATGGCTGTCAGTGTAGATGGTTGCTTGAGATTGATGAGGTCACTTTGTGCTTTACTAGCTTTCGATAAGTTTCCAGCAATGAGTTGATGCACTATGTTAGGATGTCGTAATCCTAAATCAACATGTTTGATTAATTATTTAGATATGTCAGAACAATTAAGTTTTGATATAAAAAAGGTAAGGACTCCAAGGATTGATTGAAAATTTTATGGACTTTCCTGTTTATGGCTACTCAATGTTTTCATACATGATCCACAAGCTTTAGTTACGATGCATTGCTAGATGTTGCTGTGTATGTCACTAATGACTATTTTTCTCCTTTCCTTGAAGCATGGGCGTATGCTTCTGCCACTGAATATGACAGCTGACATACCAATATATGTGAATGCAAAGCAATATCACGGAATTGTTCGGCGTCGACAGGCTCGTGCTAAAGCAGAGATGGCAAACAAACTGATTAAAGTTAGGAAGGTATCCACAATCTCCCATGGTGGAAATGTGTAATGTATATTGGCAACGGGGATGGTATGAGCTGACGTCTCATATAGGAAATTGAGCTACCGAGAGATAAAGAGTAGCGTGGCCTACCTGCCCCCAATAACTAGCAGGATAGGCCTCACTAATAGTCTATCTTTTGGAAGCTCATTTGCCAAAATGAGTTGTGGCCTCATACATTATTGCTTTTGTCAAGATAGGTTAGAAATCCTCCAAGTTTCTTGTAGAGAAATCCTACAATGTTTATGTGAACCAATAATATCTCTTTACTTTGTGGACTCTATGAAAGATATTTGTTTACATGCATTTCATGCAAAAACAGAATTATAATTGTGGAACACACTGAAGAAAGAGATATATTGGTCCTGAGAACAGATTATAGGATTCTCTACAATCATGAATTCGAAGGTGCCAAAATAGGCAACTTATCGCCGGAAGTTGATTTTCTAGTATTGTATGTGTGTGTGTGTCTGTATGTGAACCTTGTTTTTTTCCCCTCCCTTATTTTCAGCCATATCTTCACGAGTCCCGTCACCGTCATGCCATGCGTCGCCCAAGGGGAAGCGGGGGCCGCTTCCTAAACTCAAAGAAGGATGGTAATTCACAAGGTGGCAATAACACCAGCAGCAAGGTTAGAGAGGAGAAGCCACCTATGATAATCTCCACGTCTCCAAGCTCTGAAGTCCTGCACTCTGACAGTGGAAACCTCAACTCTGCAAGCAGTGGCTCGAGCATCAATGGATCGGAGGTGACAAGCATGTACTTCATCGATCATTTTCGCCCGTCCATTTACATGATGGACGGTAGTCTCCTCAAAGTTTGACTAACGGTCTTGGGGATGACCGTTGATTATGGTATTTGCTCTCAGACAGCAAATATCGTAATCTTATGGGAATCCCCAAGACTGAGACAACCAGATGAAAGAATGAGCTATTTTGTCAGTTTCGATCTGGCTATAGTCAGTTCTTGGTTTGAGGGCTTGTCCGCACCGTCATCTGGTTGTTTGAAGGCAAATCATTCTTGGCTTATCTGCATTCAGAGCTTTCATTATGATGAGAGCTCTTTGTGCGGAAGAAAGTAGGGTTTCGACCCATTACTAGTATTGTGAGAATAAGAAGCAAAACTTGTGCTTGTTTGCTTTCATGTTTGGTGTGCAAGGGGTGGACCTTGTGCTAGGTATTGTATTGTATTTGCTATTATTAGCTTTGGGTGTGAAAACTTGTTCTGGCTTGTAACAATAGCATGAATCATGTAAATTTCTTCAGTAGTGTTTGTGAAATTATCATGCTTACAAAAATCTCAAGAATAGTTGATATGTCTGATTCAGTACTTCATTCCCTTTCTCTGCCATCGTATGATATTTGAAGTAAAAGGAGAGGGTATTGGATTGTACCTAGACTTAGATTTGTGCACATAACCTGTTCTCTTTGCTAAAATAACACAAATTGTTAATAGATAGAACTGGAGAAAGGATTCTATCAAAATGCTCTATAGAAAGGGGTGATCTATACCATTCACGGGTGGTAAGAGGGTTCATTTGGGAATTACAACTTTTTTATTTATGGTGTAGATCAACCCACTCCCTTAGAGCTGGTTTTAAGGATCCCTACTGGTGGAACCTTGTAGGGTTACTACCAATTGACACCCTAGGTTAATTTTTTTTTTTTACTCTTTTACCTTGGTGAAATTTTGGTAGATATTGGCCTAGGTGAAAGTAGTGAGTCTAAGGGCAAAAGAGTCAGAAAAAATTTAACCCCGGGGGTCTATCTGTAACAATAAAACTACAAGGTAAGTAGGTTATAAAAAAAAGGATCCTAAAGGAGGTCTATGTGGAATTAACCTAAAAATCATGGTTTGGTCCTTTATCCTCTTGGGGACCATAGAAGCAAGTATGGTGCTGAGAATGTTCCTTCTATTGTAAAATGTTCAGAAGATATATGTAGAACACAGTTTAAGGTTTTACTAAGGTCTTATATGCCTATGCCAATTGCTGCAATTGTTCATTGTTTGATTATAATGTCTCCCAGAAAATATCCCTGGTAAGCAAGATTAATTTTGTGGAGAAGTTTTTCCCTGTGTACCAACGAAAATGGAGAAAGATGCTTGTTTAATTTGAATTCAGTGGATTCTTTTTATTCTCGGCAATTTAAAGTTGTTTGGAGTGAAAGGAAACAGGACTGAATTTTTCTTATGTTCCTGTTAATTTAAAGTGCCATCACTTTCCCATAACCTGCTATGCCCATAACCAGCTATGAACCATTTGCAAATATGTTCAAGTTCAAAAGAAATGTAAATTACTGCTATCAATCTATGCGAAAATTTTAAGTTTTGATGCTTGTATGTATAATTTGGATACTTTAAAGCCAACCATCAGAGCCAAAAACATCAGAGTATCATGCTTGAAAAGATAGTAACAAGGACAAATATTCAAATAAAGAAGATTCAAGAGGAGTCATGATGAATGATGTATTAAATTAACTTTGTTAACCTTGATTATAAGAGTGTACGTTACATGTATGCCCTCAAGAAAGAATGAAGACTTCAACTCCATCAATTGTTAGAATAAGCCATCATCCAGGGTTCCAAGACATTCGATAAGTTTTTGCAACAGCCTACTCTCATTATTGCATTATTCATGAAGAAACATTATTGATCCCAAAGTATACAGTCTTTCGTTGAAATGCGTTGGTGGCATAATCAACTCGAAGCTGACCTAAATGTGAGTTGAAGCGAAATCCATATCCGAGTCCAACTCCATATCCAGGCTTCCCTTGCCGAAGGGCAGGATTGCCTGATAACATGCAATATAAGTCAATCATCACTAAGAGGGGACAAACAAGACCACCAAAAATATCATACAGAAAGGGCCCTCTATACAAAATAATTATAAATGAAGGAGAATGTGGCATGGGTCAGACATCCATTTTAAGTTGTTGATTGCACTGATTATATAGAGTTTGCATTGATACAATATTTTGGTTGTAACGGTATTTTAACTATTTGCAAAATTTTGTTTGCTCTTATTTAAAATTGGTAGTAAAACATGTGTCACATTCTCCTTCCTTCCTTCTATGGGATTTTCCCCCAGCAACAACAGTTGTCATGTAAAGATAATTTATTAAAAATAAAGTTGCCGCCTCATATCAGTTCCTCAGTTATCACTTGTGCAGATAACTCTATAAGAAACAGATTGGAATCATCATCTAGCTACAGACATTGGAATCTACATCACAAGAAATCATAGTCTCAATCAACCTGGGACTACTGAAAAAATATGGCAATATATTCATTTGTTCAAACTCACCTAGGAAACAAATAAAATCTGTTATCCGCACGCGAGCGTACGCACACAAACAACAAAAAAAAGAGAAGAAAAAAAAAAGCAGAGAGAACAAACAAACAAAAAAAATCTAAAAGCAGAGAGAAAAAAAAAGAGACTATACTTCACCAAGACATATTAATTTCCTTTTGTGTTAATAAGAATAGTGTTTCCAACAGAAACCTGTAGGGCATAATATGTGTGTAACAATTAACTCTACTTTTTATATTCTCCTTATTTAATGAAAGCAAGTTACATTTGACATAGAAATGATTCCTTGATGTGTTAATAAACTTTGTTGAATAATGGCAATAGATAGAAAAAGAATGAACTTACCAGGGACATGATGAGCTGTACCCAAGTCTGTTCCGCAATCCATGAAGATGGCACCTTCAAACCCCTTTGTCTGCAAGGAAAGGAATTTAAAGTTTTAGTATGATCAAATTGATGAGACAAACACAAGTTTTATAAATAAAAAAAGTGTGAAATTTTGAAAAATAAAACAAATTTTCATGCAATTTTTCCCTTGTTCAAATGTGAGATTGCAGCCAAAGTAATTTCTGCTAGTTTTTTTCATTAGATAGTAATTTCCAGGAGTTAGATTTGCTTTTGTTTTCACATGACCTTTGTTCTCGCCGAAAAATATCTCAACAATAATAACTTCTAGTCCATTCGCCAAGCCCTCTGACTCGAATATGTAGCATATTATTTTATGTACGAGGCACTTGATCAAGTTGAGCTATTTTTAAGCAATTGGTGACGGTCTCAGCATCTCTATTTTTCACAACCTCTAGATGAAAAATAAACTTAACCCGGCCTCTTTCCCTACTCACATTACCTTAGTTTAGGATTTTTTGATTCTACCTCTAATACTTGGAACGTTTTGGAACGTTTATCTAATTTTGGCAGCTTTTTATGACAACACTACGGATGTTATCTTTCGCACGGACAATCACTATTGTCCCCATTCGGTTGCCCAACCTGCTGACTCTACGCTTTCGAATGGCCTCTCCCCACCCTCTTTCTCTTCAAATGCTAAATACAATATTTCTTTTGATGAAATCTTGTTCGGGTGATAGCACTCCCTCTACTATAACAAGAATTATTGTGATAATCCAAAAGATCAGCAACATTTCACCTCATGTGAATAATTTCATTTGGAGAACTCTTTATAATGGCCTTGCTTCTAGCTAGAGACACCATCATGAAATTCAACATGTTGAGTGATCCAATCTTCCCTCTCTGTGAATTGGAAAATGAGACTTTGGATCATCTCTTCTTTCATCAACTGTCAATTCACCCGCTCTAGTTGGTCCAAGGTTTGTTGTGATGTCCCACCTCTACCCCCTTTCTCTTTGATTCACTTAATGGACCAAGCCCCCTTTCAACTCCCTTATTCATAGTCAGCCAATTGTCGTCTTTATTGCAATTGCTTGTTGGTTCAGGAAAGTGAGGTACGATGTAGTTTTTCGGAGGTAATCATCCAAACCCCTTGGCCATTTTCTCTCTTGTGGAAGTCTACACTCGCTTGCACTCTCCAGGCATGCCGACCTCGGGAAGTATTTTCAGTAGTTGCTCTCCATTCTCATGGTCAGTTCCATACCCTAATGTTAAAATCAATGTTGGCGTTGCCTCAAATAAGAACTATTCAAGTTATATCATGATTGTCTGTGATCATCTTAGCCAATTAGCCATCTCATCCTATCATAAAGTTCCCTTGGCCCTTCTTCACCCCCTTTTGATGTCGAAGCTCATGCACTGCACAAAGGTCTATGATTTGCCTTTTCTTATGGTTAGTATGAAATCATTTTGGAGTTTGATTGTCTTGATTTTGTGTTTATGATGTATAGTGTTGCTGCGTGTCCGCATAATCTCTTGAGTATCTTCGAGAAATGTTCAACTCTCTTCAAGACATTCATGTCCTCTTATGTTAGTGATGTCCTGTGAACCGGTAACCTTATAATGTACAAATTAGCCCATTTTGCTAGTAGATAAAAACGTCTTCCTTCTCAGATGGCTGTGGACTTGCACACAAATTAGCCCATTTTGCTAGCAGATAAAAATATTTTCCTTGTCAGATGGCTGTAATGGTCCACGACATATTTGTAATCAAATTTTTATTGATGCTGTATTAAAATCACTTTAATTCCTCATAAAAACATTTTTCATTTTTTATTGACTCGTGGCTATGTTAGACCTCGATCCCCTCCTTTATCCTCCACCCCCCCTCAAATCCTGACCTCAGCGAAGCAAGTTAAGGCTCAATACCTTTACTCTAGCCAGCGTTGTCTTTCTTGTTGCCCTTGCAAAGTTTCTTGACAATGGGTCAGCTTCGTGTTTGGTTTTAGATTTGGCAGGAAAACTGAGATCAAACCCGATAAAAGAACAGGATAATCCTTGAACAAATGAGATGCTAACCTGGCAAAAGACGGGATTCCACTTCTAACCCACAAAGAACTTCATGGGTGGTACAAAAATGATCAATTTTTTGTTTATAGTATCTCTTTTGCAAATTTTTATTTTTATTTATTTACTGATTTTTTAGATTTTTTTATTAGTGGCTTTTTTATTCGTGGGCCATTACTAGATTGGTTTGTACACTTGGACTTAACTCAGATCCTAATGGTAAGGAAAAAAGAGTTATTGCAATTTACATAAAATCCCTAATTATGAATTCTAGTGTTTAGATAGCTCGTTTAATTTTTTATAGTTATTTAATTTTTGATATCGTAGAGAAGAATGAGTAGACAATATTAATGATTTTCATTGAATAGTTGTTAAGAAGAGATCCTTTGATCTCAAATGAAGATACTTTATATTTATTCTCTCCTTCCTTTATGTATGATTGTTGTTTTTTATTGCTTAACATCAATGTTGCATGGGTTCTTCTATCACGCCCCGGACCAACGAGCCCATTAGAGCAATGTAAGCCCTAGAACTCGAGCAACGCGTGGTTTAGCTCAATCCACTGTCAAATTGACTAATCAATGTTGCACTTGATTCTCAAGACCCATAATTTAAATCCTCTTAAACTCTATCAATTTTCCGAAGTGGGACAATTAGTGGGCTATCACAACTTCTATCATGAAGCTGTATGTATATCCGACACATCTCATACCTGTACCCGACACTTCTTGGACACTCCTTAAATATATGCACTTATTTATTTAGACCTATACTCAATTACACAATACGTGTTCTAATCTAAAACACTTGTCATACACTTCTTGAACATATATTTCACATTCACTTTTAAAACTTGGTTGACACAGATCAAGTTCGTTTCCGCCCATATTGAGTTAAAAACTACGATTTTAAAGGTTGTTTGTGTATCTAAATCTAGGGGTGAGCAAATGGATCGTTCGGTCGGTTTTGACTATTTTTTCAAACTGAACTGAACTAGATTCAAAATCGAAGTTTGGTTCAGTTTGTTCAGCTTGGGTATAGACATGTCAGAATAGAGAAATTTTAGCTAACAAAAACTCACTCCTTCAAACCTCTTACTCATCTCATACCCCAAGTTGACAAGCATGCTCGTCAAATCAACTACTTTACAAACTAAAATTTAAACTTTATCACTTAAGATACATAAAAATATTAGTATGAATTATCTTTTCACCTAGAAAGAGCATGAGTTTTTAGACAATTACATTGAGATTGGTCAGCTCAGTTATTTCAGTTTCAAATATTTCAAACAATGTTTTAAAAAGCGGGCCCTTAGCCTGCCTAGTCCTAGGCAGTACCTCGGCCGCCTACCTAGATGGGAGCCTATGGAAGCATGGACCGCTTACACAAACTACATTACTTAGGTCCTAGTCGTGATTTCCTCCACAGTAGCCTCCATGTCCTCTACCCTCCTCCGAACTCCTCTGGCCTCCTCCATTAACTATGAACACCTCCACCTCGCACTTTCAAAAACCTCCTCCACCTCACTTTCAAAAAACCCTCATGCACCACCATTCAAACAAAGAAAGAAATCTGTCTTGGCACCTAGGTGCTAAGCATCAGTCTGGTACCAAGAGGTGCCTAGCACTTTCCATAACATTGACATGTATTGTCAATTATTATTACCAAATGACAAAAAGAAACTATCTAGACGCCTTGTCTCTGGGTGTCGGGTCCGATGCCTAGGCCGTCGAATGCTTTCCGTATTTTTGGTTCAAAAACCAAACTAAATTGAAGTTTTCTAAAACCGAACCACGGAAATTTGATTGGTTCGGTTGGTTTATTCGGTTTGCACTGATTAGTGCTCATGCATGTCTAGCCCAGAACTGTCATTTCATCACCTACGTTTTGACGGTGTAATCATACTCTACCTTTCACAAATTTTTTGTGCCCCCTACCAGTACCCGCACACATATCCATGCAACTTAGCTTACCATATTTGGACAACTGAAAGAAATATTTTTTCAAGAAAACAGTGAACAAAACAATCTATTTAACTATTTGGGAAATTTAAACTATTAGAGCAATAATAGTAGTAATAGGAATATTAGATGTGCTAAAAAAGGTCATTTTTTGGGATAATTTATCTTTTTAATTTAAACTACTTTCATTCTCTTGTATACAATAGAATTTTACAAATTACACAATGAGTTGATTAAGACAGAAAAGAAAAAGATAACTCTTATAGCAAATAATTCATTCTAAATATGATGAAAGCAAACGAAACTAAAAAATCATCACATTCTAATTTCTAGGCATACTTTTTCTTTTCAGAAACAAATGTATGTAAATAAAACATTAACATACTTTTAGAGTCATGAGTTTGTGTTACAATCTAAACTATATATGCTGTGAGATGGAGTATTATCCTTTTCAGCGAGAAAGGAATATTCTCAAATTTCCTGTCATCATGTTGTATGAAAATGAGATGATATATGTCTCTTCTTTTCATGGGATGATGCGATGCACCATGTTTAGTTTCTAGTCATCTGATCATAAATCTAGAGGGCTAGACAATCTATATACTTTAAGGGGAGGAAATCTCTTCACATTAAAAGGCCTTGACACATAAATTAGGTAATCTATATACTTTAACGGATAACTGGAGTCATCAAGAAGAAGGGGGGAAAAGTTGTGCTGCTTACTAATTACCACTTAAGGGACGCAAATATGGTCAGCCATAGACAATCATTTCTACATGGTAACCGAGAACACAAGGAAAGAATCACAGACAACTGGATGAAATAACTTGAGTTGTCACAATAATGCAAGAAGTTGTCCTGCTCAAGGGATCCAAGAACGCTTGATTAGCAGATAACCATTTTTAGATGATAATCCTAAATACAAGAGATGATGTTTCTTGGTCGTGCAAAGATGAGAATAATGTATTTGTCCATCAAGAAAACCTTTCACTTGTTAGATTAAGGGTAAATATCAGAAAATCCCCCTTATCTTTGGACGATTATCGGAAAATCCCCTTAACTTTCAAAATATCAGAAAAGCCCCCGTTAAGTATAGAGATTATTACAAAATCCCCCTTAACTTTCAAATTCTATCAGAAAATCCCTTTAACTTTGATATTTTATAAGAAAACCCCCAAAAAAATAGGGGGTTTTCTTGTAACCCCTAAACTTAAGGAGGTTTTCTGATATTTTGAAAGTTTAAGGGGGGTTTTCTGATATTTTGAAAGTTTAAGGGGGGTTTTCTGATATTTAGCCTCAGATTAATGCAGGTTAACCTTGAAACCTCTTGCAATCTTCTAAAGGGACTGCTAAATTTCCCATAATGAAAGTAGAATCATTTAAACATAACAATTGTTCTTATAGTGCTTCCTAGTTTCTAGAACAAGCACTTTTGTGGGTAGAGATGCAATCATTTAGAGCATAACTAAGAGCAATAAACCATTTATTAATTGTGATCACCCACTTCAAAAGAAAAGCTTCATAAGAAGATTTTACACTTATGAGTCGTGTCCCATGAAGTTTGATTATTATTACTCATAAAAGTTCCAGTAAGCAGTAGGTTATTGTTTTAAATATCAACCGATATGCCCTTTATAAGGCTTGCCACAAAATGATATAATTTCAATATCATTTTTGGTTTTCGGCAAACTTTTGGCAACATATCAAGATTTTCCTAATATGCTCGTTGACATTTAGGCCTCAAAGCAAGGCATGATGTTCAATATTGGTTTGTATTTTGTACCTATAATTTTTTTAGTGATTGGGTTTAGATTTATGGCTCAATAAGGGTCTAAACCTAAATTAACACCCATTATATAAACACCCCAAAAGGAATAATTATGTCTCCATTGAGCATAAGGGGGCATTTGGGAACCCATGAAAAACTAGGCCAGGATCAGTCCTAGCCCAGTTTTACCCTAAATCAGTTCAAAGTTGAACCGAGGAGGGTGGTCCAATAAAGAACTTGTCTAAACGCCCTTTTTTGGCTTAAAATAATTTAGGCCAGTTCTGGCCGCTTTTCCCAAATTGGGGTTAGAAATGAGGCCAGAATCAATCCTAGCCCCATTTTGAGTTGTTGCCAACCACACCCTAAATTCTTTTCCAAGAGTGTTACGTCTCTTTCAATTCTAGACACTATAGATGGATTATGTATTTTGGCACATGTGCCTTCACCATCAACTGCTCTCAATAATGAGCCCCTTCTCTTCCTAGACTACTTGCTGCAAGTAAGTTTCTCTCTTCGTGAATCTTTCACCATTTAAATATCTTTTCCTTATTTTCATCATCGAGACTGTTAAGCTTTAGCTTAGAAGATGTCGAAAAGACATAACTTAGTAGGAGTTACAAGCCAAATATGTTTAGTCCTAGTATTATAGACTTGGAAATATTAGTAACTTTTATATTAGTGGATAAACGTTAAAGAGCTAGCAACATTCTTCACAACTCCATTCTTTGACGCATCATGCACAAGTATCTATGATATGTAGTACACATTATCCAATATGACACTCAATATTTACTAAATATCCATGATATATCTTTGAAAATCGCCATCTGATTTGGAAATTCTCTGTCTGACAAATTTCTGACATCCGACATTTAGAACATTGTATTAGATAAGGCTTTAGCCTGATGTATTAGTATGTTCTTGTTGGTGTTATCAAATTTGATACAATGTTTACCTCCAAAAAGAAATCAGTAACAATGTCAGGACAGAACCTTTTTATGCAAGTGCCATACAGGTATAAATCAGAGTTTTTTGTAATCAAGGGTATGCACTCTACATTCTTAGACAGCAAACACTTAAGCAGAGTGAGGAGTTCACATACCAAAGGCATTGTAAATTCACTGTTCAACACTAGGCATGACCTTCCTGAGCCAACTGCACCCTCTCCATAACCTCGAACGCTACCAACGCCTCCAATTGTAAACGCCTGATGAGGTGCCATGTCTCCTACAATTGAACCACCTGTCAAGCTGTCAAATAGGAACTATAAGTGATAGATCTTAGAAAGGACATAATTGAAAGCCTCAGAAAATGTACTCACCTTGAGACTAATAACGCTGGCCCCAATTTGACTCCTTTTGAAGCAACAAATTTGAACCGATTGAAGATGAGCCACTTTGACAGAAGAGGTAAGCCTTGTTCCATTTGAAAACTCAACTGACAAGAATAAGTCAGATTAAGATCCAAGTCATCTTGAAAGAGAAAGAATGTTTATCACTTACTCTGGAAAAACTATGATCATTTGCAGTTGCATACTGTGACTCTTGCTTCAAAATAACCATATTATCATAATGACTACCACTGCACAATAATAAAACATTGACCAGTTTATCAGCTTGAAGCAACAACAAAACAACAGTAACCAGTCTAATTACCTGCAAGTCAGGGGAAAGCCATCAAGGTCCCTAGTTATGGCACGGCCATCATCGTTTTTAGGGCGGACATGCTGGATTTAAATAAAATACACAACGAAGACTCTATGTCAAATTTAACCTTTGTAAGAATGGTGAATAAAGTACATAGTTTTATCATTATTGTAAAAAAGTGGCACCCACCTCAAATTTGATACTAGTTGTGGTGTTCCAATGGGAAGTAGCAGGTTCACTAAGATCCACACCCACTGACATGCGACATAGGTTGACTCCCCCACTCCCTGATCGAGAAAAATTATTGACTGGCAATCCATGAACAGCAATCTCTGGTGTTACTGAGTGCTGGTAATAAAAGTAATGTCAGTCAAGTAGTGTCAAAGACTTAACCAAGAGAACAATCTAAATATTTCAGCAATCCAATTATAATTTTTAAGGGAAAAAACTAACTCATGTTATTTTAAGAATGGATAACCAATTTTTAATGAATGCATCAAAAAAGATGCCCAAATAATATAATTACACAATCTTGCAACACGGGACTGAACAATATTCTTTAAAATTTTTAATGTACTAAGTACTCTATTATCCCCCACCCCCCCCCCCCCACAACACACCAAAAAAACCTGAAGCATGTATATCAATCACATATATTTATTACATAAAGAAAAAAAATTCTTTTAGGTAATACTTTAAAAATTATTTTAGTTAATACTTTAGCAAAAAAGAAATTTGACAAATTCTATCGCCTGCTCCAACTAGCTATCTCATTCCCAATCCTCAGGAATTTTATCAGCAACAATATCACGAATTTTTGCTGCAAAAGACAGCTATCATCATTTGGCTATACAATAGTAATCTGAATGTCCAGAAGGTCACAGATACCTTTATTCTCAAATATACTCTACCTTTCTTAATATACTCTATACAATCAGAATGCATCCAACTTTTGGCATGCATCATAAGATAAAATAAAATCTGATTGGTTGTTATGCATAATCATCGTCGTCGTCATCAAAGTTTGTCCAGGTGAAATAGAGTCAACTATGAGATATTCTCTACTAGGGCTTCAAATTAATGGCTGTCGCAACTCTAACAATGCAGGAATGAATCAATCATTTGGCTAGTTTGCCACCCACAACTCTTAACTCTATAACTCAACATGTACACATATAACTTCGGTTATTGCTAAATGCTGATCACAATTAAAATTCACAGCATTAAGAAACTGAACCACAAAGAATCAAACTGTCACCTGAATAACAAATGACTGCTGAGAGAGCCATTCAGGCCTCGGCCGCCTGAATGCGATAATAACACTAGAATCCTGAAGCCCCTTATCCCACAAAAGATCCAACTTCTCACTTCTTCCAAAAAGGTTGGGATGCTTCACACTCAAACTGCAAACAAAATAATAATAATAAATAAAGTCAAATTATCAATCAAATTCTAACCCAAATTCAAAACGTAAACATCCCAAAAGAAACTATACCTTCCAATAACCTGTGAAAAGGGATTGCTAGAACCCCTGAAAAGAACGAAAATTCAAGTAATTTGTTAATGGGTATTTCAAAAAATGCAAAATAAAATAGAAAAAAATGATGGGTAAGACTACGAATAATAGCCTGAGAGGAGGAATCAAGAAGGCGCCACATAATTTGTGAGTGAAGTCCACATTGAAATCTATCTTCGCTGTATTCCAATTCAAAACTATGTTAGAATTAGAGAAAGACACAAATGGAAAAAAAAATTTCCTTTTTTTTAATTTATTTATATTTGGGGAACTGACCTTTTCCAGCATGAATGCTCTTCTGAGCTCCCATTCAATCTGAGATGGGCTCCTCTCATTCATGCAGCATGAGAAGATGGAGGTTGAGGGGAGATGATTGAGGGGACAATTGGGTGTAGATTTTTTATGGGTTTTCTGAATTTTTTTTTTTAATGGAAAATAGAGTAGGGGGGAGAGGGGAGAGATTGGGGAGAAGCGGTGGACAGGCGAAGGGGGGTGTAGGGGGTTTTATGAGAGGGAAGTTTTCGATAAGGGACTTGATTCGAATTTTCTTTGGGGGGTGTGATTATGTGCTTTGCTTATGTTAGAGGTATGGGAATTTTGGGTTTCTTGGTCTACAGGGAAATTTGAACATGAAGTGAACAAAGAGTCCAAACGTCGCTTTATTTTATTTTATTTTTTTAAGGGTTTTTTTATTTGAGAGAAAAATGTCACATTATTGATCGAGCAAATATAACAACGTTGGATTGGTTTTAGAGATGCAAACTAATCGAATGTTGATAAAAAAAACCTTTAATCCATATCCGTCGAAATCAAATACGAATATTGTAAATGAATGTAACACGTACGTAAGGAAAATAATAAGGTAGATGCTCATATGAAATGAGAGACAAAAAAAAAAAAAAGTCTCAAATAAGTAGTCCATTAACATTAACATGTTTAGCGTATTTGAAAAATCTAATCTATCTAATACTATTATGAAAGTGGATTGGCATGTTAAAATATTTTTTCCCAAAGTACCCTTCTAAATACATGCATACATAAATAGAACACATACATACATCCTCCAAAACACATACATACATACATAATAAAACACATATATACATGAACATACATGCATACTTAAATGAGAACAATTATTATTTTTTATAATTATTTTATTAATAATTTTCTTAATTAAATTCCTTTATGGTATGCATTTAATATCTTAAATGACCTCTTCCATCCACTTTCTCCACTAATTCACAAGTCCTTTCAATTCATACTATTACTGTTACTTTTATACATGAAAGTCATTAATAAAACATTTTCACCATCTCTCCCTGTCTAAGAAACGTTCTCATGCATTTAGGAATCGAAAACGCCTCCTCTCTCTTGCAATTACTACCGGAGTGAATTAGTATAAAATATGTAATTCACCTTTCTCATTCTTTCCCCATGGAGCTGATCAAAATGACCATTTTCTGCTATACTCTTTTCCATTGAGATTTTTTAGCTCCTTATTTCTCCCCTCACCGCCAAAATTGGTAGTTTTCCATTTCTCTAAAATCAATTTATGGAAAAATATAGTTTTATGATATAAATTAATTACTGATATTTCCAATGTTTTGGTTGAATTTTATTTCCGGTCACAAGCATGGACAAGATGTGGTCGTGCTAGCCGAGGATGCTCCAAAAGCATAAATACAAAGATGAAAGAAAAGTTGACGTGGTGTTCTTTTTTGCACTGCAATATCACCTACGGTAATAGACACTCTTATTTGGTCGTCCCTACACATGGTTTTATAAATAGTAATATTAGTTTGTCTTATTCGTCTTTTTCATACCTATTTTCTATTGTGTTTCTTATTTGTTTGATCTTGATAAATGTTATAACCATCTCTCAAAAAAAAATTGTAAAAATAAAATTTTTACACCTTGAATTTGTCCATACTTGCCTTGATATTCACTAAGTATTAACCATTATGCCTCAAGAAAAAAGTACATGGACAGTTGTTATCTTCATGAACTAGCTTGATAATCACCAATACGCAGGAGCGTTACATGATTATTTTTAGCATCATTAATTTCCTAGGAAAATAGTAACATTTCTTGCTGTGTCAAGATGAGTTCTTCATGGACCTGCATATTGGTCATAACAAAGATCTTTTATCATGAGAGAGGATGACGAGCCTACGAGACAAGAGCCATGATTTAGAATGAAGTTGGACATATGATAATGGAATGTTATTGTGAAGGAATTAGCAATTAATGTATTTATGTCAATATTTTAGTTTGAAAGCAGAATATTTAATCCCGCTGGTTGAGAACTTGCACATGCATATATCTTGCTAATTATTTATAAGAGAGTTCCGATTTTGAAAATTTATAATGAATCAATGTCAAAAAGAGAGTTCATTTTTATTCTTGATCTTCTATACATGTTTAAATATTGAGGGAAATTTTTTTAAAGAATATAAAATATCTTTTATTTTTGCCATATATCTTCTACACATGCATATTGGTCTTGACAAATAACTTTTATTACGAAAGAGGATGATGAGCCTATGAGATAGGAGCCATGATTTAGAATGAAGTTGGACATACAATAATGGAAGGTTGTTGTGAAGGAATTAGCAATTAATGTATTTATGTCAAAAAAGTTTACTTCAAGAACAAAATATTTCATCCCGCTGGTTGAGAACTTGCACATGTAGATATCTTGCTAATTATTTGGAAGAGAGTTCCGATTTTGAACATTTGTAATGAATCAATGTCCATAAGAGGGTTCATTTTCATTCTTGATCTTCTACACATGTTTAAATATTGAGGATAATTTTTTGAAAGAATATAAACTATTATTTACTTTTACCATATATATTCACAAAGTTCTATCTTATTAGTTTTGAACAAAGTTTGTAAAATCAAGTTTATATTTTTTTGCCATATAAAGCGGAAATTTTATTATGAAAATTCAAAAGAAAAAAAATATATATATGTCCACGTGCAACGCACATGCACTATATTAGTAAGACTAAATTTGTAGACCATCAAAATTGACCTCAAATCTATTTATCTAATAGTCAAAATAAATTTAAATTGTATTGTTGATACATATATTCAGTGGAGCCTATGTTCGGTTATTGGATATCGATCCAAAATTTTTTTTCTATATATTTAAAATGTAAGATCTATGTTTATATGGGGATACTAATATTAATACACATATTTGTGTCCTACCGAATACAGATATTATCCATATATGAGATATGAATGGGGATATGTACTCAGAAATTTGTATCCGTCTTGATTACTTATTGGTTCAAGTCAAAATTTACCAAATTGAATTGTCTCGAACAGACCGAGAACTACAACCTGCATGAACCCACTCAAACGAGAAATAGTGCAAGAATAAAAAAATTTTATTTATTTGTGACATTTTTTGTTCCAATTTGACTAGAGCACATCCAATTCTAACCGATTAAGATGATAAAAAGCCTAGATACTAATTCAAATGCAATACCAACCCATATGAAAACGCTCACAACTCATGGTAAGTTTTCATTTTTTTAGCACAAATTCTTCGCCGGTGAGTTTGCAAGTTGAAGTGATGCACGCGGAAAGATCACCAATAGTTCTACGAGCGCAGTCGTAACACCATCTAAATAGCAAGTCTCAGCCCGACCAAAAACAGTAAAGACGAGCATTAATCGGTTCAAACTAATTAAACCGACTAAATCTTGACGATTCAGTTTGGTTTTGAAATATATTTTTCAGACGGTTCGGTTACAGAAAGTTTCGGACCAAATCGCTCTCACAATTGTCTAGTGCATGTTCTTTCTTTCGTTTCGTCAGTCCACAAATATATCGAACCGGGCGGACCGAAATAATTTGGATGAGTTCCGCTCGGTTTAAAATGTTGTACGGTTCGAGTAGGTTTCGTCAAAATTTATGAAAACAGATCGAACCGGATGGTTTACTCGTCGTGCAAGAGTTTTTTATTTTTATTCCAAGTAAGGGTGGGGAAAATCTCGGCCCAGGCCCAAAACCAAAAAGCCTTGGCGGTGGCCTGCCATCTCTTTCACGCTCAAAACCTCGCCCTTTCTCTTCCTCCTTCGATCGCCCAAAAAAATACCAAAAGAGCGGGGAAAAAGAAAAGAAAAAAAAAAAATCCTAAAAAAAATGGGAGGAAACAAGAACAAATCCCAAGGATTAGGTCGAGCTCTGATCCGCCATCACAATCAACAAGTCCAGCAATCCAAGGAGAGGAGCAAATCCCTGCGTCAGCAGAGCCGAGTTCTCGAGTCCATCACCGACGTCACCGACATCGACGCAGTCTTAGAGCAGGCCGAGGAGGCCGATCGCCTTTACTCTGCTGATAACCCCGCCCCCAATCTCCTCATCAATCTGTAAGTCCCTTTTTTTATTGAAATTTTTTAAAATTAGAAATGGAGTGAAATTAACAGTTTAATACCCTAAAGTTTTGATTGGTTTTGAGATTATTAGGGATTCGGATGGGGGGATGTCGGTTGACGAGAGGAGGAGGCTGCAAAGGGAAGAGGAAGCTCTGCATGCTGGGAGCCTTCGAGTTCCTCGCAGGTTTGCTGCTTTTATTTTGATTTATGGTGACTTGTAGCTTCTGTTGAGTTTAAAGTTTTGATTTTGATTGTTGTTGTCTTTACGTGTTTAGGCCGCGATGGAATGCCAGGATGTCGCTCGAGGAGCTTGACACTAATGAGAGACAAGAGTTCTTAGTGTGGCGCCGAAATCTTGCAAAGTAAGTTCTTTTTTTCCTTTCTTTTTCAATGACTATGTTTAGTGAAGTAGCGGAAAAATTTGGTATATAATTCTATAAAAATTGGTAATGAATTGCCAAGAGCAGGAAGTACTAGCTCGGGTTATTGGGATAAGATGAATATACATGATCATGCTATGAAATTTTGTTTTGTTGGTTTAGCCTTGGATGTCGAGGAAATGTTTATTTCAGTTAGTAAAAAATTAGTAAAAAATCTTTCTTTAGGAAGTTCTGTTCTAATGCCCTTGTGTGGTGGTCATCTAGTCGGGGAGGAGGAGAATCTCTTTTTAGAAAGAACTCAATACTTGGGTTACAATTCTGTCTGATGACTTTTCTAGTTTTCTTCTTGTTATGCTACATGAATTTTATGTGTGATATGGTTAGGTAATTGTGATATCTTTATCCATCAGTAAATTGTCGAGAACTTTCTTACTTCAATGTGAGCTATATGTGTTGATTTGATCTCGTTGGATGTATTAAATTGTAGTCTTACTATCGCCACTTCTGGCTGTGAAATTTATCGGCTATGATTCATCAGAAAAGTGATGTTTTTTTCTTTTCTTAGTTCTCTAAAAGTTCCAGAAAATGCCTTTATTATTTTCTTATTTGAATGGAAGCTACTAGATCTTTGTTCTGTTTACTGTTTACTCACCTTTTGGCCTTTATCTATGAGAGGATTCTTTTTTCTGATAAACATTATTAGATTATGGTTATTGTATAACTACTATAATTTTTTGAATTTACTCATGAAGAATGTAGCCAACATCTGTATGATGACTGATCTCCTATTCATATCATTTTCAAATGTTATATGTACTAGGATCATATTGCTTGCTAATGTTATGTATTTATATTATTTTAAATATAACACGAGGAAGCATTTTGTTTTCTCATGGTTCTATATACTAGTTCGAGACTTCTAATTGCATGTTACGTTTAGCTTTTATGGCTTTAAACAAAACATGAAGATTCATTGCAACAGTCTCTATTTTTCAATTCTTCATGCCAACTTAATAAACATGAAGAAATGTTACGGTTCTATTTCTCATTCACCATAGTCCAAAATAAAAATAAAAATAAATAAATAAATTACATAATACAATTATTTAGTGTCAAAATGGGTCAAACGGTACCAAAACTTTATATACACCATGACCAATGTTTTTCATATATTTTTTAAACTAGACTTGAGGAGAATGAAGCTTGACCTTATTCCTTTGCTAAAGAATCTTGATTTCTGAAGTCAGCTTCTCTAATAATAAGTTTAATGAGGTAGATCGTTTGATAATGTAGCTTACGAAGGGTCAAGAGAAGAAACATGGAAGAAGAGAGATAGCAAGGTCTCATTCTCAAAGAGCAGCTCAAATCATTCTCATCCTCTACTTTCCTTCATGCTATTCACCCTTTGTCAAGACATTTCTTTCTGAGAGAGAAGATAAATTTGAATAGAACTCTATCTTAATCCAAAGAAGCTTAAACTAATACTAAAATTAAAACGAAAACCAAAATAGTATGCAGACTTTCTTTTCACATGAGTTGTAATTGCTAAGTAATAACTTACATCTTATTCCTATAAGATCTGAACCAAATATTCCACTTAATCCAAAATTAAGCTTTGCTATTAATAAAATCTGATACTGTAAGTCCTAATTGCTTAATAGAATACTAGCTAAAACTACATCAATTTTCTTCCTATGCACAAATTTCTCCCTTGAGATGTGTGCTCGGCATTCTACTTCCGTTCTCTATTGCAGAATCTCGATAACCTGATGATGAAAGCCAACAAATGTTCTTCTGATTAGGGGAATATGCTAAAAGAACTCCAATGATAGCAGTGGATTAATAGAAGAGAAAAATAATCTCTAGACCGAACTTGCTAATTGTAAGCACTAAGAGTAAAGTTTGAAGTCACAAACTCTTCATTAGGAAGATCTCAACTGGTATGACACTTAATACAGTTGAAACGAGGATCCATAAGAGATACAGGTACGGGATACACAGTCTTAGAACAACATAAGGGACGCACACATGTACGTATGTGGTCATATGTATATATGTTTATGTGTACGTATAATATGTTTATGTGTACTTATATGTTAAAGTTACAATAGATTGTTCTAGTTAATTTAGAAACTTCTATATAATGTGAGAAAGTTTTATACAAGAAATATATTATAGTTTGTAACTCGAAAAAGATAGAAAATTTGTTTAATGTAACTCTTAACTAAATATTGAATGGTGTTTTCCTCTTTATGTGATCAAAGACCCTTGCAGGAAGTGGTTGAGCTGGTGTAATTGTATCTGTCATTGCCATGTACTCCTCAATGAGTTGTTCAGTTTGGCATCAGACATGGTGAAATTTGCAAGAGGATCATGCTGGTCGATAGACTTGATACCACTCTAGTTTATGGCTATTATGAAAGAAAAGCTATCCTTTTGGTTCTAACTTTTGGTCTATACCCCTATATAAGTAACAAATTCAAATAATTCCAAGAAATGTCCTCAACAATTTGCACTACATTGAAACTAATGGAAAGAGCAAGCATGGAAAATCCAAAATAACCCTTGAACAGCCCACTATTTAATAAGTACCTCACTTTCCACATTCCTAGCCATTCCAAGTTCTTATTGATATTTGTCACCGATAGCCTCTGTTCACTAATGAACAATGTTGGCATTTTCTCACCCATGAAACCCACTGATGCAAATGCAAAATAGAGGCAGAATGATCTGTGATTGAATCAACAGAGCAAAGAAATTAAAACCTTAGATAAAAGTGAAAAGATGAATGAGGTGAGTCATGATTAATTGTCATGCATGCAACACATTTGTTTGGGATAACTTCTTCATGCTTATTTAATTTTACAGAACAAGTAAAGTAGTGGATACAGTCGGGTTTATGGGCATTTTTTTTGAAATTTGAAAAGTAAGCTAATATAGCAGATGTTCAAATTCACATCTTCGTCATGCATATATGTTTGATAGTATTTAAACATTTTTTATTTGGTAGCGACCACGTTCTTTTTATGCTTGAATAATATTTGGCTAAGGTAAGTTAACTCAAAATATGTCGTCTAGGAAAGAAAATTGTGTTATAATGCATTATTAATTTCTGAATTGTTACACACTCGTATCAATTTTGGCAATAAGTTTTTACACATCTACTTATATTATCGTCAATTATTACGTTTGTTGCTAACAGTTTTTTCTCACAAATATATTACCTTGTCGTGCACACATCGCGTGCATTGGAAGTACAAGTGTGGCTTAAGGATGAGAGAAAACAAAGAGAGGAATCAGTGACAAGAAAGATATCAAGGCCTCAGTCTTGACAAACTTACTAAATTGATATTCATTCTCTACTTCATACTGTTTAAGCCTATTTAAAGATATTATATCTTGAGATATAAGATAAAATGGGATAGAACTCTATCTAATCAATACCAACTCAGGATAAAAAAACGAAACATAAATTAATAACAAATTTACTGTTCATGTGAACTGTTTTTTCCCCTTTAAATAACGACTACACTTATCCCTGACAAAATATTCCACCTAATCTGCAAATTTAAACTATAAATAGATCCTAGAAATTACTTCATAAAGTCGTAGCTAACCTTTGGCAACATCATTAGGTGATTGTGAGCTGTGATGACTATTAATTTACTCATCTATGATTCCTTGGGTTTTTTTTGGTGTGGGTTGGGGGGGGGGGGCGTAGGTATTTGCTTGATGGTTTTAGTCTCTTTTCCAATCCTTATGAAATATTCTGGAGTTTTCTTTTTTGTGATTCTTTATGTTTATCTTCAATTCTTCATTAACTTGTTAAGTAGAGTTACTTCAGAAACTTCATATTTGTTAGCTGGATGTTTACTGTGTATGCTTCTCAAAATATATTTTTGTCTACAGACTTGAGGAGAATGAGAAGCTTGTCCTTACTCCTTTTGAGAAGAACCTGGATATTTGGCGGCAACTTTGGCGAGTGCTTGAAAGAAGTGACCTAGTAAGTTTTGTCCTTCTAAAGTTTTCCCACTATTGGATTATAGTTTTTTGAGTTCAGTCTTGTGAAGTTTGCCAAGTAAAAGTTTTAACATGTATATCATCTAATTTAATTACAACTATTCGTAATTTAATATTCTTCTAGTTTGCATATCTCTTTTGCCAATCCCACTGAAAGAACAATTTGGGATAGAAAGGTTCATTTCAGGAGCTGCTAAGTTTGTTAAATTTTCTGTGTCAATACATTACTTTGTTTAATTTAATTATAGACAAAGAGAATTTTCTCCTTCCATATCATGCCTATTAGCTGTCAATTAAAGTGCAAAAACCTTTGGCAGAAGCTTCTTGGCGATGATTTCATTATGAACCTTTCTGGAGCTACTCAGTTTGTAGTCTGTGCTCTTCGCTGACAAATATCAGAAGGGAGCCTTACATTATAGCAGTTCCTCTCTCCAATCATTATACCTACTCCTTGTTTACTTTCCAAAGTAATTTATGTTTCATTGATTTTAGTTGTTCTGCTAACGTTCTCTGGCTTTTTGCGTGTTACAAAAACTACTTTCCCTCTGATTTTAGTTGTTAAACATCTTAAGTATAGGTTATGCATAAATTACCCAATAGCTTTTCACCTTGGACTAGTTTGGGCTCTTGTTGGTAAGTTGCAAATTCTCTATTTTCTCTCCTAGGGTAGCTTGAATTTTCTTTCTAGGTTCGGAAACCATGTCCGCCTGTTAATAATATATTTTAGTTTTTGGATGAAATATATTTATTTCACCAACACTAGTTATATAGATGAATTGTCAGAGCAACAAGAACAATACAACAAGAAAGCCCATATCCCAGATCATTTTATTAATGGATCAGATCAGATACATAAAAAGAAAAAAATATAGATAAATTACTTTTTTTCCCTTCCTCTCTTGTCAATTACACTCTTTGAAAATTGGCAATTTTCTTAAGTACAGGCAAACAGATCTCTCATCTTTATTGCATTTGACTATCTGGTTAAACACTGATGACATAATTAGAGGCAGGCATGATCTTCAGACATTGTCTTGTTTGATGTGCGCCTAAGAGCATGTTTAGCAAGTGGTCAAAGTGGCTTATAAGCCACAAAAAGTGGCTTATAAGCTATTTTGACATGTTTGGCAAATAGCTTACTTTGGCTTATAAGGCAACATAAAATAAGCTCGGGTACCCAGCTTATTTTTTGGTGGCTTATAAGCCACAAGGTTTGACAGTGTAAAAAACCAATATACCCCTCAACATTTCACAAAATTTCAAGCCCCATTTATCTCTCTCCAACCCCATTAAATGCTTTTTGGTCATTTTGATGACAATGATGACTAATAAGCCACCTGTTTGCCAAACACTACTATTGAAAATGCCCACTAAATCTACCAAACACTTTGGCTTATAAAACCAATTGTCTTATAATCCAATTATGGATTATAAGCCACGTGGATTATAATCCAAAGTTGCCAATCATGCTCTAAACAATTTCTCTATGTATTTTATGTTGTGCCCATATTAAATGAAACAACTAGGTTCCTCTATTGCAGAACCAACTTATATATCACCTTATATGGTTGGGGTCCAACTGAACATTCTAGTATTCAATTGACTTCAAAAATTCAAACATTGTCAGAAATAACGTGAATACACGGATTTTATTGGGTGCTATTGTCCTCCATGCTATTGTATCTTTTACATGCTTCATTTATGACTAATCTTTTTGTGCTTAGGAATCATACATTATTATATGACTAGATATTGCAATCAGCTACTTTTGTTAAGCAACTGATTTTATAAGGAGGAGTATACACATCAGTATCTTATGCGGTTATATGAACATATGCTGCCATCATAGATGAAATGAGGTCCTGGAACCGGTGTGAATGAAGACTTTCACTTGCATTTATGGCTGCTTTTTTTGGGTAAATTTATAGCACTGAGGGCACTAGCCCCGGGCCTTCTTCAATTTTAATGAACGAACCTTGTTCAAGGTTGCATACATGAACTTTATTGATCTTTGAATTATCTTTGAACTTCTAATTTGACATCTCCTCATTCTTTAATGAAGATTGTAATTCTATGTTTTGTGTTGCATACATGGACTTCACTTTATTGAACTTTGAATAATCTTTGAGCTTCTAATTTGACATCTTCCTCGTCCTTTAGTGAAGATTTTAATTCTATGTGTTGTATTTTCTCCAGTTGGTGATGGTTGTTGATGCTAGGGATCCGTTGTTTTACCGGTGTCCTGATCTTGAGGTATGTGCTTATTTTGAAAGTTCGTGAAGTTATTTTTTTCTCTTCTTGTTTTCTACCTTTCTTGAGAAACTAGCAACCCCCGCCCCCCACGTAATGTGGGGAAGAATCAAAAATTGGGAAACTTCATTTTAATAGTCGTAAATGTCAAAAAAGGAAATTTAACATTGCATAAAAAAGTTAACAAAGTTCAACGAGTTTGATAATAGATGTGACATGCGTTGTTTGTAACAAGGTTACAAAAATTGCTAGGCGCCTAGGTGTTAGACCCGACACCTAGAGCTAAGCCTAGGCGGGGCTTAGATATTTGCTTATTTTTAGTTTTTAATTACAATTACTGATAATAAATGCTAATGTTATAGAAAGCTTGAGCGCTGAACTGACACTTAAGCAGATTACTTAATTAGTGGTGGAGAAGGTTTTGTTGAAGGTCAGGAGAGGTAGAGAAAGTGCTCATAGTTGGAGGCTGGAGGAATTTGGAGGAGTTGGAGGACGTAGAGGCTGCAGGAAATGACGATCAATGCTTAAAGGGTGCAATCAATGTAGGCAGATCACGCTTTCCTAAACGCTCCAAAAATCTAGGTGGGCTGCCTAGGTGCCGCTTAGGCGCTAGGTAGTAGGCAGACAGCTAAACTACTGCGTAAACCTAGTTGTACGCCTAGGCAGGCTAGGAGGAGGCTTTTAAAACATTGGTTTGTAACAACCGTTAAATTTGGAAGCACAGGGATTATGATTCATAATAAATAGTCATCTAGGTTATCTAGACACTTCATCTAGCCTCCCGTATTTGTGTCCGATACTTCCCGTATCTGTGTCCATGTCGGACACTCCCTAGACACTAGTTGAATATATACATACATTTATGTAGACGTGTACTCAATTATATAACACACGTTTTAGTTTAAAAAGCTTGTGATACACTTTTTGGACGTATATTTTACACTTCACCTCAAATTTATGTAACTTATTGGACTCAGAATAGGTTCGTCTTAGCACATACCTAGTTCATAAGTATGATTTTAAAGGGTCGTTTCAATATCTAGTTCAAAAATGAGTAGTTTTTCCAATTTATAATCTACTCAATAATAGAGACGTAAAAATAGCATAAGGATTTTAGTTCTCATAACATGTGAATGGAAAACAATATCTTATATGGATTATTAATTTTAATATATATGTATATAGCTGTGGTCCGTGTACCCGTATCCTAACTTTTATAATTTTGCCGTGTCCTATTTCCGCACTTGTGTCCGTATCCTCACCCATACCCATATCCATGCAACATAGACAAACATACATACATCACATATAGAACAATAGAGAATCTAATCAAAGTCTGGTTGAAAGGCATACCCTCTAATCAAACTATAAAGTATCTAGAACTATTAATATTTACATAGCAAAAGGGGAAGCAAGCAAGTATGAACTGTTGAATGTGGACACCCTCTATTGGGATTCTTCAGCAGAGTCAGCTTTAGAAGCAATATTATGTTTGATTTCATCGCAAGCGGTAGAACCAGCTCCTTTGTCAGATGATGTGTATGAGTTAGTAATTTTTAGAAGGGCCTCAACTGTGTTGTGCACTGGGGTGCTCTAGGCAACCAATCCAAGGTACCTTACTATGTATTGCCTTTCAAGCTGGACTTCAAAATCATGGTGAAAGACAAACTTGAATTCATTTCTGTGAGCTTTGGTTATAAGGGGTGTGTATTTTGAACAGCTCATTGTCCTAGAATCGTATGAAATTGATCTATTTTAGCTCTTTAATTCGCATATTTTATTTCTATCTCAACTATTTTTTTTCTTTTGACGTTAACTAAGGTTGAAACTATAATACTTAGAAGTATACCCCAATTTCAGTTGCTCAAGCTTTGGAGCAGGGACATGGAGAATTTCCTCAAGGTCGTGGTTAAAAATTAACAGGCTTAATCTATTAGTATCATCCTTGACGTCAATTGTGATATTCTACCTCAATGTTGTTTTCCCTTGACGATTGGCACATAGAGCAAATAATACAAAGAATTTTCATGCACATATTGCAAAAGGAAAAGAAGCCAGGAGAAAGCAGTTGAAAACTGATGACATTCGTTTCACACGACTCTTAGAAAACAAGAGATTAGCAACCCAAGTGAAGAGAATTACTATAATGCCCATGCTTAATAGAAAATTCCAAAGACTAAAATTGTAAATCTATTAGGCTGTAATGCTCGACGTAAAAATAGTGGTAGTGGTTTGTTTGCGTTTACATTATACATAACAAAACCTTAAGTTCAAGAATCTAAAGAAGCAAAACAAAAAAGATACTGCAATTGGTATCGGGGATTTGAATTTAAATCCAACATCTTTTGACAATATAAAATAACCTTGAAGAAAAACTTAAAGAACCTGATCAATCTATTCATACTCAAAAACTAAAAAAATAAAAATAAAAATGAAACTACATCTGCATCAAAATAGAAGCTATCAGATGCACATAACAAATTTGATCATATATGAATTCTACTAAATACCATTACTTATGGACGTGGACTCAACCTTGAATTAATTGTACATTCTTTTTCATAAATTTTACCCAAAAAGTATGCTCAAAGTAGATTTTGTAGGTAAATAGAATTTAAATAGTCACTAATTAAGCTAAACCTCTAAACCTCTATGTGGAGTAGTCATTCTAGTTAGAATTTTCTAACCTCTTAATTGCTAAGTATCTCAACTTAATTCACAGTCTTGCCCAAAACAGAACCTAAGTAGAAAGCGTTTTGAACATATCAACTAATGTTTTGTTTAGTCCTCAATACTTTAGTTTTCTTTCTATCCATTCTTAAAGTAGCTCTATATCAAACTTTCATGTATGTTTCTCTCTAGAAAGTAAAAATCTAACAATGCACCAATATGAAAAGTGTTAGTCATTATAGAGTTTAGTCCACTCCATCCTTAGTGCATAATTTAAAAAAATCAAAGCATCTAATATTTCGTGTGAAACCAAGTTAATTGCTGAATTTTTGTTAACAAGACCCATAATTATGTAAATGTAGTTATAAAGCAAAGCATGATTAAAAGAGATACCACAGTCTTACTCATATTTCATTAATTTAGTAAATTTATATGTACGGTCAAGTTATAGATGTTGGGATCTAGTTAGACTACCCTAGAGAGGGGAGGGGGTGAATAAGGTTGCCTTGAAAACAAGGTTATTTTTAAAAAGTTTTGCAACTAAATAAGCGGAAACAAATAACCAAGCAAACAATCAAATACAAACACAATAACTTTTACATGGTTTAGCACGATACCTACATCTACGGATTTTAGCCCAGTGAGATCGATCCACTATATGAGAAAGTACCGTACTCTCAAGTTCGTCCAAGCTATTACACCCAATCCTACCCGATGTCACCAATGTGTAAAGTCAATACAACTCTCAGATACTCACACCCAATCTATCCCAAGATTGAGAATTCTAGTTAGATCACTTATTCTTAACCCTGATCTACGGGTTAACAATTCAAATTGAAAAGTGTTAAGATGAAAATATGTTCCTAAACAATTGAGATCTTCTAGAGATGATGCTGATGGAAGTGCGAAGATCTCCTCTGAGTTGTAGCATGGACGTCGTCTTCAAACCTTCAAGAGATCTAAGAAGAAAGGCTCTAAGAATAAACTTCTGATGAAGTATCCTAGCTCTAATCTTTTTTTTCTCAAACTCTATATATAATTTATGCAATTAGATGCCTCTTCTGATCAGGAAAATAACCCTTGAAGCCCTTTCAAAGAAGTACAAACTACAAACAAACGACTCAAATTACATCTCGAAAATCCAAACATATTTGCCCAAACACGCGAACAACCGATTGAGATTTAGCTAGGCGGCTAAAGTTAGCTCAGCCACCTGATTTAGAGTTCAGTTGTCTTTGATAGAAAACTGAGAAAACCATCATCTTTCTTGATAATATCAGCTGGCACATTCTTTTGACTAGCTAATTAGCTTTATTTAAGCCCCCTGCTTTAGATGACCAATCGACTAATGTTCCCCTTTAGCCTTGTGCATATTTTTAGTTTTCTTCTGCATGCTTTTAGCTATCTATTTTTTTATGGCCAAGCGACTGCTTTTGCTGCTGATGCTGCTGCTACTCAATTTTTCATAACACCGTGTTTTTGCCATTCTTCCTTCTTATCTTATCATGACTTCATATACATGGTTAAGACTAATTAGACACTTTCATAACCTACACTCTTCATTTAGAAACATCATCAAATACATGAACATTTGTTATTAATCAAACCGAGTTGATTGCATGATCAACATCAAACAATAGATATCCTTTGAATTTAGATTATTTTCTCCTAAAAAATGTGTGCACCCAAAAAAGCCAAAACATATGTATAGTATGATAAAGTATACATTGCTCAAAAGCAAAAGCCAGCAGTAGACTCTGATTCAGAGCTAATCTTTAATGGTTGACATGTTCAGATTCGCACTCCCAAGTTAATATCTATTGGTTCTACCTCTTCAAGTTCTGATTCCAAGTCAATCCCTATTGGTTCGACCTCTTCAAGCTCTAATTGTGAGTTAATCTTTATTGGTTTGATCTCTTAGGTTCTCGACTTTGAGTCAATTTCTATTGGTTCTCTTTTTTATTCCCCTCTGGCTCCATGTCCTGTATATCTCTAGCATCTTTTGAAGTCCAATTGGCCTACTATTCATCCACAAGGATCCTATTGTCTTCTAGATCATTAATGGTTGCTATTTGTTCCCAGCTTCTGTCTTAATTATATATTCAGAGTAAGGATCAAAGCCTTCAGTGCCTCGCATGTAAAAGTCATCTTGTAGGTCTATGATGTAATCAAACTAATTAATACTCATATTCTCATTCACAGAAGAGTTAAGTAAATTCAAATCTAAATAGTCTAGCTTTTGGCGATAGGCCAAAATCGCGTTAGGATCTATCTCGTTCGAGGACTATGTTAAACCTTCAGAATCATGTGCCCCATAACTCTTTACTGGAATCCGAGGAATAATCTACATCCTCTACAATCTGAGTCTTAGTCTAGGTTGAATCTTCCATTCTTATGATGAGACCACTGATCAGTACTAAAGATATAAGTTTCAAAGAGTCACCACTAACACCAATAGTAACCATCAAGAAAGTGAAGTACATAGTTTGTTTGCGTAGATTACATTTAATACTTATTAATCAACTATATTTGAACCTTTTTGTAAATATGTAACAACTTATAATAGACTGAACAAGAAAAGTAAGTCTCTTGAATAAAAGGAACATAAATTTCAATTTGATTGGAGTATTGGGCAATGATGTGTTGCTTTTAACACCTAAAGTTCAAAAGATTGTTGCTAGTGTTTACCTTAAAGCTCATGCACTGTGTAAGTAACCAATACACAACTAGAAATGAGAAATGTGTGTCAACTCTACCAATAGGTTAGCACCTCCATTTTGTATAGAGTTACTTAGAGTGACTAAGAACTGATCTATTTAAAGATATAGCTTCCACACAAGCTAACTTGGCCATACTTACAATAATATGGGAGATGAATTCAACAATATAATTCAATGAGCATACCAACAATTTAATCCTCTCACATCTTTGTGATTCTATTAGGGAAAATTTAAATTTCAATGAACTTTAGTCAATAGTCGTGATATTTTTCTTTAAATTTTATTTTTTAAGTTTTTCATTATGTATAGACTTTGGTGGTTTGTGGGGCTTATCAAGGATATAAACCCTTGCTAGATTGATACTCTTAGGACCTTTCTTGAAGAGAATGACTAAGGTGTTGTTTTCATTAGCAATTTAACTGATTTTTTGGATAGTGAAACATAGTTATCTGTGTTAGAAAGTTTGTGAGATTTTGCTCTGATTGTTCAACATGAATAGCTCTGGATGACATTATGGGTAATTTTTCTTCTAAGAAGAGGTGGTATCGGCAAGTGGTTTCAATATAATACTCAAGTAATGATTACATTCTGCTTAAGCCTAATTCCTATGGTGATATGTAACCTAAAGTGTAAGCTGGATTAATGCATCACTTAGCTATACATGATGGATGATATATTATGTAAACCATAACTTTATTTGTACACTTGCACTAATCTAATTTTCTTCTCAATTACGTAGGAAGGTTAACTGGGATATACATTTTCCTTGCTCCCATGCCGAGTCCATTAATAAACAAACAACATAAATAGATTTCAAATTCAATGGAAATAAAACCCCAATGATAATTGAGCACCATGATGACGTGATGATTGTTACAGAATATGGTAGGTCACACAGAAACTACATTGCAACTCCTATTTACGGATAACTCTTAAAGAAAATACATAGTCCACATGAAAAAGAGTAATATTCATCAATGTCTTGGAATTGATTCTTCCTAAGATCATAACAAATGCACATGTAGACTAATGTAAAGACTGTATTTTACCTAACTAATAATCGTTCTTGCCACTTCATTTCACAGAAATATAACCAAATTCATTTAAATCCATAGTTATCTTGAACGAATTTCAGGATCTTCCATCGATTCTTCATTTTCTTCTTCTAAATTGTCTGTCAATTTGTATTCTCCCCCAAAAATCTTTTATTGATTTCTTCCATTCAAAAAAGAAAGTTACGCATTCACGTGTAGCACTTGTAAGGCCTCATTCATCTCTTACCTGGCTTCCGAACTAAGGAATTCGTTAGATATGATGAAAAATGGATTTTTTTCTATCATTGATCAAAGATTTTTTTAATGAAAAATACGAATCAGAGTTTGAAGGGGAAGGGGCCCTCGATCTGAAATAGATAGAGGAAGATTTATTCAATTAAATACTTTGGGCTCCTAGAATATGGTGCCCTTGTGGCAATCTATTTGATTGTATCGAAAGGCCCACTAAACATATCTTGAGTTGGTATGAAAATGGGATCTCACAATAGATGGAGACGAGATTCATATGAGAAAACATAAGTAAACGAGCTTGCACTTGAGCTTCCAAAGATAAAGGAACATGAACAGCCATTTGGTTCCCATTAAAGTCTGCATTAAAGCCCTTACAAACTAATGGGTGTAAATAAAGAGTGCGACCTTCCACTAAAATGAGTTGGAACGCCTGTATGCTCAAACATGCAGGGTAGGTGCTCTATTCAACAATACAGGATGCCCCTGCATAACTTCTTGAAGTATTTTCTATACAATTGATTCAACCTAGAATATGGTGCCCTTGTGGCAATCTATTCAATCACAGTTTTGATCAGTATCAAAATGAGATACTACATAATAGTTATTCACTTCTTGTTACACAACTCCAAAGTATATAAAAAAAGGTTAGTCAAGTTCCATAAGGTATTGCTCCAGTCATATGACAAAACATTTATATACTTATGACTTGAGGCATTCAATATAAACCCAAGTTATGGCTGGTATATTTTCATCCTGACAAACTTAGAACATGACTTATGCATGGTACATGATGCATGTCAATGTGAATGTATAGGCCTTATGAAAAGAGAAAAATAAAAACATTAAAATGGAAACTGAAGTTCTTATGTTATGGGAAAATGAGTTCTCTTTGTATAGGGCTTCTTGCTCAAATTAGAATTTGGAGTTGAAGACATTTCATAAGCAGAGGCAGAAGAAGGAGTCCTGAGAGGAAGCTAGATGGAGGCAAAAGGAACAAAGCATGACGTGATGTATGGTATAGCCCTTATAACATATAAACGTGCTTAATCAAGTAAGCTAAATTACACCAAGGTGAACTATCAACTTAACAAGTCAATATAAGTGGAAGAGTGTACAACAGACTCAAGTCAATTGACAAAACTTTTGTGGGAAACATAGATAATAAGAATGAAGCTAAGCTAAGCATTATCACGAATAATGCAAAATCACTAAGGGGGTGTTAGTCTATTGGAACATTTTTTATAGAAGTGGAACAATGTGTAGTATGAGATAATTTTTTGAAGTGGGATATTTTAGGGGGATAGTTGGGAGTAATTTTTTAAAACGAGATATTTTAGTGGGACAATTGTTAGTATAATTAAGGAGCATATAAGTTATGTATTTTGATGATAAAGCTACTATATATATATTTTAAAATTTAATATTATTAATAATAATTATTCACTTTAGTGTTAATTCATCTTGAAGAACTATTAGATAGACTATAACTTATTATTAGTATTAGTATTTGTAATTTTTTTATTTGTTTTCGAATTATTATTGTAATACAGATTAAAAAAAACTAAGTTTTTCCTTTTTTCTTTCTTTTTCGATCTGTTAAACATCATTCCATCATCTCTCAATTTTAATTAATTTTTACCAAAAACATGAATTTTATAATTTTAAATTTTAAATTAATTATACAATTCTAATATTTAATAAAAAAATGAAAATAACATTAAATAAATAACATTAAATAGAAGTGTAAGAAGAGATGTGACCTAATTTTATGGTGTGGTTTGAAGATGATGGAGAAATGGAATATGAAAAATAAAAAAGCAAATAAGAAAGTTCTATTTTTTTACCACCTAGTTCTAGTTTAAAACTTGGGACAATTTGAGAGACCAGAACTCTCTCTTTTATAAATAAATTTGACAAAAGTGGGATAATTGTTTACCATTATGCCAGTTCTACTTTTAATCCAGTTCTAGTTGACTTACACTGTATAATTTTATCCTAGTTCTAGTTCCAATTGACTAACACTATTAAAGTTTGTCCCACAAATTATCTCCGTTCTAATTTTGAGTTCTACTTGACTAACCCCACCTAAGAAAAGCTAACATAGTCACGCAAGTAGGTTAAGAAAAGCTTCGAATAAAGTGCCCGTCATTACTAAAAAAAAAGGAATACAAACTCAATTAGAGTTTAAGTTAACAATAGGAATACAAACTCAATCAGAATTTAAGTTGGATGAAGCAGTTCAAATGCTTTCATAATATAACAACAACAAATCGTTTTTCCCAAAATTTTGGGCTTAAATATATTCGAGTCTACTCTTCCACTCAGTTTTGTTGCGGGCTATCCCATCCACTAAACTAATCATTATCATATACTTCTTAATATCTCCAAATTAAATAACATAAACTACCGCAATATAAACTAAAATCATGACAGTACCCTAAGAAGAAGCTTCTGAAAAGGTATCAATCATTAGGAAAAACAATGGGAATGCAAACTCCATTTGATGATTTCTAAGTAATTATGTTGACTAATAACCAAGTTCATAGTTTGATATCCAACCTTACCCCTCCCGACTCTTACCCCCACCTGGCCCACCCATGTGCTACAACATTGCTGATGCGTTAGTTTATTAGTCTATCGATTGGTCGTTTGATCAGACCAGCACTAATAACAACAGATATGCATAGTATATCTCAAAAGAGCACCATTCACATCAATACTTGTGGTAGGTTGAGACTTCATTCAATATACATGTTACCGGGTATTATCTTATATTGTTGATTCAGTAAAAAATTTGATCTACCAGTTAATTACCATGCTTTAAGCTTACATTAAAAAAAAATCATGGAATAAATGTGATAATAATGACTAATACTTTGGCCTTTCTGAAGATAGGAATTTTATAGTCTTAATATTACTAATGTAAACATTTATGTTGTACCTCGTCTAGTAGCAAATTTTTGTTTGGCCTTTTTTCCCCTCTTTTTATTTTATTTTTATCCTGTTGCTGCTCAAGAAAGTGGATTTGTGCTCAATCACTTGCCCTTTTCTGCCATTTATAGCCTCCATCCCCTCTCAAATGGATCTCGATCCCACACCCTCCCTCACCCTGCCTTCACCCATTGTCACACCCTTCCTTACAAATTACTATTACCATCTCATCACCCATGTTATTCAGGGAAGTGGCAGAGGTATAGTTGAGGGAATGGATGTGGGTGAGAGAAGAGGAATAAAATTACTGATTGATGAAGGAAAAAAATGGATCTTGCTGATTTTTTAGGACAAGAAAGGAAGCACATAATTAGATTGCAGTATTCCTCACCGATCAAGTACAAACCCCATCCTTTGGCTACTTCCAGTCGTATCATGAGAAAACCTGCAACCATAATGAATGCAGGAAAAAGAGGAAGGAAAAAGAGTACGAAGGAAAGAAATAAAAGAATTGGTTCACTATCTAAACTACCCTCAAAGCCCAATAAGAGATAAAGAAAACCAAAGAAATAAAAGAATTGGGTCACTGTCTAAACTACCCTCGATGCCCAATAAGAGATAAAAGAAAACCAGGGGGCAAGAGGAAATAAATGAATGAACAGTAAATGATGAAATTTGACATTGCCTCCCTAAAATACCCTTGATGCCAAGATAAAAGTAGACCTAGCAGTGAAGGGTAAAATTGAAGTTAAACTGAACAACAAAGGGTGGAAACAGAAGAGGAAAAAACTCCATCTAGCTTTTAAACAATGTTCGTTATAGCATATAATAACCATAGGGTGACTACACAAAATTCTGCATTGACAATGCATCTACAAGTTAGATTAGCTTTAGTCTATGTCATTTGGGTACTTATATCACGAAGTCATATTTGTACCCATCATGTACCGCAGACCAACATGTACTAGGCATTCCCTGGACACTTCTACCATGTGTCATTGCCATACTCGACACTGACACTCATTGAATATACTCATATTTATTCAGTTGTGTGTTCGGTTATGGAATGCATGCTTTAATTTAAAATATTCGTCATATACTTCTTGGACGTTTATCCTACACTTCATATCTGCGTCCTTAAACTCGTTGGACATGGGTTGGATTTGTTTCATTGCATACTCGGTTGAACTAAGATTTTAAAGGTAGTCTCGGAAAACAAGCATTTTTTTCAATTTATAATATACATGATAACTGGATGTCAAATGATACATAGTTTTAAATTCTAGCAACATGTTAATGAAAAAAATATTTTTCATCTTATGTAAATTGTTAATTAAATATGTATATAGTCGTGACTTGTGTCCCCGTGTCCTACGTTTACAAATTCCTTGTCACGTACCCATACCGCTACCCGCACCAGTACCAGTACCCATACCTGCATGGGTACCCGCACACATTTTGCTACCCATACTGATATTGGTCCCGGTACCTGTATCCATGCAACATAGACTTCAGATACTATACAACAAGCGAAAGCCTCTGCCTTAATCTAACTGGTGTATTCAATTCCTTGTCATGTACCCGTACCGCTACCCGCACTAGTACCCGTACACGCACAGGTACCCACACACGTTTTGCTACCCATACCGATATTGGTACCGGTACCTGTATCTATGCAACATAGACTTCAGATGCTGTACAACAAGCGAAAGCCTCTGCCTCAATCTAACTGGTGTATTCAATTCAGAGTGATAATGTGTACAATCTTCTCCTCAGTCCCATCACAGAGGATGAACAAACTTTTCATCATTGCCTTTAGAAATGATAACGGTTGAGTTGCATCTTTAGGTTCATCATAATTTTAGAACTTAAGTAGGCTACAAATTTTTACAAGGTTGAGGTGGAATGATTCAAAGTTGGCCCCATGGAGATACCCATCTTTGAAGAAACTAATATTAAGCGAAAAGAATTTAAGATCTTTTCTCTTATTTTGTGTGAAGCTAGTGGAAGTTTTACCCTCAAACAAAGCAGTATTTTTTTCTTTATTCTTTTCTCTTTTGCGACATTAATCATGCATATGCAGATTAAATGGATGTAGATAGTCTAGAGAATCCCATTTCAATCTAACAAATATTAGAAGACATGAAAGCGATAGGAACAGAAAGCAAATCTTAACCATAGATTGACTAGATACTGCTACTTGTGGGCGTGGCATCTAGGGTTTGTCTTGCACTTTTAGGTTGGTCTGGATAGGGTCCGTGGATCTTGAACCTTCATGACTACCAAAGTCGAAACCCTGCCCTCTAATTCCAACACAAGGAATCAAAAACTTAATACCCAGCTCAAAGTATCTCCTTTTGTTGTCATATTATCTGTGTAATTCTATAAATCATTCATTATGTTTTTGGTTCAAATTTTTTTTCACCCCAAGTATGTTAAGACAAATTAATTATTGACTATATCAAGAGCAATGGATAATTAGGTTGATTGCTTGGATACAAGTAGTTTCCTTTTTTTTTTTTAATAGTATGAGGGAAACCTTAGCAATGCACGAGGATCCCCATGCAGAAGCCCGAGTTCGATCCCTGACCCCAAGCAAGTTAACCTAGGGTGTCTTGGGTCCCACCCATTCCCACACTCCGGGTTAGGCAGATGGGCTTCGAACTAGGGGCCTTTGTGTTGTTTTGGGGGGGGGGGGGCGTGTTGGCAGGATTAATGCTGTGTCCCCAGGCCACCTGCACTACCCACGGTGGGTATAGTTTTCTAATTTTGTTACTTATTATTTGTCCTGACCCTGGTTAAAGATGTAATCAGCATATTATATTACCTAATCTATCCAAGAAATTTTATAATAAAAATAATGTCTGGTACACCTGAATGATGACGACGAGATATCTGACAGAACTATGCTCTACCCAAGAAATTTTATAATAAAAATAATGTCTGGTACACCTGAATGATGAAGACTAGATATCTGTCAGAACTATGCTCATATGCATGTGCTTGATCATGACCCTAAAGAACTATAACGATATACCATATTTATTGGTGATCTTATGTTGCCAACTAAAGTCATGGCATTTCATGAGTAAAAGGACTATCTTTGATGTGCAGGCATATGCACGTGAAATTGATGAGCACAAGAAAACTTTGCTTCTTGTTAATAAGGCTGATCTTTTGCCATTTACTGTGAGGTAAGTGGTAATAATCATCTTTCAACTTTTTAAAAATTGCTGATTGAAACAAATCAATACTATATCTTTGATCTGCAGACAAAAATGGGCAAACTACTTCGACGCTCATGGAATTCTCTTTCTATTTTGGTCTGCGAAAGCTGCCTCCGCTTCTCTCGAAGGCAAATCATTGATCAGCTTAAATGAATCTCCTGGTAGTGAAGATGCAGATACTAAGATCTATGGCAGAGACGAGCTCTTGGCTCGATTACAAACCGAAGCAGAGGCAATTGCATCCCTTAGAAAGGTTCCAAACAAAAATGAAACTCATGGAAGCAGTTCTTCAGCATCGAAGCACGTAGTTGTGGGTTTCGTTGGCTACCCTAATGTAGGAAAGAGCTCAACAATTAATGCTTTGGTTGGTGGAAAGAGGACGGGAGTCACCTCGACCCCTGGAAAAACAAAGCACTTCCAAACCCTCATTATATCCAATGAACTGATGCTCTGTGACTGCCCGGGTCTAGTCTTCCCTTCATTTTCCCGCTCCAGATACGAAATGATCGCGTCAGGAGTGCTGCCGATAGACCGAATGACTGAGCACAGAGAAGCTGTTCAAGTAGTAGCAAACCGAGTACCAAGACAAAGCCTCGAGAATGTATATCACATCACTTTGCCAAAGCCAAAAGCTTATGAATCACAAACGAGGCCACCATTGGCTTCAGAGCTTTTGCGAGCTTACTGTTCATCTCGTGGGCATGTAAGCTCTAGTGGTCTCCCCGATGAAACAAGGGCAGCTCGTCAAATTTTGAAAGATTTCATTGACGGGAAGATTCCACACTATGAATTGCCCCCCGGAACAATCAACGAAGAACTGGGAAATGAATCAGATGCAAGCGATTCAGACGAGGAAGTAGTAGCAGAACCGAGCTTAGATCAGGCGTTGGATGATCTCGAGTCCTTTGATTTGTCTGGTGGAGTGTTGGGCAAAACTGCTGCTAGAGCTAAGACGAAGAATGTGGGGAAAAGTTACCAGCATCATAAAAAGACACAGAGGAAGAAAGATAGATCATGGAGAGTTGGGAATGATAATGGTGATGGGATGCCTGTAGTAAGAGTGTTTCAGAAGCCTGCTGTTAATTTCGATGCCATAAAAGCTTCCAATTTGAACTGAGGACTGTTAATTAATATTGTGTATTATTTGATAAAAGGTATTTTGTTTCTAGTACCATCTGTGGATTGTTAAGTTGTTTCAATGCTGTCCAGTATGTGATCATGGTATTATTGTCTTCTTGGGTCATTGTAATTAGGGTTTTTACATCAAAATCACCTTTATTTTTATTAAAATTGTTGCTTACCATTTTTAAAGTTTTTTTAAATGAATATCACCTTGACTTCCTAACATGTTTGTAATGTTACGCCTATTTGTGTTTTTAAACAAAAAATACATGAAATGACAAAAATATCTTGACCCCAAACATGTGCAAAGCACGTGTGTCCAATTAATTATAATTTTTTTAAAAGTTTTAGTCCCGCAAATGTTACATGTTTTGATATTAATTATAATTTTTTTAAAGTTTTAGTCCCCCAAATGTTACATGTTTTGATATTAGACCCCAAAATCATCATATTTTGAAATTAGTGCTCTAGCCGTCTTTAACCAACTGGCGTCGTCCTCACCGAAGAGAGTTATAGGGAGGTGGATTTGTTGATCTTTTGCTCCTTGCCTAGGGTTTTGAGGTGGTTTTTTCTTGGATTAGAGATGGAGGAAGATTGAGTGGAGGTGAGGTTAGGGTTTGAGGGAAGATTGGGGTTTTTTTTTTCTTGGATTGGAAGGAGGGATGAGGATTGAGGGGAGATGAGGTTAAGGTTTATGGATTGGGTTAGGGTTTGGGGAGTTTGGTAAAATGTTTGAGAGAGAGAGAGAGAGAGAGAGAGAGAGAGGGAGAGAGAGAGAGAGAGATCTTTGAGGGACTAATTCATAATATGAAATATGTGGAGGGCTAATATTGAAAAATCCATTAAATTTATAATTAATTAGGATATAAGTACAATGCACGCTTTAGCTAAGGGGTAAACAGTCAGTTCACGTGTTTTTTTTTGCTAAAAGTGCAAATACATGTGATATTGCAAACATATTAGCAAGTAAAGGTGATATTGATAAATAAATAAAAATACTTTAAAGATGATAAGTAGCAATTTTGATAAAAATAAAGATAGTTTTGACGTAAAAACTCTCATAATTGTCACACAAGGAGATGGGTCATTGTGATGCCTCTAAATGTCTTGCTGAAGATTGCAAGTTTTACATATATGCAATCTTAGAAAATCCCTTTGAGATTTTCTCTCTTAATTATCATAATTGATGTCAGTTACATCCAGTTGTTCCTTGCGTGATAACTTTTGACAATAATTATTTAACGATCTATTCATATTAGCATTGATTATTAAGGTGTTAAAAATATTTCTTTTCGCATCGAACGAGAACTAATGGTAAAAATAAAAATAAAAATAAAAGGGCTAGATTAGGTATTCTTGTTCTATCTATTAACTTCATTTATGAGAATCTCCGATAATTTAGAAGGGTTAAGTATTATTTTGAAAGTATAGGAATGTCTTTCATATTATTTTGTAAAGTATGAATTCATCCAACAAGCTCGTTCCAGCAGCTTCAGTGGAAAATGGATGCAAGGCTACTTTATTATGACTTCGTTGGATAGGATCGAAAATATGTTCAACTTTTTTAAAAAAAAAATCTGAATCTAAAATGAAAAAAACCCCCTCCAAGTTTCAGGTTTTCTAGTGGCTGTGGGATTTCTCCATCAACAATATTTAGTTTCTATCTAGATTCATTCATATATAAATTTTAGCATTCAAATGATGCATGCATGTTATAAGGGCAGGAAAGAATGTTTCTTATAGTTTTATCCAGATTTAGAGGGTATTTTTGTAAATAACCATGATCTAAATGGTATATATGCAATAACCTAGGGATGGCAAACAGGTCGACCAGACTTGACCCGACGCATGTAAAATTTGACCCAACCCGTATGATATTGACTCGACCCGACCCATTAAACAATCAGGTCAACGAGTTTATTAAACGTCTTATCCATACTCTACTCCAGTGATTCATTTATTAGTTTCATAATCAAGGCAACTTATTTCATATACTTCATAAAGTCCATGGTCAAAGTTTATGTGGTCCTATTTATCATTCATAGATTTTGTATTGTTTTGAAGTTTAGATATTTTTAGGGTGTTTTTTGTATTTTTGAAGTTTCAAGGTGTTTTTTGGACATTTTAAAAGTTCTAGGGTGTTTTATGCAAATATTATTTTTTTCAAGGGACTTTTTTTAATTTATAAACTTTATACTTTTTGTAAGGTTTGATTTTTCAGGTTTTTTTTAAAATTTTAAGATTTTAGGATGGTTTTTGTAATTTTTGAAACTTTTAGGGTTATGTCTGCAAATATCGAAATTTTCACGTTGCTATTTATAAGTTATAAATTTTTTACAGTTTATAAGTTTTGATATTTCAGAGGTGTATTTCTGTAAGGATTGGTAGTTTTAGAGTACGTTAGTCATATTGATTATAATAAAATTGTTTAGTTATTTTTTTGTAAGCATTTTAAAATCTGTACGTGGTTATCTTACAATAAAGTATAATTCAAGTTATTAGGGCCCAATTATAAATAAAGGTTTTCTTTTATACGACAAGTTAGTGGAGGCACATAAGATGAAACCAAATCTTTTGAAGATAATTCAAAATTTAAGTTGCAGATGAGTTTCCTATCTATAAACCCAAAATGCCCCTGTTTATTTTTAGACTCATCCATTTCTAAAATTACTCTTAGACACTAAATACACCATCGATTTAACTTTAGATCCACTTTGAATTTGTAGTTTGATATAAGGTATAAGTTGCTATATTTTTGTTGTAACTTGATGTATATATATTTTGTTCTAAGTGGTCAGAAATACAACATGATTTTTAACCAAATCCTTACATCGCTATTATTTTTGGCTTTTCCGTACTAATGTCGCGTTAATGTGTGAGTAAATTTTGCTCATATGAACTATACTTTTTTAGTATTATATAGTTTCTCATAACCGTTTGTAATCGCATGTATATCCGCATTTATATCTGAAACCATATCTGATTTTAGCTAATTTCGATATGAGTTTTTCCGTACTGAGACACATACATATATGTATTCATATCCATGACTGATGGATACGAATATTGTAAGTATCATATCCAAACTGTATTCAGCCGGTTGCACCCCTTATCAGAAATCAAAGTCGGATTCAAAATGTTACAAGCTCTGTCCAAACACTAAAGCAATAGAGATCAAGCAAGTGAGCTTTTAATTGGATGACACACTGAGCAACACTCATTGTGCTATAGATATTATACTTTGGTACAATCAACTCAAGCATGTTCAAAGAAAAGATAAAGACATCGATGACAATTCGTGAGGAAGAATCACTTATGCTTGTGTCGGATAATATCAACAACGTACTAGATTCAACATTACTCTTGCTAGTTATTAATGTAGGCCAGTATGTAATTTGAGCCCGAATCAGAAAAAGACAAATGTCTACTAAGCTCAACCCAAAAAGAATTTATCCACCCATCCAAAGAGGAAGAAGTTGCAGGATAACTAATTTAATCGTCTGAGCTAACAAATGGAATAACTAGGCTTACTCTTCTCCTTAATTCCTCCTCTTTTATCTTTTTTTTAAAAGGAGAAAGTTAAAGAACTATAGTTAGTAAATTTTAAAGCTTAAGGAATTCTGATGGAACTCTTTCCAGATGGGAATCCACAAGAAACAAATGCACATGATTGTAGATCTGTGGCGTTTACCTCGCATCCAAAAATAAAAAATAAAAAATAAAAAAATAAAAAATCCTATCTTATAGTAAATACTCAGTTAAATTTATATTTCAATTATTTGGTTAGCAACATTATAATTATAACCAACCACAGATAGGATAGGTGGCCTATGTTTCGGGTCTTTGAAATTGTAATTAACTCAGATTATAATTGAAAAAAGTAAAACAAATGAAAAAGTTATATTTCCTGTTGGTTCTTTTCTGTATGCTGATGAAACGTCGATCTTGTATTTCATTAACGATGAGTCTTTTGCTGTCGATGAGAGTTTAATTGTTTGAAAGATAGCTCCGTCTTCTTTCAGCAGCTTCTCTCAATAAAATCGCAAGTGCGATAGCGATAATCTCTTTATGCGTGTGTACTTTTGGTTGAGGCTCCAGGAGGGTAAAATGAGTGATCTCCACTCCTTTTTAATGACCTTTAATTGTGGATTAAGTGACCATTAAAATAGGAGATAGTGGGAAACAGTTATTCCCCTAAAAATAGCTCTTAAAATGGCTATTTGGTGAACTTCACAGACTTGATGAAGTTCGCTGAAGACGTGGGAAAAGTTCTCTATGGACGTGGGCGACAGCCATTGCGGACATGGGCGAGTCTTCTTCGGGGATGGATGACTCCACTTGAGTTGCCTTGAGCGGAGTTTATTGGTTGGCGAACTTCGCCTATGAGCTCGAATTTAACACAGAATTCGACTCTAGGTTTGGCCGACTGATGATGCCTTTTGACTCAGCCTGGGGCATGTTTTGGGAGTCAACTCACTTTTGATTTGGTCAAGTCGAGTCGACATAGTCTGTTCGGCGAGGTTCGTTACAGTTGTCAGGCGACATTTGCTACAACTTATTGTTGGCTTGGCTTTGGGCCCATTTAAAGTGTTTAGCCCATGGGCGTTCACTTTTTGAATCTGAGCTGATCAATAGCCTAGGTGAAATACTTTTTAACCGTCTACAAGACCCCCCGCCCCCCCGCCCACCCCCCTTCCCAAAGTTTTCAAGATACTACATTTTCACTTGTAGCTAGGATTGAAATACTTTGGGTAAATAGCTAGTGGTGTACTGTTGAACGTAGCTTGAATTATCTAGTTTTTGTTGAAACTTGTCTTCATTTGCCTACTTGGTTGTTGGAGGTGTACTGTTGAACATAGCTTCCTTGATTATAGACTTGTATTGAAGGTTTAATGATGCTTATACTCGTCCAAATCCATGTTTGGAATGAAGTTTGCCTTTTCTGTTGTTGAGGTGATGTTGGAAAATCAGCAAAGTTCGACTGATTCTGGGTATGAGCGGAGCTCGCTCAATTTTGGGTTGCTGGGCGAAATTCATCGATTAGCGACGTTCGCTAGTTAGCAAGGCTAAATTTATTTTGAGCTGTGTTGGCGAAGGTCGTCGATAAGCGATGTTCGCTGGCTGGCAAGACTCAATTTATTTTGAGCTGTATGGGCGAAGTTTGTCGATTGGCGACATTCACTGGCTGGTGAAATTTGTTTGAGATTCGCCTTTGGATTTGCGTCGTGATTTGTGGCTGAGATATCTTGATTGAAGATTTCACGAGATCCGCTGTGGATTTGACCAAGTTTTGGTCTAAGATTTAGCCTCTTTGTTCTGTCCAATCAAATCTAAAAAAATGTGATTTTCTTGGGAGTTAGGATTTGAATGTGGCTATAAATGGTAGCCATGCCCTTCCATTCTCACTGCCTTCATCTCTATCTTCTTCTTCTTCTCCATGTCTAGGCTTCTATCACTTAGATCGGAAATGCTCCTCGATAGAGGATCTATAATAAAATAGTTCCAACAGGAACTTCCCCAAGTGAAGGGCAATCAAGCGGATGAACTCCGCGTACTTCGCCGTCTAGCGGCGTTACTGTCGGCTGAGAAGGAAATGCTTGAACAGATTATTGAGAACCAGTCGATGGCTTGAGGCGAGTTGAATCGTGATAGAGACGCGTGGAGCTTCGAGTGCTGAGCTCTACGTAAGACTGTTCGGTGGCTGAAATGGTGCTTGAAGAAGGATCCTTGGATCTCCACGAGCGAGGACTCCAACGGTAATTAGGTTTCACGAACATGAACCTAGATCATAATTAGATGTCATGTGGCTGACTCAGGCCTGACGTTGAATTTTGATTACAAGAAGTACTTCATGCTACTGGTATGCCTCAATTCGCAGTAACGGGGACCCTTCTTATTTTCATGGGGAACAATTTAGGTCCCCAAGTTTTGTAACATCAGAGGAACAAGGGCTATAGCTTGGTGCAGCTCGTGTATGCTCCTCTACCGTCACACTACCCATACCTTAGGAATATAAGGTAGTAGTAAATAGCAACAAGTACCCATCATCCTTCTAATTGGATATTCTGAGTGGCCCCTTCATGTAGTACAGTCTTCGATCAATAAAAAAAACCTTTCTGAATGTTGAAATTGTCCATCTTTTGTGTACTTAATTTGTACGTACTTTACTTTTGTAGCGAGCTTGAACTCTGCATGACTTGAACTCTGCATGTAGTTGTTATGTTTGGAAACGAAGCTCAGGCTTCCTTGTGTTGGCGAGGGTTGAATTGCAGTTCGCCAGATGAAGTCTTGAACAAATTGAGTTGGAGTTTTCTCAATTTGGAGACTTAGTGAAATTTGCCATGTCATTTCGGCGGGGTTCGCTATATAAGGCCTCAAACAAATTGAGTTGTGATTTTCTCAATTTGGAGACTTAGTGAAATTCACTACGATGTTCTAGTGAGGATCGCTTTAATACCCTGTTGAATGGGGCAAAGTTCGCTTACTTGAGAAACAGATGTCTGCGCAAAGCTCATTAGGTTGGTTTAGGCGAGGCTCAGTGAGTCGGTTAGGTGAGGCTTAGCCTAAGAATTTAAAATTCAGGTCTTCAATCTGTGCACCTGAAATTACAGTGAAGTTTATTTAGAGCGAGATTCCTGGTGAAGTTCGAGGCTGAATCTTTGGCAAAGTTCAGGGCAAAATTTTCGGTGAAGTTTGGTAGCGAGATACTCAGCAAAGTTTAAGGTGAAGAATCTTCAGTGAAGTTTGGAGCTAGTCTATAAATAAGACTATTTGCTTCCTTCTTCTTCACTTTGATTTCAAAACTCTCCAACTTTTCTTCAAGCCCTAGCTTTCTCAGAATCCCCAAGTTTCATCATCAATGGCTGCTCGTCGTGCTATCTCTAGAGGAAGAGGCTCCACCTGAGGAGCTTGTAGGCCAAGAGCTGAAGAGATGCCGACGCAGTTGGAGATGGTTGTGGGTAAGCTTTGAACCCATCAATGGCAATCTTCGGATCAGCCTGAATCTCAACCCATTGGGCTTTAAACAGTGCCTCAAGACATTTAAAAACTTGATTTGCTGCAAAAGGTGAGATCTTTACGACCAACCATGATCTTGTCGATAGGGTTCTATCGCTGGCGACGAAGCCTCATTAGCAGCCATTAATGGCGCTCAATGTGGCAAACTTCGCTTCTCAGACGAAGCTCATTACTGTTAGCCTTTTGAGTTTCTACATTGGACTTTGTTTGTGCAGAGTGATCTTCGCTAGAGTGAAGCTCGCCAATTTGGGTGACCTTCGCTTGAGCGAGATTTGCCTGCTCGAATTAGGTGAAGTTCACTAGTTCAAATATGTAAATGAAGTTCGCTATCTTTACTGAACTTCGCTTCATCTTGTCGACACTTAGTTGATAGAGATGGTCTTTGTTTATGAGCAAGGTTCGCCCATGGTGAACTTCACTCCTGAGTATGATGACTTAATTGGATCTTCGTCTGCTAACTCGTTTGTTGTTTTTGTGCAGTTGCTTTATTCGAAGTCTCCTGTGGATCGTTGTAACCAATATGATCATGATGGAACTCGCAACCTTAAGGTGGCATATGCTTTTGACAGGAACATCCCTTTGCTCTTTGAAGGATGTAGTTAGGAGAGGGTCGAAACTGTCTGATTAGGAGATTATCAAACTTTACAGGAGATAATCATTGACGTGAAGTTCTCCGTTCTTCACGAGCATGTCTCAGTGAATCCACATTTTCTCTTCGGAGATAATACTCCTGGTGGCAACTCTCTTTTCCATTGGGGAGAGGAGTACTAGTATTACACCCAGGGAGATCATCGTTTTGCTTTACCGGCGATAGAATGTCAAGCCTCCTTCGTATTCCTGTAGCGTCTTGCCATGCCCCGCCTCATGCTCTATAATCTCACTAATAGGGAAGATAGCGTTAAGGTAGGCTCCTTGAAGCATGACGGTGGTTTTCGTCAAGACGGGCTCAACGGAGTCAACAACGTAGGCTTGCATTCGGGCTTTGTAAATGAAGACGCTCCTGTTAATGAAGTTGCTGTTCTCCCAAATACCTTTGGGAATGAGCTTGCCAAGACTGAGCGTAGTATCCCGACGGGGATACCAAGTTTCCTTGTTGGATTAAGTTGACGAATACCGAATGGTGGACCCGTTTAGTGAACTTCACTCTCGTCACCTTTGAGGAGAGATTATGAATGATGGGGCTCTATGCTGCAGTGAGAGCTTCAAAGTATGGCACTAAGATTTGTGCACCCATGCTGTATAGCATTCTAGAGCTGTACAATGCTGACATCAATACCTTCTTCACTCTAGTGGGAGAGATCGGGATTGCTTTGCATGAGATGTTTGGAGTGTCTCATTTACCCATGGGGGATCATCCCTATGAGGAGTTCTTTCCCACCAATGGAGAGTTGGACGCTCTCTTGCATGTTGCCCATGTTGTGGAGATGTTTCGGGAACTGGTCTGCCACTTCCACATTTGTCAGAGGACTACACTGGGCATGATTTTACCATTCCTCGCATTCCTTGGGTTGAATATCTATTTCTCAATGTGAGTAAGAAGGGAAATAAAGGTTTAGTCCTTTCCTGCCACATACATAAGAAGGGAAATGTAGGTTCAGTCCTTCTAGCCATAGACACTGAGATTGGGACTTGCATCTTAAAAGATGGCTCTATATTACATACTGCCGAATTAGACGTGTGCAGGTTCTGTGCAAGTGATCAGTTTGAAAGCTTCCATCACCACATGAAAGAACTGATATTTGAGTTGGCATTACTTGCGGGGTTTTCCTCGATTTGGCTAAAGCGTTGCATTGTGCCTTCCCGAATGAAAGATCCCATCTCCATCAAAGTGTTGTACCCTACTGTGTTGCTTGCCTCTAGGTATAACCTAGCCCTCCTACCAGCAATGGTTAGTTGCATCCATCATAGTCTGAGGGAGTTGGCCACTGAATACCTGAAGTAGGAAGACTGTTGCCCGAGGAATCGGGTTCCTAATCCTAGAGTGGAGCTACTATATACGTATTTGATGATATGGTTTACTCAACACTGCTCTCCACTGATGTCCACTGCTACACCCAGTGGAACAAACGTGGCATTGCTTCAGAGGTATGAATGTTCGAAATGGATAGTCAAATACCTTGTCGGGGTCCATTGGCTTCTTTGGAATTAAGATCATTATAGTCTTTACTGTTGTTTCCCCTCGATTAATGGTGTAAAATCTAGGGACGGGTTTGAAGACGGTATGAGTAGTGAGCGCTTCACCTATTTGCCTAGTGGGTGTTTCAATAGGTCGGTGAACATTCCACCAGGTCACCTCGTCGCTAGGTTGAATGGGACAGAAAGTTATATCGAACCCTGCTTGCTCTGCCGATTTGCCCATCAGTTCAGTTTTGATCAGCTGTATGTTGGGATCCAAATCCAAGATTGCTGCGTACAGGAAGCTTGATAGATGGGGCTTGTGCTTGGTACCATTTTGTTGCTACAGGAGCTAGATTCTCACTTCCTCATCACATGCCCAACTGTTACATGACACTGGGGTTTTGTAAATGGATAACAATGTGAATAAGACCGGCTTGTATTGGATCAGTCGGAGGTATAAGAAGTGCTCCAAAATGGGTTTGAAGAGTAGAGCTTCTGAACTCTAAGAATTTCTAGCAGAAGGTGTACCAGATGAAAATTGGGAAGCGCTAGTTGAACACCTTGCACCTCAAAGGTAGGTTGGTATCAGCATCCAAGAACTGTCTGAACCTGCGGTTCACCAAGGAGCACCTGGTAGAGGACATGGTAATAAAGGAAAGAGGTTGTTACACGTTCCTCCTCCTTCGCCACCTTCAAAGAAGTAATGTTTGGCATCTCCTAAGCCTGAACCTGTGCCTGGATGCTTTTTAGGATCAGAGAGGTGTCTCTTGCGGTCCTAATGCAAGAACCTAGAATTAGCTCTTCAGGGTTTATTTGTATCACTTGGTTTGAAGTCCTTTGGCTGATGTGCACTTCTTGTGTGGAGGTAAAGAGCATATCCCTCTAAATGACGATGAGGAGCAGATGGATTATGAGCATGATGATACTGATGTCTATTTGACTGAGCTTGATGATGCAGGTTTCGACGGTGATATTGACGGCTCTTCTTACATGCCAGGTATTTTTCTTTGGTTAGCCTTGTGTGACTGCTTCATTTTGGTAACTGACTTTTCATCTTTTTCTTTAATAGATGATGAACCTGACTTTGAGGCCATGGGTGGAGCAGTCCCTACGTCGTTTCCTACCAGTGGCCACTTTGAGCTGTAGTCGACTTTGAGGGTACTTACAGTATTTTGGAGTTTGTGCCTAAAATTGATACGACCGTAGCTCCTGCACCAGCACCCGTTTCATTAGTGCGGTGGAAGCTAATCATTCATGGGTCTTTTGATGAGAACGATGATGCTTTGGTTTCTCCGATACTAATAGGTGTTGGAAGGGTAGTGGCACCAAGTCTTAAGCCTCATTCTGATGAAGGTCCGAGCATGGCTGTAGCTGCTTCTGATGAGCCGGGAGTCTCGTCCACAAACATTGAAGTCGTGCTTATGGATGTGCCGATGACTGTGACAATGGTTGTGAGGACCCCTGTCTCATCTACCGCGGCAACATCCGTGACACCGTCCATTGTAGATGTTTCAAGTATGTTGGTCACACTCGCACTGTTCCTTATGTCGGGTAATGAATGGATACAAGTCTTGCTGACTATTTCTCTAACTACCACAGATTCAATGGTGGTCTCCACAGGAGCAGGTCCTTCAAGCAGCATGGAGATTCCCCAATCTCATGATCCTGATGACTTAATCGAGGTGGAGATAAAGATCTTGACAGAGAGTCTGGTAAAACTGTTCAACCAAAGTGTAGCGATTGCCTTGAATCTGCAAAGAGGCTTATCTGTTCGTACCCTTAACTTGTTAAGAGATTCGATTAGTCTTTTGACGTCAGTTGCTAGTTCTGCTCACACTAAACCCTTCAAGAAGGTGATTGACAAAGCTGAGCTCCATTTCTAAGAGTTACAACAACTTCATATAGCTGATATCAATGGTATTGCTGAGATTGAGTTCCGTCGTCTCTCAACAAATCTCCGTAAGGCTGAAGAATTCTCTTGTGTAGAGATGTAGCAGATTAATATAAAAGTTCAAGGGTTGAACTATAACATTGCATTAGCTGACAGCTATCAAGCAAAGCTTCAAGGTGCCATCCAAGAGAGAGATGCAACAATAAATGAGGCTAAGGCAACCATTGTTGTAGCTCAGGCGCGTCTAGATGCAGCTCAACGTCAGAAGGAGGAGCTTGAGCTTACTCTTGCTAAGTTGACCAAGAAGTGGGACTTCCAGGTTGCGGAGCTTCACGCTGAGATGAAGAAGCTGTCGGTCATTAGATCTCAGGCTAGTCTTGTCGATCCCAGAGCCTTCAGGGAAAAGGCCCAGAAGAGTGTTCATGAGGTTAGGGATTCCAAAATGGCTGAGTGCATTGGACAGATACACACTTTTTATCCATTTTTTCTTGTAAGAACGTTTATAACTATTTAGCTCTTTTGGTAATAAAAGAACATTTATCTCCTTTGATGTGCATACGATAGAGGTGTAATGTTAACATGTCGTAGTGACATCTTTGTTGGGAGAATGATGTAAGAATCAAACTGGCAAAGGTGTAATGTTTAACATAATGGTTTGATCAAATTAACACTGTTTAGAGGTGTAATGTTAACATGACAATATAAGGATATTTAACAGAGGTGTAATGTTAACCAGTTAAATAGAATAACTGATAGAGGTATAATGTTTACCGGTCATTTCAAAAGAGTTCAAAGGACGACTATCATTTGGAAGTGTACTGTTAACTTAACGGTTGGAAATCGATGGAAGTGTAATGTTAACTAATCGATTTTTGATAAGAGTGAATTGACAGAGTTGTAATATTAACCAGTCAAATTTGCTAAGATAGGTCGACAGAGGTGTAATGTTAATTGGTCAACAAAATAGTTTGAAAGAGGTGTAATGTTAACCAGTCAGATCACTTAGGATGAAAACCCGTTCAAAGGTGTAATATTAACATGACGGTTTGATCAAGTTGACATTGTTCAAAGGTGTAATGTTAACATGACAGTGACAATGCATTTAGAGTCAAACAGAGGTGTGGTGTTAACTTAATGACTGGTTGGGGATTTTTAATTAGATTTTGGATCAATAGATCAATATCTATGGTCAGAAGTGGAAACTTAAACGTGATCAGAATTTCTGTGGGGAGGTAATGTTGGCTAAGATCAAGGGTAATATTTCATGAGAAACTTCCCATTGATTAGCACCATGAGTCTATTGCTATTTTGATTAATTAGGCGGTATACTCCATTTGAGTAGACTGTCTCTACTATAAATGGGCCTTTCCATTTGGGTTGAAATTTTTCTTTAGTCTTATGCATCATGACCATGGGTCGACTAACGGCTAAGACTAGGTCACCTTCTTTGAAGGGTTGTTCTTTGACTCTCCTATTGAAGGCTCTCGAAATTCGTGACCAGTATATTTTGATTCTTTACTGAGCTAGAAGTCTCAACTCATCTAGCGCTTCTAGTTCTTGGAGATGCTTTTGATGATGTTCTTCAGTCATCAACTTCTCAGTAAGGGCAATTGTTAATGACGGTACCTGAATTTTCAGTGGGATCATGGCTTCACATCCGTAAACTAAGAAAAAAGCTGTAGAACTAGTGGGAGTGCGGACTGCTGTTCGATAAGCTCATAAACACTCTCCAAGTTTCTCATCCCAATCTTGTTTGTTAGAGGAGACGAACTTCTTCAAAATTTTGATGATGGTTTTGTTGAAAGCTTCAGCTAGACTATTAGCTGCTGGGTTGTATGGTTTAGAAGTCACATCTTGAATTATGAACTTGTTCTAGAATTTGAAGAACAACCGATTGATGAATTGTGAACCGTTGTCGTAAATGATTCGTCTAGCAACGCCAAATCAATAGATCACGTAATGTCTCAAAAACTTGATCACTTGAGATGTCTTGATTTCTCTGAGCGGAATAGCTTCTGCCTATTTGGAGAAGTAATCTATAATGGCCAAGACAAATCGATGGCCTTAGGCAGGCGGTGGGCTGATTGGCTCGATGATGTCCATGCCCCATGCTTCGAATGGCCATGAGGTAATAGTCGGATACAATTCCTCCAGAGGTTGATGTAGAAAGTTAGTGTGGACTTGACACACATGACATCGTTTAGCATATGCTACCGCATCTGCTATCATTATCGGCTAGTAATAATCTAGACGACGAAGTCGGTCCAGAAGTTTAGGACCTAGTTGATCATCTCTACATGCACTATCATGGGCTTAGCTTAATGCTTCTCGAGCTTCACTTGGTGATAAGCATCGGATCAACACACCATCGAAAGACCGTCTGTATAACGTCTGTGTAGCAGAATCATAAAAGAAGTGCGAAGCTCTTCTTTGAGTAAAGATTGCTTGCTTCGGGCTATCAGGTAGTATCACGTGCAAGATGTGGTCGACGATTGGGAACCGCCAATCATTACCTTCAAAGTGAGTTGGCATGGCATGCACTTCATTAGCTTCAAGAATTGGCTTTGGGGAGTGTTTCAGGTCTTTTTATATTGTAATTAACTCAGATTACAATTGAGAGACAACAATGAAACAAAGAAAAAATTTATATTTCTTGGGGGTTCTTTTCTGTGTGCCGGTGGAGCATCGATCTTGTACTCCGTTGATGAACTGAATTAAGACTCACGAATCTTTTGCTGTTGACGAGGGTTGAATCACTTGGAAGGTAGCTCAACCTTCTTTTGTGAGACTCTTCTATGTGTGCGTATGTGTCACTTAGCTCTCTCTACGCATGTTCTTGCGTATCTTGAACGAATGATCTCCTCTCCTTTTATAGTCTAAAAGAGAGTTAATGGCATCTTTAGAACGTGGGTTAGTGGTCATTAAAATAGGAGATAGTGGAGCAGTTATCCCATGAAAATAGCTCTGAAATGGTTATTTGGGCGAACTTCGTGGTCGTGGCGAAGTTCACTGGAATTGTAGGTGAAGATCGCTACAGTCGTAGGCGAGGGTCACTCAAACATGGGGGCGCCTCCTTCGGAAGTGGAAGACTTGGTCCACTTTACTATTGTGGGCAGAACTCTTTAGCTGGCGAGCTTCACTTGTGAACTCAAATTTAGCACAGAATCTGATCTTTGGCGAGGTTGGCATTGGTCATCAGGCGACCTTCACTATAATCTATTATGGGCTTGGTTTTAGGCCTATTCGAAGTGTTTAGCCGATGGACGTTCACTTCTTACGTCTAAGTTAATCATCAGCCTAGGTGAAAATATATTTTGACCATCTACAAGACTCCCCAAAGTTTTCGAGATCTTGCATTCTTGCTTGTAGCGGGGATTGAAATACTTTGGGTAAAATAGCCAGAGGTATACTGTTGAATGTAGCTTGAGTTGTCTTGGTTGGGTAAAGATCCGTCTACTTGGTTACCAGAGGTGTACTGTTGAACGTAGTTCCCTTGAGTGTAGACTTGTATCAAAGGCTTGACGTAGCTTGTGTTCGCCCGAATCCATGTTTGGGATGAAATTTGCCTCTTCAATTGCTAAGGCTGAGTTGATGAATGAACGAAGGTGGCTTATCTCTTTGGGTTGCTGAGCGAAGCTCATCGCCTAGCGACGTTCGTTGGTTGAAAAGGCTTGTGTTAAATGAGCTGTCTCCAGTGAAGCTCGTGATTCGTTATGAAGATAGAGTCTGTTGAGATTCTCCTCTTGATTTGTGCTTTGATCTGCGGCTGAGATCTATTGATTGGAGATTTGTGAGATCTACTAGGGATTTGATTGAGTTTTAGGCTAAAATTAGCCTCTTTGTCCGGTCCCATCAAATCTCGAAGAATGAGATATTCTTGGGAATTAAGATTTGAAATGGGCTATAAATAGTGGCTATCCCATCCACTTCTTCACCGCCTCTATCTCTTCATCTCTTCTTTTTCCTTCATAGCTGCGCCAATGCCGCATAAGCCAGAGATGTTCCTCGACAGGGGGGCTGAGATAAGAAAACTCTAACAGGAGTTAGCCCAAGTGAAGGGCAATCAAGTGGATGAACTCCGCATACTCCGACTCTTGGCAGAGTTGTTATCAGCCGAGAAGGCTATGCTCAAGCAGATCATTGAGAACCAATCAGTTGATTGGCGCGAGCTTGATCGCGATAGGGATGCGTGGAGCCTTGAATGCCGTGCTCTTTGTAAGACCGTTCGGTGACTAAAACGGTACTTAAAGAAAGACTCTTGGGTCTCCACGAGCGAGGACTCCGATAGTAACTAGGTGTCACAAAAGTAAACCTAGATTGTAATTAGACGTCGTGTGGCTGACTCAGGCCCGACGTCAATTTTTGACGATAAGTGCTTCTTCTTGTAGACATAGCTCAGTTTGGAGTAACGGGAGCACTTCCTATTTCTCTACTTTGTGTGACTGAGGAAACACGAGTTGTAGCTTAGTGCAGCTCGTGTATGCTCCTCAGCCATCATACTACCCATATCTTAGGAATATAGGGTAGTAGCAAATAGCAACAAATAATCATCATCTCTGTAATTGGATAGTTTGAATGTCGCCTTGTAGTTTAGTTAATAAAAATGAACTTTTCTTCATGTTGAAATTGTCCATCTTCTTGTGTAATTAATCTGTGTTTGTTGAAGCGAGTCTGGATTTTGCAAAGCTTGGACTTTGCATGGAATCAGAGTATTTGGAAGCGAAGCTCGAACTTCCTTGTGTTAGCTGGAGTTGACTTGAGGTGCACAAAATAATGTCTCTATCGAGTTGAGACTTAGTGAATTTTGCCAAGTCATTTTGGTGAAGTTCACTATATTGATGCCACTGACAAATTGAGTTAAGGTTCGCCTCAATGCTCTACGAAGTTCAACTTTTTACTGAACAATCACCTTAGGCAAAGTTCACACAGTTGAGTTTTGGCAGATCTCATCAAATTGATCATGTGAGGTTCACCCAAAAAGCCTTTAACTCGAACTTGGAATATTTGGCGAATCTCATTTGGGGCGTAATTCTGGGCGAAGTTGAAGGCAGAATCTTCGGCGAATTTGACAGTGAGATATTCAACGAAGATTGTTAGCGAGATCCTTGGCGGGTCTAGAGGCAAGATATCTGGCGGATCTTGAACCAAGCTCCTTGGCGAAGTTCGCGGCGAAGAATTTTCAGCGAGATTCGTGGTTCTTAGCCTATAAATAGGACTATGCATCTCCCTCCCCCTCACTTTGAAATCATCTTTTGAACTCTCAAACCTTCGTTTTCCTTAAGACTGACCATAATTTGTCAACCATGGCCCCTCGTCGTGCTATTTCTAGGGGAAGAAGCTCTGCTCGAGGAGCTCAACGACCACGTGCTGAGGATGCGCCGACACGACTTGAGTTAGCAATGGGTAAGTATACTCGTTAATGGCAATCTTCAGATCTGCCTTAGCCCATTGGGCTTTAATCAATGCCTCATGGCATTCAAAAGTCGATACGCCATTAAAGGCGAGATTTTCAAGACTATTCATAGTCTTTTCTGACGAGTCTTCGTTGCTGGCGATGGGGCTCTGTCAGTGGCCATTGATGGTGCTTTTTGGCAAACTTCGTTCTTCGGGTGGAGTTCTTTAGCCTCTTAGGCTTCTGCAGCGAGCTTCGTTTCGGCGAAGTTCATTGTGTTGTTTGTGCAATCCTCGCTAGGATGACGTTCGCCATTTCGTATTGTATTTATTTAGGTGAGGTTCGCTTATCCAGTGTTAGGTGAACTCTGCCAACATTGGAATGAAGCGAAGTTTGCGTTTCTCGGCTCTATCAACACTTAGTTGATTGTATATGAATGAGGTTCGCCTCAGCTCTTGGGTTGGTCTAGCTCGATCTTTGTTGACTAACCTTTTTCATTACCTCTGTGCAGTTGCTTATTCTAGAGATCCGGTGGATCGATATAATCACTTTGGTCATGATGGGTCTCATGATCCTGAAGT
>JBAKGM010000279.1:19217202-19227952 GCA_037177215.1 Asparagus racemosus | reverse complement strand
ATATATAAAGAAATAACACAACTGTCATAGCAATGTCTCCCTCAAGGCTTTAATAGGTACGCCTCTTTGTTGTATTTATTAGTTTTTTAGTAATGTTATTTATATGATCCAATTTTGAAATTTGTTATTTACTAGCTTATATATGCATAATTTCTTTTACCTTTTATTTTACCATGATAAATTAGTAGCTTAATCAAAAATTAATGACAAAAAAACATATATTAAAATTATAAAAAAATCTATCAGATATAAAAGTTTCTCAGCACAATTTAAGTAGTAGATATTTTTATAGCGAATTTTTAACACAGAGATCATAACTACACTATTTGTTTATCTGCTGAAGGTTGTCGGCATCTGCAAACTTGCTTTAGTGCTCATCAAAAGACCATAGAGTACAAGAAGAGTTGCCATGTGCAATCAACTACTTATCCTCGACTCTTTAGAAATATCTTCAAACATGCATAGTACATAGGTTTAAAATTAGTTTATGAACGTATCTCTTTGCATTGTTTTTAATTTCGTAAGCAGAATACACAATGCAGCTTGTTTGGTTATTATCTAGCTTAATCAAAAATTAATCACATAAAGAAATAGATTGAAATTATAGAAATATCTATCGAATATAAATGTTTCTCGGCACAATTTAAGATAATATACTATAGAAAGTAACAAGGAACCGCACAGGTCAGCAATAGATTGTGCATCTAAGCAATTTAGACTTTCCTGTACAAATCAAGAATATGCAACAAAACTACAATTGAAATATATGGCATGTTCAGAAATTTTGCAAGCAATTTATTGCACGGACAAGACCGTTGTAATCAGTATTCAAGATTATTTTTTAGTGTAGGATTTAACATTTTGTTTAGGGTAAATTTGACAAAAACCCCCACAACAAGCTCGGGCATTCATCTAACCCCCAAAAACTAACAACGTGATTAAGATAATAATAAAGAAAAAAGGAGGGTTGATCAATGGTGTAGTTGATGAGGGGGAGACTCCAGCAGTTTAATTTGCATTTAGATGTGGATATATTATAGATGGAGATGGAGAAATTGCACTAAAACCCCAATAACTTTTAGAATGCCGGTTAAGTAATATAACTTTTTTTAAATGACATGAACATATTAAAATACAATATTAACATATATCTAGAAATTAACAATGAAAACTACAGGTATGTAGTTAAGATTCTCGTGGAATATGGCACGGACAATGCAAGGGTAACAATGTTTGATGCAGCAGAAACTCTTAATGGATGCACGTCAGAAGAATTCATTGCAGAGAAAGAAGGAGTAATTCCTAACTCTATTCAAGTTATAAATTAGAAAATCAAAAAAAATTTATATATTTTAAATTAACCATTGTTCTCATTGATATAGAAAAATAATCAGAGTCTATATTTCCAGAAATTTGTGTTGAATATCGGAAAAAAAGACGTTCAAATTCCTAGTGAAGTTAGATGAGAATACAAAAGATGAACGAGGCAGAGCAAGTATAATAGCACAAGAAATTCAACTCCAGCCTGATATCACAATCGACGTAGAGGATGAAGACGCTACTTTAGAATTGCTCAGGAAAAAGATAAATGTGGAGAAAGATTGATCTCGACTCAATTAAAGTATGAAACAAAAAGAACAAAAAGAACAAATGATAATATTTTTTGAACATTTTATATTATAACTTAATTTTTTGAGTAGAGTTAAGAATTTTTATAAGGTATTTTCATGCAAAATTTTTAGTAGTTTTCTATGCTTATGTGATTGTTTTTATCATATAAAATTATACTATAGTTACCATTAATCTTTATTTTTTGTCTTTTTAATTATTTTAAGTCTATGAAATGATGTAGGCTGAGATCTCATATACGTATCATGTTTCACGTACTTCTTTTTTATGTTTGCTTTTGAAATTATTTATTATAAAACCTGAGCTTATAATGTCCTAAAGTGATGCACAATTCTGTTTTCAATGCAATAAAAAATGTGATTTCTTTATAATTATATTGTTATTCATGCTTGACTCCATATTATAGCTTGAGATTAATAGAGTTTGGAATATGACATGTAGCATCAATTTAACTTATTTACCTTTACTATTTTGCTTGAATATATTATTGTGTCAATTGATATTTTTTCCTTAGGGAATCAATTAAAATATCCCAATTAAGTATATTGATCCCAGTTAAGCACAAAAATCCATTACATTAATTTTTTTAATAATGTTTAAATAAAAATTATAATAAATCTAATAATCTTATTTTACAAATTTAAACTCAAAATAAATCTAACTTATTTATAGTAATGAAATAAATAAATAAATAAATTATTTTAATATTTACCCACGTGCATTGCACGTGCATAAAAACTAGTAGAGTAAAATGCACCTGTACTACAACCACAAAGTATTACTATGTGAGCTGAGCAAACGTTTGCCTTTTATAGTTGGGGATTGCCTGAAAACCCGCTATTTGCAAATTCCAACTGTGCTCAAATATCTGCAATGAAATTATCCAAAGACTCCCCGCCACAAGAAAATAATACATAAAATATAAGTATAAAATAGAAAAGAGGGGAGAAAAAAGAAGACGACCAAGCTCAATAACGTAACAGCAAAAACTACAAGATCAGTATCGAGCAATTGAGCACAACCCAGCATCTCCATATCGCCAAATCAAACATTGAACCAACCGAGTTGTTTTCCTTCTACACTCAAAACTTACATTATACATGACTGCACCACATAAAATTACAAGAAAATTGTGCTGCAGGTATGAATATCTATGATACAGGACATCATATAGGTCGTAAAACTCAGACACTATATCTTCTCAACAGAGGAGAAACATGCAAAGTAACCACGCTCCAAAAAGGGGGGAAAAGCTGAAGCCCTAAAGAAAAGAATACCTAAAAGGAGAAACCCACAAATGGGTAACAGCAGAAGACACCATTATACACAGGCCAACTTCTAAGGGGACTAATCAGGTAATTTCACAGACTGCATTCTATTCTACAATTGCATTAAAAAAAAACCGAACTCCCACCCGGGCCACCCCGAGCTGCTTCGTGCGATGGGAGGAGTTCCAGCCTGAAATAAATATATCTTCATCATGATTCTTTCTGGGGCCTTGAAACCGTAGGGTCACGACTATCCCCCATCGCTGAGTATAATAACCCTTAGGCGCTTTCAAGAGAAACGGCATCAAGAAACAGCCAGCTGGAGCCTCAAATCATGTGATATATAAATCAACATGATAATCATCCAAATAGGAAAAGGTTGCTATATCCAGGCAAGAGAACCATGATCATTTGCTACTTGAGGCCGTCCTCTTGTTGGGGTTGGCGGTCTGTTGGCATTCAGCTCCTGACAGAAAAGAAAAATTACCATAAGAAAGTTGTTCTCTAGTATGTTGAGCATATATGCTTTGACTTAAAAACTTTGGGCTTGTCTTTACGTAAACCCCTCAAATCCTGTGCATTTGTGTATCTACCCCCAAATCTAAATATCTGCAACACTACCCCCACATTATCAACTTTGGGAAGAGATACCCCGAAATCAACATATCATCAACTGTGATAGGCTAATTTGTAACTGCAATTTTAAAATATTAACATAATAGTCAAATTTTCCTACCCATCCCAACAAAGTCGATGCTCTGCTGATTTGGGGAAGTTAACGATTTCAGGGGCGTTTTGCAATTACTGAGATTTGGCAGGTAGTTAGTACACATGATTTAAGTGTTATATATACAAAAAACCCAAAATTTTCTAAGGAAGCAAGAGAATCACCTGCATCCATGTGTCATCCATGTGACGCTCAGGTGATGTTTCAGGTGAACTAATGGCTGGTGGTAAAGGATGAATTAGTTTTGGAACAACAACAAGGTCTCTTCCCAAAACTAAAATAGCACCTGCATTATTTGCAGTACCTATGTGCAAAGCCACAGAATAAGTTAGATGATTAAATGAAAAAGAACTGAAAAATCATCACCTATGTCAAAAAGTAAGATAAAGCCTACCACAATAATTAGTTGCAGAGAAGAGAGTTATTAGATGTCCCTGAGCAAACCGTTCAAACCCATCCATCACACATTCATGCGCACGTACTATCAACTGGAGGTCATTGTTATTGCAGAACTCCATGACTCGGTCAGGCTGCATTACAACAAACAAACTGAGGAAGCCATCCACTGATGTTCAAATAAAAAGTGATAATATTGTATGAGATATTGAACAGTTGACATAGGTACCATGAATAGCTCAGGAAATGCAGAAATAGCAAGAGCAGGGAAGGAAATATGAAAGTAGACAAGTGAACAGTTCAAAGTCACTGTAAGTTGATCAGACAATCTCAATCTATAGATGGTCTTGATCACAAACAATTTCTTGTCTTTTAAAAGACTTCAATCGTACAAGATAGATTACTAAAAAGTTGTCAGATGAGTACACACTACACAAGAAATGATTCCCCAAACCAGACGATTTGTTTTTCATTCTGATGGATTAACAACCACATGAAGCAAGCTATTAGTCATCCTTGTATAAGAACATTTAATAAATGCTTTTACCTACGAATATTCGGTCAAGCTACAATAAACATCTATTGACGGTCCACATCTCGTAAACATCATGCATATTCTAAGATTGTAGATCCTTACAAGCTGTAGAAGTACTTCAGATTTCAGCAACATAAGTATTGGGCGCTTCTGGGCATCAGACATGACGTGGGGCGCCCAAGCGCCTAAGCAGCTCTAATCTTTTAAGGCGACTGTTTCTGCCACCATGGGAGCCACATGAGAAGAGAGGAGAAAGAGAAAGAAAGGAAGAAGAAAGACTGGATTTCTGTTTGTTTTAATTCTATGAACAATGTCACCTAATAATGAACAACAGAGACTGCCATCCTTCCTCTGATTATGATGAAGTTGCAGTTTGCACATTCCACATTTGTCATGTTAATTCTGATCTCTTATAGATTCTATAAGCATCCGTCCTACCATGAACAATGTCACCTGATGCAATTTAATACCTCAGTCCCTTATCCCATTGAAACCAGCGACCAGAATTCGCAGTCGAGCCCTTTATCTCACATGTTCGTAACCTCTCTGTGCAAAATTATTTCAAGCCTTTGATCAAGCATGTGAGATAAAATCAAGCTTCCAATCCAACAATGAAAATTTCCATTCAGACCCTTTAACTGGCCCATAAATGGAATATACTATTACGCATCATCAATTTTCTCCTCAACACAAGTATGTGATAGTGGATTAAAGTGCCACAATAATCATTTTGATTGCTGCATAACTCCTAGAGTATTAATCAGCTTCTTTATAAAATGAATACATTGTATCATTCATAAGACAGAAAATGGAAGTTTTGGCATTATAGGCTGTAGACTGATCTCACTCCTTCACTTAATTGTTAAAACACAATCGGGCCTATATCTCACCCAAACTAAATTGGTGAACGTCCTCCACATTGTTCTAAGCTCCCCTTGTGGTTTTCTACAATTTAACAAACATATCGATTCTATTGAATATACATGAAAAGTCTGATGAGAGGAAATAATAAATAAATAAATAAATAAACATACACACAAATAGCACAAAATAGAAGAGAAGGGAGAAGGTGGAAAAAAGTAAATAAAGGACTGACCCCGAAGGTAACGAGGCCTGGTCCTCTCGCATTTGGTCTTAAACCTTCAACACTGTCATTCTCTGTTGGATCAGACCTGCACAAAGAAGAATAACAAAATGATCCTGTGACTAATTAATGAGACAGAAGTACAGAATTGCTAGGAAGTGCTATAGGTATTAAATGTACTCACCATAATAGATCCATAAGAACGACTGAGCCTGCTTCCATCGTAATTGGGCGTTGTAGGTTCTCAATTTGCTCTATATGATTTATAGACCGACCAATACCTCCATGCATGCAAATTATTTTCTTTTCAATTAGTGCGGCCAAAGGAAGCCAATTAAATAGTCGATTTATACGATGCCAAGCCCAGATTCCATCTCGCTCTCCCTGTTCGTGAATGCAGAATATTAACAAGTTGCAGTGACTGGAAAAAACATAACCACAATGGGCTAGTTATTTACCATTCGCTCTATGCATTCAATCCGGAAGCCGAATAAGGCATTGATATCTGCTGCCTCGTGGTTTCCGCGAATTAGATGTACATTATGAGGATACTCAACCTGATAAACAGAAACAAAAGCAGTTAGTTCATTCGCACACTGTCTGACTAGGCGAGAAATTTATCGATATTTGTGAAGAAGTATGCATGCATAAATAGTACCTTCAGTGCAAGGAGAAGAGATATGGTTTCCAGACTGTGCTGACCTCGATCAACATAATCTCCTAAAAAGAGATAGTCGATATAACTGAAATACAGAAGCAATTCAGAATAGGATTAGCAAAGCACGAATAAGCAAGATACGTTAATCGAGATACAATAATGATCAACAATTTTTTAAGGGTCATATATCGAGCCACTGATATTATGTTCATTATGTTCTCAATGCATTTAGCATGAAAATCCTACTTTCCACACATGTAGTAGGAGTTGAATAAGACTTCAAAGCTGAGGTTTCTGACGATTGTTAAAACTAAGAATTGCATGAAATAATAATAATAAATAACTTCCCTCCTACAAAAGTTATTTCTGGTTCCAATTTTTACAATTATACCAATCAATGTAGAAAAAAGATCTTGCAAAACCATTAGCGTCAATCAAAATACCTAGAAAAAATGAATTACAGGTGCTCCATACTAGCCAGAGTAAACTGTGCAATTACTTTGCTTTTTCAAATATGCAACAAGAATTCAAATACACAGAAAAGATACTTAAAGCTATAATATATGTGCAGGCCATTTTTTTGTGCCAAAGACACACATGTACACTCACCATCATAAACCAACAATAAAAACCTCCATAGGGATAGTAGATATTGTAAATAAATCCAAACTAAGATTAGAGCTATAAATTTTCAATAGTCATTCTGACGGGGCACAGTATAAGCAGTATTCATACTTTCCAAGCAGATGAGGAATAAATAAATTTAGACCTTTGAGTCATATTCCTTATAATACTTACGCTATGTCCCCAGCTGTTGAAGGAGCACCGTACTCATCAAATAAACGCATGAGATCCCCAAATTGACCGTGCAAATCACCAAATATCTTAACAGGAGCCCTGATTTGCAGGACACTTGGCTCAGTTGAAAATATTCTTTCGGCACTGTCACACAGATCTGCTAATTCGTTGCAATCCAAGAAGAATTGCCTGCGAACAGGGGGCTTCCAACCACGAGGCTTTAAAAGATGTGCCATAACCTAATGGACATTGAATACCGGAAGTATGAGATGACCAGACCAAATTTACAAAAGAAAAAAAATATACACCATAAGGTAAAAGTATAACAGCCATCTTCTTTTAATCAAACAAGCATCATTTCTCTTCATTTTTTTCATTGATATTATCAGGACAAAAGTGGGCTTCAGGTTAGCACTTAATGACTGCAGCCACTGTAGTTTACCTGATTAACAAGCGCTTACCAGTATCAAGTCAGCCTTGAAATTTTCCATGCTAGATATGGGTGAAACACTATGTAAATATTTCAGCTTTATTTCTGTTGAATCCAATAGAATCAAACCTAATTCTCACCTAATCTAAAACCCATAAATATAAAGAGCTCATGTCCCACCAACTGCTCTAGTCTCGACCCTATCTGAAAGTCAAATAGTTTAAATTTCAACAAACAAAAAATAAATTGTTGACCATAACAGATATTATATGCAAGAAGGTAACTTCCATCTCTTTAAGATAGCAGTATAATCTATAGTTGATTTCTAGTATTTGTTACTAAATGATAGAAAGTGATTCTAAACTTAAGAAAGTTAACGTATGCATTCCTTAATATCGACACAAAGGCAGATTGTCCCTCTAATATGCATCACTCCCTTCTCAAGACAACACCAAATCATTCTTCTCGCCCTCCCAGGAAGCAATGACGGTATTTCAATATAGCAACTCATAGAATACAATTGATTCAAAAAAGGACATAATCAGTCGAGTGTGTATTTTTCATATAACATTTTAAACCTGAAGTTTGAATACTACTGGAAGTCTCGACTAAAAGATAGGGGGCTTTTCCATGTATATCCTCCAACTCTTGAAAAGAAAAGTTGAAATGGCCATTCATTTTTAGCCCTCAGCCTAAATTTTAAGGGAATAAAATTCGATTTTCTGTCAATAAAAGGAAGTGCTGAGCCAAAACTTTCTATTTGTAGGATCCTTGGTGGAATTCAGATCAAACAAAGCATCTGTTCTGGATATGAATAGAGAGGACCCATTAATGTCCGCGCGTGTACCTCTGAATAAAGGAAGAAAAATTAAATTCCTAAAGACCAACATAAAAGCTTATCCTTCCACAGAAGTGTGACCTTCAAAATCTCAGTTCCTAGAAATAGAGAATATATAACCAACCTTTTTAGGCACACTATTGATGGACATTTGCCTATCCAATAATTTCCTAGCTGCGGTTGCACTCTCAGGAGTACCATAACTCACTCTCCTGCCTTCGTTCTCAAACTGGTCAATGGAGAGTTGCCGGACCATACCTCCCAAAGCACCCCCTGTTTCTGCAGCCACAACTATCTGCATAAACCATTGGTGGTGCATTAAATATTTGTGCAAGCCATGTTAAGGATGAGAACTGGTACGTAAACTAACAACAATAAAAGGATAAACTCAAATCCTCTTCATTATAAAACAGGATCTAAAAAGGTGTAAAACCAGTCCACTGACCGCTCTATGATGTAGCCGGACACCAGGTGGCATGATACTATTCGACAATGAAGACTCTGGCACTTTTGTTAGTGGTGGGGTCTGTTTCCCACTAGGACTAGCCTCTGCACTGCCATCTCGAGCAGGCAATTGTCCAGATTCACCATTCTCTTGTCGGGCCTTAGCAGCAGCTAAAGCAGCACTTATTGCCTCAGCTTCTGCTGCTGAAGCTTCTACCAGGTACTCAACACCTTTACTCAATCTCCTGCATCAAGATGCATCCTAAGTTCCATGTTCGTACATATTTCAATAACTATCACCTAGTAAGCAACTAGGTAAGCAAGAACTGGCAACCAAATCGGAATTTTATTCTAAAATCAAAGGCCAAAATTAAAAAAAAACTTGACATCTTGAACATCATAATAATCATCAAAATGGAATACTACCTTGGCCCCTGAATCATAGCATTTTCACTACTTATATCAGTATACATATCCCCATTGACAGGAGGAGCAACTGGAGTTCCAAGCACAACTGAACCATCGGGAAGCACAACTGAACCATCAGGAACTGCTTCAGCTCCTTGCCTAGTTCGTTCATCAGTGGTGGTGTATCGTCCAGGTGACTTTCCAGGTTGTATGTTGGACGCTGCTGCAGCCGCAGCAGCGTGGTTTGCTGCACTTGTTGTTTCAGCAGCAGCCAGATCCTCAGCAACAAGTAAATCGCCGAGAAGCACACCTGTAAAGGAAATCATAGAGATAAATAAAAACTATTGGATTGCGAATATGTCCTTTATATTCGCCTGACTAAATAAGTATCAGATGAGATGTCTGTGATAGAACCAGCATGCAAGTAGCTACTAAAATTCAAGTTCAACATGTGATAACTCACAGTCACCATTATCATATTTAAATGCATATGAAGAGCAACTTAAAATATTTAGGCCCTCTAACCTAAAACCAATTAATCAAAGATGAATGTATCTTTTAAGAACACCAGACAGACAGTTGGACCACTGGATATACAACTCAAACTGGACCATCTGATCTCGGACCTTATATCTATACTAGTTCATGCAGAGCATTCTTCATCGAGAAAGTCCCATAGGCATCATGATGGATGATTAATTGATTACAAAGAGAGGGGGCTGTAGATAGAGCTTGGGAAAGAAACTCCCTTGAGAGAACACCTCATTTGGAAATTTATTGTTAATTGGTGCTGTTATAGCACGTGTGGATCACGAAAAAGCCTCCACAACCAAGCAGTAGTCTGCATGCATTATTGACTCATCTTTGACTAATAGCCTGGTTTGTGCGGTCATGCATTTTTAATTCAAAAATCCCCCCGTCTAGGAGATTTGATGTTACAACCTAGTAACCTACAACAAGATAAAGAAAGTGTTGCACCTCATAAGCTAACCTCATTTTGTTAGCATTCTTTGATTAGATGTTCCATCATGGACTTTACTAGTTTCTCAGACCAATTGGTACTAGGTAATCTGTGTAACACTTTAAATTGGAAATCCACATCTAATGCAAGAATATGATAAGGATGTGAAAAACAGTACCCTATCTATCGTTAAAGACTTCAGGTATGCTGCATTTGAGTGTGTAAGGTCCATGGAAATGCAAAGTTCGCTAATATTTTAAGAAAACATCAAGAGGTTACACAATTATGCCTCCAAAAATGCTTGACAATTCTAAAGTTCTATTTTATACTTGACACGCATAGATTTGAATATCATGTGCTATCACATAGTTCTGTGGTACTGGCTGACACCATCTTTAACTTCCACTGCTTAGAATCCATCTCGAACTTTATTGCATCTATTGCACGACACAAATTAAACATGTGTCCCCATAAACTTTATGAAACACCTTCTGCCCAGCAGCCTTCCTCCCCACCCCCCACCCCAACCACACCCCCCCCCCCCCCAAAAAATAACATACACAAAAAGATTATT
>JBAKGM010000279.1:19135716-19155454 GCA_037177215.1 Asparagus racemosus | reverse complement strand
CTTTAGGCGAATCTTCCCGAGCGGCCGGGTGCTAATGGCGTTAAAGCCGAAGATGGTGGTGGAGGTGGCCGACAGCCGCCTCTGAGGTATCCCCAAAGATCTGATGAGTGCTAGGGGGACAATGCTCAGGGCCGAGCCGGGGTCCACTTGGATCCAGTTTACCTTGGACGAACCAATATAGCCCGTGAAGTATAGGGGCCTGTCATGGGCTGTCGTGTTGATAAGCATGTCCTCTGGGGTGAAGGTGATGCAGGGGACACGTGGCCTGGAAGCTTGGCAGCATTGCGCACACACTTCCTCCTCCTTATTGCCAGGCGAGAAGTGAGTGGTGAAGGCGTCCGAGTCAGCTAGGGCCTCACGTAGAGCCTCGCGGGAGGACTTCGACAGGCGCAAGAGCTCATATAGGGTAATCTGGGCTGGGATATTGGCAAGTTGTGCTAACACGTCAAACTGGAAGGGCGGTTTGCTCGGACTTGGCCCTTCAAGATTCTCCGGAATGACCGGGGATGCTCGTGCCGGGGGCCCGGCCAGGTCTTCCGCCACGGGAGGATACTTTTTGGCAAAGTCCCTTCCTGCTCTGGTGACCAGCACCTCTATCCCTTCGGGGGCGGCGAGGGCTGATACCCCCGGTTCGTCCTCTCCGGGGATTACTGAGACCACGTTGCAGGGTTTGCCCTTAGCCCTCTCAGCCCGATTTGGCTGGGCAGACCACTGTTCATCTGTGATGAGGTCAGGGTGGACCCACATTACTTCCCCTGAAGGCAAGGTCTGCGGTACTAGCCCCTTTGCCCGCTGGTTGTGGAGGTCCATGTTGACGATCCTCAACTCCGCTTTGGGGACGGGTACAATGCCCGCTGGTGCACAGACTTCAGGTTGGATGGCCGAGGGCTAGTGTTGGATCATTATGTTCATGAGGAAATGTTGTTTTCATAAACTACTTTTCATTGGATGAGAAGTTTGGACCCTAGAATGTTGAAGTATATTTTCATACACTGTTTTAGACACTCTCTGGGTCGTGTTTACATGTGAGCAACATGATGAGACTGTAGTCAAAAGAATTGGGGTATATTGAGTTCATCGGGGAGGATTTCATGCACAAAGAAGAAATAAATTAAGATTTAGGCTCATATGGGATCGAGAGGACTGTCATGGAACTAGCAATGGAGGAGGAATTGGTTCCTCTACTAGCTGGTGGACAGTGAGAGTGAGATATTTTTAGATGACTTGGAGCCATCTATGAAATCTCAACTGCCTTAGAGATCGTTTCATAGATAAGTACCCAACAGATATTTGAGATCTATGGAGAAGTATTCATGATAGCACCGCATGTTGATGTGGAGCCTAAATCATGTGAGGACACTATTTCTGGGTCTGTAGTGAAAGACTAGAAAGCAGCAATAGATTGTAAGCTTGAATTCATGAGGCAGAATCAAGTCTGGGACTTGGTAAATCTTCCAACTGAATGCAAGATCACTGAAAAATAAATGGTTTTCAAGGTCAAGCAAGAAGGAACATTCAAGTGATGCAGGGCATGATTGATGGCGAAAGAGTACACCTAAGTAGTAAGGTGGACTACTGAAAGAGTTGTTTTCTCCAATGGCGAGAATTAGCTCTATTCACATGATATTAACTCTTGCAGCATAAATAAATCTTGAACTAGTCTAGATGGACGTTGAGACAGCTTTTACCTATACAAAACTGAAAAGGTGATCTATGTAGATCGACCTATGTTTCATAGCTAAGGGACTTAAGCACAAGGTGTACAAGTTAAAGAATCCTACCTGTGGCTTGAAATATTTTTTTTTCTTTAGTGTGTAGTGTTTTTGATCCTCTTGGACCATGTTGAGTCATGGTTTCTAGACGATCGATCTGGATGGTTAGGTACACATATACTAAGCTGATAGAAGTTCGAGATCTTATCATCATATGTCGATGAAAAATTGCTGACCAGATACATTATGGAGACCAGTGAGACTTTAATTGCTAAGAGTCATGCTCTAAGTATAGAGTAATGTCCCAACATGAAAGTAGAGAAGAAGCTAATTCTAAACATCCCTTTCAAGGAGTGCAGTCGATAGTCTTGTATGCGTACAATGATCAAAACATCCTTTGCAGTAGGACTGATGACCGGTTGAATCCTGGTACCACTCACTAGGATGAGTCAAGAGGATCCTCAGATATTTGATTCAGACTGCACTTTATGTATTATGCTATGATAATAGTGACTCTCACCTATAGTGATATTCAGATGTCGACTGGGCTTATAACCTAGATGGGCGAGCATTAATGTCTGGTTATGCTTTCTTACTAAATGACGGGGTCATTTCTTAGAATAGTAAGAAGTAGTAGTGTATAGCTCTTTTCCACTTGGAGCAGAATATGTGATGCTATATACATCGAATGCAGTCCAGTTGTATAGATTTTTGGAGAATTTGTCTATAGCACGACATGTAGAGGATGATGTGATTCCCTATCATGATCGCATGCAGACTACTGGTTGTATGATATACCTAAATTAGTTTGGGAAATAGACTAAAATCTAGATTCAGTGCCACTTTATTGAACATTAAGAGAAGGATCAGTTCGTGCTATGTGTATCCCTATGAGTTAGTTGATCGGGGATCTACAGATAAAGAAGATAGCTGAGGAGTGTCTAGTGCAGCACATTTGAGACTTATGGGCTATATCTTTAATGATGATATTTATTTGAAGATCTCAGATAGTTAGGTTATTATGAACGACGGCTTTATAAGACATGCATGTCTGGGATTGCTTATATCTTATTATTGCTTGATTATAATGGCATGGAGTATATGAGTATTATGATGTGTACCTGATACACAAAGGGTACTAGGTGCATCATTAGAAAGTTACATTAGCAGGTAGGATTTCTTATTACACAAGAGATCCCTTCAGAGATGTGGCAGTTACCGAATCTGAGATTGAGTGTCGGATGTCATTTGGCTTGGAGCAATGACTACACTATCATGTTACTGGCTAGGAAGATTGTGGGAGCACTCTATTGGTCGCCCTAATGGGGTCAGGATGAGGTTGCTATATACTTATATGTTGAAGAGACCAAAGTGGAAACCCCACGTCCACTTTACCTATTTACTATCAGCCAGACTAGGGGTCTGACTTGGCACGTGAGTTCCCAGGCATATCGCGGAGCGATATGGCTGCACAAGTTCATTACAAAGTAATGGAATTTGGGTCTGTACGGTATTCATTTAATGATATATGTTCTCAGGGAGAGAGAAGTAATACCATAGCACGTTGCTATACGACGTGTGCTTGGACCAGATATATGGAGGTTGAGGGATGGATCCCAGCTCCCTCGTTGTTTGAGCCCATATAGATGACCACCAGTGATGGAGGGTAGTCAATGTACCCTTAGAGAAATTAGGATGTCTGGGAAGGCTGTTATGAGCTTCTGCTACTTTGGCTGCTGTTTCTTGCTATGATGAGACAATATCGCACATACGGGATAGTGTCAGGAAGGTAGGTAATTAATACGCTCAACTATTCATGGCTAGAGGAAGATCGATTAACATGTCTCGTGATTGCATCACATGCACAACTCTTATTTATGTTAAGGGTGAGGTTTTAAGAGTACAATGAATCAAGGTTGACCTGATTGTTCATGCATGCTTTTTCGAGGGATTGAAGATACTTGAGCAAACATGGTTGATTAGATCTGGGGTATGAGATACCCCATACATACACTTTTGTTTGTGTACTTTTATTTCTTTAGGGAGATCCTTGTGTCGGTCTTAACGAATCTGATTGTACGGCTACCAGCTTGCAGGTTCTTAACAGTCCATGTCACACTAACGATGTATGGACATGGGTTTAAAAAGAAAGAGATTCTCAGGGAGACTTTGACTCGAGGAGTCAACAACTCGGGGAGTCAGCTCAGGGAGCAACAGATGACACCCACTCATTTATTTGAGTGGCAGTTTGTTGGTTATTATTGTGAGATAGACACCCAAATAAGTGGGTGGACATTATCTACTCTTAGAGATAAGATATTTATAATCCTAATGAGTGTAGGATTCTACCTCTAAGCCCTTTATATATAGATATAAGGTGTGCAGAATGGATGAATGAGAGAAAAGACCATAAACCTTCACAAAGCCGCCATCTCCTTTTCCGATCAAGTTCATGCTTTATGTGGTAGTTGCGAGGTGATATGCGGGGGCTTCTCACCTTATCGGTGTGGTCGCCCTCCGGCCATTGTTTGAAGATAAGAGTAGATGCATGGCAATCCTTCAAAAAGATCCGGGAAAGGTAATATCTAAATAAGAGTTACTTTTTATGCATGGTTCACACATATAAACCAATCACAGAGTCCAGTTGCACATTAAACTGATTGTTTCAAAACAAACATCCAAAGTACACAAGTAAAGATGTTAAATCTTGCTCGCTCATATAGAGTCAAGTATTAATAGATACATACCGACTTGATCTTTGAAAAAGAAACATAGATTCAAGGACACTTCACATACCAACTTGATATTTCAAAAAGGAACACAAAGATTCAAGTACGCTTGCAACCCTACTACAATCAATGCTTCATAGTTTATAACAAGTAACAAAATATCCATATTGGTCAGTCATGATCTCAAAACAGGCTTCGAGGGATTTTTCCCCTTATTCTATTGTGTTTGATAAGCAGCCTCTTTGAACTGAGTCATATTGAAGCAAACTTCCTCTATCAACTTGTCCTTTAAAGGTGAAGACTCTTCTTACTGGTTCACTTGGGAAATTTGTGTTGTAGTTTTTTTGAGTATGATGTGAGGATATAAAGTTGTTGCAGAAGGGAAAGTGGTAAAGAAGGGATTAAAATCGTCTATAGGTCCTGAAAGATACAAAATGAAGGGAAAATGTTATTTTATATTTATTATTTTTTATAAATTGTCTAATAGATAAGAGACAAATAGGAAATTTAGAAACATATAACACATTAGTCAGAGTCAAAGATGAAGGAGCCTGAACTACCCCATCACTAAGTACAGGTGTAAAAGAACCACGAGCAATATGGGCAGAAGGAAATTTGTCTGAAAAATATGATGAATAAATATTTTCTTTTATTCCTATCATGTAGGATGAAGCTTCTGAACCTAATATCCAGAGTCTATCTAAAGAGGCAAGATAAGCATTTATACCTGAAGAGGATGCATGAGTCACTAAATGACTGCTCTGAGTAAGCTGGAGCTGGAGCTACATGAATCGTTTATAGTCTGTATGTGATATTTGAACAATAGGAATTTTTCAAGAGGTTGCTAAGAAAGGAGAAGCTATGACCAGCAGGAGTGATAGAATCATCAGCAGTCAATTATGCTCACTCAAGCTTGTCAAATTTCTGCCAGCACTTCTTCTCTATGTGGTTATTTCTACCACAGGATAACTACGTGGTCTTTTGTCAAATCAACTTTGCCTACCACCATAAGAACCATGACCTCCACCAAAAGCAAGGTCACGGTCATGACCACATCCTCTACCACGTCCAGCAACCATGGCAGACTACTCAACAGATGGTGTAGAGGGTGCACCAACTCTAGTTGATACACGCATGACCCTGAAGAAGGTAGGTGTTAACAAGGGAACACAATTCCATCTCAAAATCTATCCTCACACCTGAAATGCTAATGATAGATCCAAGACCGACAAAAACCTTAACACTACTAGATCTTAATGATATCCCTCAGTGTCGCTAGATCAGTAACAGTAGGCTAATGTATCTCTAACTCATCCATCAATCCCTTCAACTCTCCATAGACTTTTGGTATAGATCTATCCCCTTGCTACAAAAAAAAAGAAAAAATAATCGCTCATATCTCATAAACTCTGGACATAGTCTTCTCATTCCTGTACATCATTGAGAGTGTCTTACATTTCCTTGATAGTAGATAAGAAGATGATACTACTACTGACCATTTCTTTCGTATTGTTGAATAGCCAAGTCATAACACAATAATCTCCATAAAGCCATGTCTTGTACTTGAGTCTGTAAAAATAGGTGGATTCTCCAGAAGATGCTCCAATTTGCTTTGAGTAATAATAAAAATTTTGAATGCTTGTGCCCATAATAAATAAGTAGATTTATTTAGTTTCATAGTGGTTCCCAAAATAATTTTGGGAGTAGATGTCTCCATAACAGTAAGAGGAATAGAAGGGGTCAAAGAGCTCACGATATCTAACATCTCAGCCAACTAAATATTGAGAAATCAACAACCACAACTTGGATATAATAAAATTAGACACACAAGCTAACTAGATATAAGCAAAAATACTAAAAATCAGCCAGAAAAAAGCATCAAAGCAGCTAGAAATAAAAAAATAGCTAGTAGTTATTATCAAGTCAAATCAAATTTGAATTTTTATAGCCATATTAAGAAATTAGATCATATCTAATTAAGTTAGCGGCAGTGGCAGTAGGCAACAACAATGGCAATAGAGAGCAGCAGCGATGATAAATCTAGGCGGTAGCACCGGTGATAGAGGAAGATGAGGAAGTTGAAGATGATGAGAAATAGGAATGGAGATGGTGATTGGAAAGGATTATGACGGAGAGATACTATTCACGATGAATGTTTGGAAGTATCTTGAGTACTAGTTTTTCGAGTCTTTGCCCAACAACTACAGATGCTTCCATGAGTATTATATATTTTCTATTGCTTTCTTTGATTGAAATCACATATACCACATGATCTTCTCAAAGTTTCACTTCATTTCTAAGGAGAAATTTAGCGCATAAATTTGAGTTTTATTTTGTAGTTACCTGCCTTTATTTATGCTCAAAAGAAATGTGAGACTTTATCTTCACAAGTTTTACTCTAAACACTCATCTGTCTACATGCAAAACTTAAGGTTAAAACTTATTGCAAAGGTTAAACAAGAGTGCTAGCTTTCTGACTTCTTCTTAGCAACAAATAAATCAAAGACTTGTGAATGAAAGTCCTCCCTCTCACTGCATCAACACTTTGAAATTGTTACAAAAGTTATGAGTTATAATTTTAAATTCTAACACCAATCTTTTAGCTCGCGCTAAGCACAATCTTATCGTAATTCACCAACATTCTGTCGTGATTCAATCACTCGTTTCCCACTAGAATAAAAAAATATAGTGATATATCTCCCTTTCTGAAGCACAGAAACCTCTCCCCTCCCCCCTTGATTGAGGTTCGAAAATATATCATTTGCCAGTACATCATGATAATATTCAAATTATATAATGTTATAATTAAAATTAACATCATTTCACCCAATATTTTTATAGGAAATGAATAAACAAAAGAAAATCAAAATATATTAAAATGCTACTTGAATGTACTTAAGATATAAAACTATTTCATGTTCAAAAAGATTATTCGCAAGTGATCCATCCTAAAACAAATAAAAAACTTTTCTATCAATCAACCAATCAGAGGATATAATAATAAGTAAAATATCAAAAAAAGCTCTTTTGATTTTCAATCATTTTTTCTCCATTTTAATCCCCTTCTTCAAAGTTGCAAGAGTGGGTTCCTTATTCATGTCAGCAAAATGTAAAACATGTTTAATACCGTACGATATGATATTTGTTATATACCAAAAAAGAATCCACTAAATCTGTACAATTGCTATGAGATATCCAGTTAGATTTTATTATGAAACATCAATTATAAAAAAGAAAAAAATTATAGTAAAGAGAAATATTTAAAGACTTTCATCAAGTGGAGATTCTCACCTAGAGTTTAGTCAAGAAAAGAGGCTCAATTCATAGCTCTAAAACATATTTTGTTGAATTCTAAAAAAAATAAATAAAATAATTATAACAAAGTGGATTTTTTTAGAAAATTTCATGAAGTAGAGATTCATTAATAATTGGGAATAAAATTTAGGATATTAAAAAATTTAATAGAAACAAACCTAGTAAATTGAAATCGAGGATAAAATCTAGATATTAGTTAATTAAACTAAATAAATTCAGTAAAAAGTTAGATTTTTGAAATAAAATCAGTAAAGAAATCCTACCCACTCAAATAATTTAAATCTCTAATATTTCATCCTCTTTATTATTCTCATTAATTTCTTTTAAGACCCGATACAATTATTTTATATTAAAATGAAATGATATAAAATAAAAAAAGTAAAATAAATACCATGAGTGTTCAAAATCAAGAGAAGAGCCCCTAGCTGCAAACATCTCCTCGATCCTAAAAATTCAAAAGAAAATCATTAGTTAGAAAAAAGAGGAGCAGAATTAGATATTCTTAGGATTAAAGAAAAAAATTAATTTGTAGAAAATATGAAATAGAGCGAGGAAATTTTCAATCCTATAAAATACACAAAAAAAGAATTACCAAAACACTAAAATAATAAAAAAATAAAGAAAATAAAATACTTATCTTGAGCTTTCAGAATTAAGATAATAGCACCAAAATAACTTCAAAATAACTTTGTCATTCTCAACATTCAAAAGAAAGTCTATAGAAGTGGAATAAAGTATAATATTTCTACTATTTTAAAAACCAAAAAAATCAGGAAGTAAAAAAATAGAATGGAGTGAGGAAATTTTCAATCCTATAAATACAAAATAGTAAGAATTACTAAAAAATAAAAATTATATAAAATAAAGAAAAGTAAAATTTTTATAATGAGCATTCAAAATTAAGATAAGGCCCCCCTAAATTGCATCAAAACATCTTCTTGGTCCTAAAAAATTAAAGAAATATCAATAATTAGAACAAAATGGAATAGAGACGAAGATTCTTAATCTTTAAACAACAAAAAAGAATGATAAAAATAACAAATTGAAATAGAGAGATAACTTACCATGATTTTTTATCCATTAGGACATGCTACAATTTACACAACTAAAATATAAGAATTATGAAAGAAATATTACATGAATGTATCAATGATGGAGTCACAATTCTATTTGAGTTGTAACTGTACTATATTGAAATAATTTGTCTAGTTTCTTAATTATGAATCTTTTCATGTAACTATCAATTTATAAACTTGAAACGTTTTGTATATTACTTATATTACTTTTCTAACCTTTCTACCATTATGAAATTATGCTAATATTTAATAAATATTAACCAAAAAAAACAAAACAAACAAAATTCCATCAAAACATACATGGGGTCCATCGGGATGCCCTTTTAATAACTCTTAAACAAAAGAAAAGTGATTTTTGATTGTAGACCCTGCGTGAAAAATCAATAAAAAAATACAAACTGTAGCAAGTTGGATTAGCAAAAATGACCTAAAGGGGATATATAATAAAAAGGTAGACCAAGCTTCAATTCACAGATTTTTATGAGGAAAGTGATCGAACATTTAAGTGAAGTTTGGGGATCGATTTGTGACCAATGCTAGATTATTAATAATTTCTCTCTTTTGGGTGTCGATGAGCCCAAACTCATTGTGATCACTTAACAAAATTCGATGAAAGTTAATGACGTCCCATCAATTAGTTCCAAGGTTATAGCTTTTAGGCCATATCTGAACTTGTCGAAAGATTTAAAAATTATTAGGAAGTTCATGAAAAGAGCGAAAAATTATTTTCTAAAGAAAAACATATGATTTTGGAAGAAGAAATGAGGCCTCGTTAGAAGTGTAGAGGTAAAGAGACCCAAGGGGACCGGGGGTGGGGGGGGGGATTTTGTACCTTTAGTTTGTTATTATTATTTTTCATATACTGGTTTCTTATGGTAATTAATAATCAAATTGTTAAGATTTTCCTTAATTGTGTTATTTTGAAATTCTAATTTGAAACAAACAATAAATTTGATTCAGATGTCTGTGAAAAATACCAAAGGAGGAGGAGGCAGAGATGTAAGTTTTTTTCTATTTTGGAATTTGTTAGAGATGATACGGTGATTGAGAAAATATGGGAGTTAACTAATTTACTAAATATAGAGATTTTTAAATTAATGGTAAAAATTAAATAGAGTATCTTATTTATTAGATGAATAGTTTAGAAAGGATGACACATGTTAAAATATTTTGTGAAGGAGAAATCTAATAGTAAAAGATATTTTCCAATAAATTTGCTAACTTAAAAATTACAACTTAATAAATGTATACTTCTTTCTAATTTTTTAAATTCTAAATAAAAAACTATTTCTGGTACTTGAATATTTGGCATGATCAAATCTTTTTTTATTTTTTTGGCAACTACATAAATATTTGATTTTACTAATATCGGATATATAAACTCACTATTAAAACACCGCAACAAAATTTGGTAATTTGTCACTATTTATTTATTTTCAGTAATCCTGAAAATAAAATATTTTAAATAAAAATAAATTTTTAGAAATATCTAAAAATAAAAAACTAAAAATTCTAATATTTCATATTTAAAAAAGTTTAAATTAATAATTTCTAAAATTTTCATTTTAAAAATTTTGGTACTAATTTTGTTTTATATTAATTAATTTTGTAAAATTTGTTTGAAATTTTGGTATTCATAAATCTCAAAATTACTGATTTTGAAAATTTTGGTTATTAATTAGTATCAAAACTAGTAATGATTTCGATATAATTTGAAATATGGGAATAGGAACTAAATATGATAATTTAATTAAAATTAGATTTTTTTACATTAATTTCCTAAAAATATGAATCTATTATACATAAATTTGGTGACTTAATCTTGGTAACTTGATCAATATGAATCTATTAACTAATCTTGAAATTAGATTAGGAATAATGTTGGTATTAATTGATTTGGAAACATTTTGGTACTAATTAATTTTGGTATTAATTAAAGATGGAAACTTTGTTTGAAATTTGATTGAAATTTTGGTAGTAAATAATCTCAAAATTAACATTAAATTTTGTATAATTTGAGAATTATCATTAAAATTAAATTTTTAAAAATTTAGGAAACACAAAATTTCTGAGGTAAAAATAACCTAAAATTAGTAATATATTATTTCCGAATTGTGAGCTAGATCTTAATTTGAAATTTAATTAAAATTAGATTTAAAAAAAATTCCAAATTTCTAATATCCCAAAAAAGAAAATTTCTAAAATTAGTAATATAATATTTCAAAAAAAATTAGAATTGTAAATTTTCAAAATTAGGAACTAGAGCTAAATTTGAAAATTTAATTACTGTTAGATTTAAAAAAATAAAAAATTCAGATATTTTGATAAAAATCCTAATTTCAAAAAAAGTATATTTTGTGTTTAGATATTTCGTATAAAAAAATTAAAAGGTTAAGAAATATCTTTTATATATTCAATAAATCAAATCTAGAAGTTTCAATCAAAATATGCATCAAAATATGAATAAAAATAACTTTTCGATATTAAAAAATTCAACATAATAAAAGGTTTATAGAGTATTGTATTGAAACTAAACTTGGAGATAGATAGATGGTGGGCATTCTTCAATCTTCGAATTTCTCATGACTATGATCAATATTCTCGTGGGTTGTAGAATAAAAACTAAATTTTTTTTCTCCGTGGAGAAGTGCCTCAATGATATTATGGAACATGATCTTTTTGAGAATATTTAGAATATTTTGAATATTTGGAATTAGGTGCAAAAGATACGATGATTGATGAAAATTTGGATTTTACTATGTATAGAGGTTTTTAAATTAAAGGTTGAGATTTTTTTGTAGGATTATAATTATTAGATAAATAGTTTAGATAGGATGACACATGTTAAAAAAATTTGTACAGGAGGAAGCTAATGTGGCATCCTTTGGTGTGTTTGAATGCTACTTGGTTTTGCTTTAATGTATACCCTAGTAAAAGATATAATTTGAGAAATATGATTAAAATTAAAATTTCAAAAATTTCAGAAATATAAAAAGTTTGAGGTAAAAAAGCCTAAAATTAGTAATATAATATTTCAGAATTAGGAATTGGATCTTAATTTGAAAAGTAATTAAAAATATATTTTAAAAATTTTAAAATTTTCTAATATCCTTAGAAAAATTAGATAATTTCGAAAATCATTACTATAATATTTTGTAAAATCAGAAATTGCAAATTTTCAAAATTAGGAACAAGATATAAATTTGAAATTTTAATTAAAATTAGATTACAAAAAAATCAAAAATTTAGATATTTCGTAAAAAATCCTAATTTTAGAAAAAATCATATATTTTGTTTTCAGATATTCTGAATAAAAAAACAAAATTAAAAGGTTAAGAAATATCTTTTATTCTAATATATTCAATAAATCAAGTCCAGAAGTTTTAATCAAAATATAAATAAAAATAACTTTTCGATATAAAAAATTAAACATAATAAAAGTTTTATAGAGTATTGTGCCGAAATTAAACTTGTAGATAGTTAGATGGTGGGTAATCTCTGATCTTCGATTTTTCAATGATGATGATCAATATTCTCGTGGGTGGAAGAATAAAAATCAAAAAAAAATTTCTCCGATAGGTTGTGGAATAAAAACTAAATTTTTTTTTATTTGAGCAAGAGTGCCTCAATGATATTATGGAATTGGATCTTTATTGAGAGTATTTTGGATATTTGGAATTAGGCTTAGATTGATGAAAAATTAGATTTTATTACTACCTATAGAAAATTTTAATTAAAGGTTCAGATTTTTTTGTAGGATTGTAATTATTAGATGAACGGTTTAGATGGGTTGACATGTGTCAAAAAAATATTTAAAGAAGTAAGCTGATGTGGCATCCTTTGGTGAGCTTGAAGGCTATTTGGTTTTGCTTTAATGTATACCCTTGTAAAAGATGTCATTGCAGGTTAAATGTTCTTTTTAAGCTGAAATATTTCCTCCTGCAAAGTAGTTTTTTTTATATGTTTTAAATGTGTAGTGAGTAGTATTAAATTTAATTTGGGTTCGTTATGATACTATCTTAAAATTGTTCTTTCATTGCATTAAACGTTCAAAGTTAAGACGACAGCTTGACGATTATAGTTTTATACTCCATGTGAAAGAATTAATCCATGTGTTTACACTTAGCAAGACGAGTGTGAAAGAGGCTGCTTTATGGGGCTTAGTTTCAAATGGTAAGAGATTGAGGACACATAGATTGCTCTCTTCGTAGATATTTTTACTTTACAGACACTATGGAAGATAAAATTGTTAATTTGTTAATGCATACTCCAAATATGTTTTATAGGAACATTACTCATAAAATTGTAAACTTTGTTATTAGAATTTCTCTTTCTTTATTGATTTTATCTAAATACTTTACTAGACATCAAATTCGATCTAAATTCTATAATTTATTTTCTCTTTTTAAAATGAATTAATTCTCTCTTCTCTCTCTCTCCCATAAACGTTAATATGGTTAATTTTAGAAAAACCCCTAAACTTTGGGGGTGTTGTGGATGACCCCTTGAATTATTTTAATTTGAGTACCCCCTTAAACTTTAGGGGTTCTGCAGGAAACCCGGCTAAACACTTTTAACCCCACTAAAAAAGCCCCTCCCCAAAAAATTTGGGTGCCTCACATAATCTATCTAAACTTACAATTTCTCTCAAAAGGACCCCTCTATTTGTACATGACACATAACAAAAATATTTTTTGAGAAAAAAAAATCCCTAACAAGAGGGATGGTCTGCTGTCAGCAAATGAAAAATGACTAAATTGAAGACTTTTGTCTCTAAAAACATCAGACCCCTTACTTTTAATTTGCAAATAATTAAAATATTCTTAAGAGAAACAATATCAAGATTTGTCATTTTCCATTTATAGGCAGTATATCCTCCCCCGAATTTTGTGCTTAGTTCTCTCAAGGAAATTTTATTTATTTGTAAATTATGTACAGGGGTATCCGGTGAGAGACGTTCAAAATCCAGGGATGTTTGTAAGACGCTCCAAACTTCAGGGGAGTTATGTGAGAACCGCCAAAGTGCGGAGAGTTATGCGAAGTAAACCATATTTTTTTAATGATTATAATTATACACATGTCCCAACCTCAGCTCACCATAATTGACTGGCTGACCGACCCACTACCGGATAGGGAAAAAAGCTGTTGTGTGACCTACGCCCACCACCAGATCACTCTCCCCAAAAACACAAAAGAAAAAGACTAACCCAGACCCCAAATAGAGCCCCAAGACCCCTCCATCTATCAATGTCAGCCGTCCAGTCCCCATCCAACGGTCGATCGCTCACAATAGCTTCTAGATCCTTCCAGATTCTCCGAATCGCCCCTCTCCCCCTTATAATCTCGCCCCGCACCCAGAAAGAAACTCCTCTCGAGATCGATTTCTAGGGTTTGCTTCCTCTGCTCGCCCTCGAATCCTGATCGATTCGATCGTCGAATTAGGGTTTTGAGATTTGCGGATCGAAGATGTTTGGGAGAGCGCCGAAGAAGAGCGATAACACGAAGTACTACGAGATCCTCGGGGTCTCGAAGAACGCGTCGCAGGATGATCTGAAGAAAGCCTACAGGAAAGCTGCGATCAAGAATCATCCTGACAAAGGAGGCGATCCTGAGAAGGTAAGATTTGATGTCGGCGGTCTTTCGATCTGTGTTCTTGGTTTTGATTGGATCTGATTTGATTCGATTCGATTAACTACTTTCGTGGATGTGCTATTGTAGTAAAGATTGTTTTTTTTAGATGTTGTGCTTCTTGGATTCAGGTTCTTAGGCAAATTGAACTGCTGCTTGGTAGATAAATTCGAATTGGGGTCTCAAATAATCCTAAATTTTCTTTTTTGTTAGGATCCGTTATGTGAATAATATGCGTGCGGTTGGGTTTAGATCTGATGCGATGAAGATAAGTAGTCGAGTTCGCCAAGGATTGATAGGGTTAATTGGTCGCCAATTCGGGATTGTAAACTGTTAGAAAATTCCTTTGATTTGGTAGATTGAGTATCAAATTTTGTTCATTCTTCTTCCGTGTGAATAAATATGATTCCGCTTCGGTCTCCAACAACACCACTAGAATTAAAGGAACAATTTTTTTTTGCATTCTGCTAGTATGCAATACAAGTATCTCCAATTTTCTTACAATGACTAAATATGTTGTTGCCTTCCTATTGTAACCTTGGAAACATTAGTTGAGATATTCAATGTGCATACTCTTGGTTGCAAGCTGTTATGGGTTTATATTGCCTTTACTGCATGCCTTTAGCTAATAGCCACCTAGATAATGTTGTTTGCTACTGAATGTTTAAGATTTATGGATAGGATGGTCACATGTGACTGCACTTGTCCACTTGGAATAATTTGATAAAATATAGAGGAATGTGAAATTCTTCTGGAAGGGTTGAACATCAATTGAAGATGCATCCAGTACATGCACTCGAATGGTTATTATTAGCATGCCATAATTCGGAATTACACAGTGCATACTGAATGTGAATCCGCTTAATATATTTGAAGGACTCCTATAATTCCAGAGAATCCAACACGAACCAACAATAGAGAGATCTCCCACATTTTGCCTGAGATTTCGGTCTGAAGAACGGTCGTTTTTACATAAACAAGCGATTGCCCTATCTGACCCTTGCTTGCCAACCAAATATAGCGAAATAACTCCAAGTAGGATTTGTAGTTATGTTGCAGTCCTTGCTGAAAAGCGGTCTTGGGGGAATTTCATTGTTCTTATAGGCAGAGGTGATGGTCTTGGTTTGTGGATTTTTCTTTCCTTTGCCACAATCTGATAAGAGCAAAGGATTGAATGGAGCAATTGCATTTAGCTATTCGCAATGACCAACTTGGTCCTTCCTAGGTTCCTAAACGATGGGCACCCGTGAGAGCATTATAATTAGGATTTGACCAACTGGCTATCCTACCTCGTTTACAATCTCAACAACCCATCTTCTTTGTCTTAGTAGAGCTTTTCAATGACATGTTTTTGTCCTCTTCCCTATCACTCAGCAAAAGCTAATCATGGGTCCAGATACTAAGATTTCCTTATCAAAAATTAATTCGAACCATAACTGCAACTCCCCAATTTGCAAGGGTACGTTGGAGAGGCATTTTAAGGTTGCTTCTAGTTGTGTAAATCAAGTTCCAACTATGATCATTGTCCAAGGGTACTTTGGAGATGCATGTAGGAATTACCAATTTGGGTAAATGTATGGCAATCCATAAGCCATAGGATGAAAAAAATCTATTGCAATGTTGCCAAGGCGCGAGGTGCAATGCGGGAAGCCCCCTCAATGTGGATCGCATGTAGCCTCAGTGAAGTGAGAGACATTGGAAGAAAAATTTTTCAAGATAAAGAAGCAAACATGAACAACATGTTTATGAATTTTTATATAGAGGCATTAAAATAATAACTTCACCTAGTCATAGTCTATAACACACTTAAAGAAGCGCAGTTTGCAATTCTCCACAAATAGAGTAGTATCTAAAAGAAGTCCATGAAACGAAATCAAGTAGTCCATTTTTTATTGTACTTACATTCTAAATGATGGGGAAGCATGTCTTATTAGCCATTTTCTGTAACATATTTCTTGTTGTACAACGTAAGTGATACACTTAGTAAGGTTGGTTTGGATACAAAGGAGGAAAGGGGAGGGGATTGATTGACTTAAATCCAAGGGGAGGGGGTGGAAAGGTAAAGAGTGGAATGTATTGATTTGTATTTGGATAGACAATGAGGGGATGTGAGGGTATACTATAATATGTGTTTGTTTAGAGTAGGCGATGAGTAGGGAAAGAGAGCTACTATATGCGCTTTTAATAATAAAATAAGAAAGAATGCCTTTTGATTTTCTTATATAGGGAAATATTGGAATTTCAAGAAAATTCCACTTGAAACCCCTCCCTTCCCTCCCAATCTGTCTACTTTTGGAGGGTTGAGAAAGTGACTGAATTTTCTAATTTTCATCTCTCCCCTCCCCTCCCCGTCTAACTAAAATGTGCAAACAAACACAATGTTAGGAGGGTTAGCATTGTAAACCTCTCCCCCTTCCCCCTCGCCTCCTGAAAAACTCTATCCAAACTTAGTATTAGTGAACTTATCTTTTCCCATAGTTGACTTTAAAGGATATTTTACGACTAAACCTATACAGCTACTTATTCTTTAACCTGTGCATGAGACTACGACTAAAACAGTTCATATGTCTGTCAACAGAGAGATGCATACATAAAAATCAATAAGAAGCAATCCGCATAGAGATACAGAAATTGGGTGTTTCTTCACTATGTGAATTGCTAAAAGTCCTCCCACTTTTTAATATTCTGTTTAGAACATAGAAAGATAAGGTACGAAAAGAGTGATTTTCAGCTCCTCTACGCTCTTTGGACTCATCAAAGATTATTCCACATGTCTTAGAATTACCTGCAAGACTATCAAGATCCACTCTTGGTACTCTTAATCCTGAAAAACTGTACTCCAAAAGAAAAGAAAGCACGCAGAACTAAACATTTCAAGAATTATCGAATATTCTGACAATTTGTATGGAAGTAACAAAACAAGAAAAGAGTCCAGATGAACACTCAAACTAGAAATTAGGCCGAAAGAACACCCAAAAACTCACTTTGAAAAGGGTCAAAAAGTTGAAAAACTTTGCTGCGTGTCTTAGTCCGCTGTTAACTGTCGAACGTTAATAGGTGGTTGCTGTTTCTTCTGGTTAACAGGTTTTCTCATTGCCAAGGGTTTTTGTATGATTTTTAACAAACATTTTTTCGGTTAGCGGGTTTCAGACCCAGTTAATTTTTTTTCACAATCCAACCTGAGGTGCTGCCTCAGTTGTCTTCTTCGATCCAAAGGAACCAGCTGTGGTCGCTGGGTTTTTTGGTTGGATTAGCAGATGTTATACCCAATTAAAATTGGTTTTTCAGATTCTAACCTGAGGCATTGTCTCAGTTCTGCCCATGTGAGGTGCCACAGGGCACATGCCTCGGTATACCATTAATCAAGTGTGATTTGTTATGTATCCTTAAAGGCTAATAATTCCCTTTGGTGACCATGTGCTATCATCACTCATTACTTCTGAAATGTTTCATTGCTTCTGTTCTGAAAAATGACTTGATGTTCTTTGTTTTGTCATTCTGATGGATTTGCAGTATTAGGGGTATTTGATTCGGTTTGGCTCTTAGCTATACTAACTTCTGGATGCTATGGTTTAAATGGTTACAATTAATTCTACTGCTTTCGTTTTCTTCTTAATTTGCAGTATTAGTGGTAGCTGATTCAGTTTGGCTCTTAGCCATAGTAACTTCTGGATGCTATGATTTAAATGGTTCAATTAATTCTACTGCTGTTAATTCTTTTCCTTCTTAATGTAGGCAATGTTTTGAATTGTAGTATTCTGCAAATATATATTCTATAAGAATCTTGGTTGTGTGATACCAAATTGCTCTCATTAGGAGGTAACTGATAAACGGTTATATATGCTTAGCCAACATAATTGGGATCCTTCATTTGCATAACCTATGCATCTCCACTATGAGATAACTTGTTTCTGTGTGCTTGACTATACATAAATGCATATGTTTTGCCCTGTTGTTTGTGTGGCGGTTCATGTGCCTGTGATGATTGTTATGATGATTAGTTGTAATTCTTTGGTGGTACTTTCTGCATAATGTGATTATACCTTTGTTCTATCTGGTTACTTACATGATTACATTCTGGTGCTTTTGTATGCTGTCTCTGTTTTGGTTGTCACGTAAGCGATCTCTTTCTAGAAACGTCATCTGCTCAAAATGCAAGGGGTAAGTTCGCTTTCTTATTTCAAATGCTACGAGCGACTCAACTACTGTCTTAACATCAAATCTTATTGTTTTTCCAGTAAAGGGTCCAAATCACCTTCCCTGGAGAAGCAGATGAAGCCGTATGTTTACAATATCTATTTAACCTTAACTCTTACCTAGCTTTCTGATTGCTGACTCATTTTTCTTCTTCTTTGCAGCCTGATTGTATCACAGGCGACATCGTATTTGTGCTTCAGCAAAAGGAGCATCCCAAGTTCAAGAGAAAAGGCGATGATATCTTCTATGAACACACACTCTCTCTTACCGAGGCTCTTTGCGGCTTCCAGTTTGTGCTGACCCATCTTGATAACAGGCAAGTGCTCATTAAGTCTAACCCCGGCGAGGTCGTCAAGCCTGGTGAACATCTAGTCACTTAACAGAAAAAAATTCCTTTAGGATCCTCTATAGAAAACCATGTAAGGAGGGAGGGGGCTCTAACTTTTGTGCCTTATCACAAATCTTAAGTTGGTGATTAAACATTCCATTCAAATTTCGGTTTTCTCTGGGACATGCTTGACATTCCTGTTTTCCTATCTAATATAGAAAATCATACAAGGAAGCAGGACAAATCTTATAGTTGATTATTAATATTCATTCAACTCTGTGCTTTATTACTGTATATTCTACCGAAAGGTTAAAATGTGATGTTGTTTCATTGTGCTTTATTACTGTATATTCTCAGTATCTGGTTGGTTCTTTCATCTCTCATTCTTCAAACTTATGTTTTTATCTTGAAATGTGTCAGAAACAATGTCATTTTGATTACATATTGTTATATTATCATGTTTCATTATAATTTTCCTTGTTATTGTGTAAAAAGTCTTGAGGAATCGTCATTACATCCTAAACATGTATGTAAAGCTAGCGAGAGATGCTCTATAAGTTATGCACAACTGATGGTGTTCTCAAATGCAGGGAATGTGAGCTTGAAAATTTTGGATAGTGGGTTCAGATCTATGTAAGGATATTTAAGTTAGCAAGATCTCATCCCAAATGATTGCTAATCATGATATTACAGGTTTCGTTTTATTTTTTGGTGTCAAACAGGTTTTGTAATATTAAATCAGGTAATTTTCAT
>JBAKGM010000279.1:19114941-19134956 GCA_037177215.1 Asparagus racemosus | reverse complement strand
CTTTTTCTGATTGAAGAAGACACCAGAGTTCGATTCTGGGGTATTTTATCCCGAAGCCTAAGAAGGGATAAGTCTACGCGTAACACGCGTTGCCGGATAGTCTCTTGCCCATAAAAGAGTACCAAGTCTACGTATTCAGCATCGTAGCATGAAGTCTGAAAGAGTTTCATTCTTTTAGCACAACGTTACATGCGGAACGGGTTTAAATAATCCGCATGGTAGCCCGATTCAAACGGTAATCGGTAAAGGCTCATTAAATTCGTTGATGGCTGACGGTTTACCAAAAATCCTATAAGTATAATGGTTAATTATTTCGAACGAAATAAGAGAATCATAATAAATGATAAAAAGGGAAATCCGCTAGAACTCCTCATGCAGCTCGGCCCAGAGAGAGTCCTCATTGGTGTTCAGAGTCTTCGCAGCTCTGCGACACGGAAGTTTTCTCCCTCCACTTAGAGTTCTCACCTGAGCTGCGCCGTCTTGGCCACACTTGAAGCAAGATGAGAGTGGATATCGATTAGAGATGTGGACTTCTCAGCAAATACCATCTCAAAATGGTCCACCCAACCCCGCTTGAGCATTGCGCCATGCCTCCAGGCGGGACTCCACTCGAGCAGCAGGCATAGCTTCATGGCTCGGAGGAACTATCAGAGGAATAACTACTGTTCATGCACCGACTGCTTCAGATGGTCTCATGGCATGCTCAGGAGGAACATCAGAATAAGGAACTGAAAAAACAAGCCTCGACAGAGGCCCTGCCAGCAAGAGCATACCTTTGGAGGAGAGGGACAAGTCTCAACATCTTCAAGAATAGTGGACTCAGGCAACACGTCGCTAGGAAGACAGTCATCTCAGAGCATTGCCACGTATCAAATCGCCAATGGGGGTGTCTACAAACAGACCAGGGTGGCAGCAAAACGGTGCCAACTCAGCTCGTTAAGTGACTCCTCCTTTCTCCCATACATCAGAGGGACCCCAGACAATTATTCAGTGGGGATATCATCTCATGAAGTTCACTTTTCATCCGGTCCAAATTATTTCAAGTCTGGGAAAATACTCTAAGAAGGTACATGAGTATAAACTGTTTCCTATTTTGTCGAGAAGTTCCTAGAGATTATTTTTTCATAAAATATTCTTAAGGATAACTTGCCAACCTCCCAACGAGTATATGAGGATGAACTAATTCTCAAAACTCCAGTAAACGTACGAGTATAAACTGTGTTGACGACGGTCAACGAGTCGTCGCCAAAAGATTCGCTGATCAATGGTTAGATTCCAAATAAAGTTAGACGCTGGTCAATGCATCGCACTCACCGTTCGAAGGCTAGATTCCGCACATATGTTGATGCCAATCAGAGCGTCACAATGAAGAATTCCCCGATCAATGGACGAGTCACAGAAAAAGTTTGATGGTCAGTTGAACGACAACTCACCGACACGAGTCAGAAACAAATGAACTCAATCAGTTTCAGTTCAAGATTTCGACAATGGTCAGGCTATAAATGCAGCACCGTGATGCATTCAGCTATCCTACAAAGTACTAGAGAATCTGAAAGGATTGGAGGAGTCGAATTCTGAAGTTAACCTTAGAAGAAAAAAATTCATCCATCAGTTTTAGGTCAAGATCTCGACAACGGTCAGACAAAAAAATGCAGCACTGTGATTCCCTCAGCTATCCTACGAAGTACTGGAGAATCTGGGAGGATTGGAGAGAACAAAGACCGAAGCTATTCTCAAGTCCTGTTACACCGACTGAAGGTGTGAACTTATCATATCCAAAGTATTTCAAGCTCTTCTATAGAAGATCGAGACTGAAACACTTTGGAGGGGGTATCTGTAGGCGTTGAAAAATACTTATAAGTACCTGAACATGACTCGTGACGGTGGGATTGACAATCGACGACCCATCTAACGATGCAACGGCGAACCATTGATGTCCCACGACCATTGATGCCATACGCAGAGTTTTCCCTAAACTTGCAGTGGACTATTGACGACGTAGTCGGCGAGGCGTGCAAGTCAGCAAAGCGAACCAATCGCACTCCTACAACTCTGAGCCAAATCAGACTTGGATTGATGGAATCAAACTCAAACAAGACGATCAACCGAATTCAGATTCGACATCACCAGATGGATTGAGATCAAACAAATCACCAGACTCGCACGTCGATGAGATCACCGGACTCGCACGTCGATGAGATCACCGGACTAAACATCGACAGGATTGAACTGATTGAGTTTTGAGTCAATGAGAAAATCAATCGGACGTGGACTCGACACGACGGTGACACGATCGGAAGAAAACAAGACTAGAAAAAAACTCGTAGACACCAAAACAGTGCCTAGACCAAGGCCGAGAGACCAAGAGGTGTCCGGCCAAAATCTTAACCCCCCATCTCATTTACCTATAAATAGGCTAAGGGGGGGTTAGATCTCAAGGTTAGAAATTCTGGGATTCTAAGGCGAGATCTGTGAGAGTTCGTGCACAGATTCGAGCGTCTGCAAAGTCAGATCTACACTGCGAGGAGGAAAATCAAGACCAGATCTACGTTGATCTAGGTCAGATTTACAGTCCTACCCTCTAGATTAAGCTTCATCTTAATCTCAAGGTCGTGCGTGACATCACTTTGTCGATTTCACCCACTCCGGCGATCATCTCCCTTGTGAGTTAATCCCCGTCGGTGTTTATTTCCTTCGTAAAATAATCACCACAGATCAGTAGATCTAATACCTAGATCTGATCACGTGGCGGTCCACGGACGGAACAGAGTCCCCGACACAAGCAAAGACAGCCACGCAAGCGAGGATCCGATTAAAGAATCCTGCGTTTGTTCAAAAATGGTGTAAAGTTGTAATCTTTATTTGGTTAGTCGTTGTAAGCCTTATAAAGGCGATATTTTTATTCAAATCTCGTTATAAGCAACTGAAGTTTGTAACGAATTCAAGCAATAACAATCGAACCAACTTTCTCTGCGAACAAGCTGGTCGAGACACCACTTGGTGTCTCGGCCAAGTGTCCGGCCAAAATCCCAACTCTCCCCATCTAATTTACCTACAAATAGGCTAGGGGGGTTCAGATCTCAAGGTTGGATATTCTGGGATTCTAAGGCGAGATCCGTGAGAGTTCGTGCACAGATCCGAGGGTCTATAAAGTCAAAAACTCAGATCCAGATCCGGTGCGAGCGACGAACACTTCCACTTCAGATCTACATGGTGAGGAGGAGAATCAAGACCAGATCTACGTCGATCCAGGTTAGATTTACGGTCCTACCCTCTAGATTAAGCTTTGTCTTAATCTCAGAGTTGTGCATGACATCGCTTTGTCGATTTCACCAACTCCGGTGATCATCTCCCTTGTGAGTTGATCCCCGTCGGTGTTTATTTTCTTCGTGAAATAATCACCGCAGATCCGTAGATCTAGCACCTAGATCAGATCACGCAGTGGTCCACGGATGGAACAGAGTCCCCAGCACAGGCAAAGTCACCCACACAAGCGAGGATCCGATAAACGGATCCCGCGTTTGTTCAAAAATGGTGTAAAGTTGTAATCTTTATTCGGTTAGTCATTGTAAGCCTTATAAAAAGGCGAGATTTTTATTTGAATTTTGTTGTAAGCAAAACAAGCTGTAATAGATTCAAATCAATGACAATCAGAATAACTTTCCCTGCGAACACAACTCTCTAAAAATTTCCAATGTTAATCAGTGTTTTTCTTTACAAAATCTCCTTGACACATAAATTCTAAGAATGTCCTTGAAGAATAATCCAATTCTTCATAGATAGTTTAACATAATCGCCACTTTTCTAGATCATGATGAAATCATTGGATTAAAAAATCCTTAAACCTATCAAAATACTTTCAAAATGACTCCCTGGGACTATCTTGAAATTCTAAATGCTGCTTTTAAACTTTACTATTTTATAAATTGGGAAATATTTTTTGAAACAAAGGGTAATGAATTCATCCCACGTTGAGATTAAACTTGTGGGTAAGCTATATAACCATTTCTTGGCTTTGTCGTTACGAATAAATGTGATAAATCTAAACTTAATCACATCCTCAGATAACTCTATAATCTTAATCATAAGATAAACTTTCTCAAACTCAGATATTAAAATGTATGCATGTTCAGATTTATTTCCTAAGAACTTTAGAAGCATGTTTATAAATTGAGGTCTAAGCTCAAAATTAGCTCCATTAAATCAAGAAGACTAATGCAAGACAAGCTTGTAATCCTAGTGGGATAACACATGCCTTGAAGAACAAGTGGATTAGGATTTTTCATTTCTTTAGTCTTAACAATTGGTTCAACACGGATTAAGCGATTAGTATTATCCCTAATCCAAACTTGTATATACCAAAATAAATTCTTTTTAGATTTTTTTAGGTGAACTAAAAGACCTAAAAGATTAGTGAGAGAAAAGAAGAAAGATAAAGGAAAAACCTAACTAAACAAATCAAAAACAACACTTGAAACAATCACCCTTAATTCTAGAGTTAAGCTTAAACTCAACTAGACTAGCTCCTAACCAAACACTCCTTGAGTAAAAGTTTACTTTGGTCAGTTAGCTAGGTAAGGATAGTACTAGAGAGAGATCAATGATCAACTAAGTACCTCTTTTTTATGAATCTCTTTACGCAACCCCTAAACTTTGCTTTAGACACCAACAGATTCAAGTAAACTTAAACCGGTTCACTTAAGAATTTCTTATTCTTTAATGAGCTCGAGTTCTTAGGGGCTAACATCTAATAAATTTTAGAAGGCTTAGATTTGTGTAGTGAGGAGTAAGTGATTTGTGAGCTAAGAAAATGATGATCGAATTCTTCATCTTATCTTGATTAGGGTTTTTTTGCCATTAAGAGTATTTTCAAATGAGTGCTCAAATCAAAATGCTTAAATCACTTTAATAAATTCCTACTAACTATGCAATGCAATCCCTAAGAATTAAAAATAACTACAAAAGGAGACAAAAAGAAAATATTTTTTAATTAGGGTCAACAATCAAACAAATCTGAAAAGAAAGCCCTTTTTTGAATTTATTATCTTACTAGTAGTTATTCAAGAGAAGGGTGGATTTTATTAGGGTCGACAAGAGAAATTTTTTATTTTTTATTAGATCCTAATTATTTCTAATGTGAAAAGCCCAACTAAAGGGTGGAATTAAAAATACTAGAAAGAGGACTCACTTTTTCAAGTAAATCTTCTTCTTCAATCTTCAATTTTTAATCTTTAATCTCCTAATTAAGGCTTGTAGAAGAAAACTCACAAATCAACGAACCAAAATAGAAAAATTCTAATTATAAGCATCTTTTATGGCAATGGTGCCAAACTTTGATTAGGATAAAACTATGGAAAATTACAAGAGAATAACTATCAAGTTATAGTATAGTAAAGATATCGAACCCACGAGCAAGGTGTGTGTTTAGAAATCATAAAAGCAATTAAACTAATTCCATACAATCCTAGATTTCCTAAATAGATTAGCTACTCATTTTACAAATAAAAATAAGAAAATAAAATCTACACTATTAAGCATTAAAAAATAGAAAGTAAATTTAAACTACAAGCAAAAAAAGAAATAGAAAATCAAAACAATAAAGAACAAGGAAATAAATATACTCTATAAAGAAAAAGGAAAAATTACACTATAAGTATAACATAAATCTAATTTATTAAACATGAAATAAAAATAACAAAAAAAAATCCTAAAACATGTAACTCTAAAACAAGAAAATAAAAAAGAACATTAAAAACTTATATTGTAAAGGGTTGGTCCTATAAAGGCAAATCTTCATCTTCATCATCAAAAAGAAGAAAAGAAAATTTAAAAAGAGGAAAAAAGTTTTATTTATTGCAAACAAAAAGTTTATAATTCTTGGAAGATTTTCTCAATTAAGAGTAACCCTCCTTTACGAATGGAGCTTTTATAAACTTTTTCATGCCCAAACTCCCCACTCTCTACTCCCTATTTATGGCCTATTGCAATCAACAAGAGCCCTTGAATTTATCTTGAGCTCCAAGAAATAAATCTCTGCCATTCACTTTACAATTTTGATTCCATTAGGAACTAATCGGTTGGTCAATCAATTAGAATCTCTTAGATCTATCACTCCAAACAGCTACATCTCATTGAGATAGGCCATTTTCATATATAATATGTTAGATTATGCTTTTCAAATTGGAAGATAATGTCGTTTCTTTATGGTTGACCATCCTTAATAGGAATTTGACTTGATTTCTTTTCATATTGGATCCTTATTTCTTAAGCTTATTCTAGGCTTCAATTAAATATTCAAGAAGAGGTATATTATGCTTCTTTGAGCTGTTGTTTGATAAATCCTTTATTACCAATAAATTCATAAAATAAATATTATTAGCATGTAAATTTATTCAATAAAATAGATAATGATGGTATAAAAGTGTAATAAATTGTAATGATCACTAAGTTCTAAACAACCAATAAGTAACATGAACTGTGAAGAAAAAAGTTTAAATTTAACAATCTAAAATGCTTACCCATGCTAGAAGGTTATGCACATCATTTTCTCCCTTTTTGGTATCTGTTTACAGGTATCCTTTCTTAGGCTGGGTGCTCTAACACTCTTAACTTTCTCCTTCTCCTTCTTCCTCCATTCTTTTCTTATTTCTTTAACAACTCTGGCCTTCTCCTTTTCTCTCAACTCCTTCCTAGCCTCATTCACCATCTTTTTATGGTCTTCTTGGCAGATTTCTGTAAGCTTTATAATAGCTGTCTAAGTTGTAGCTTCAATTGTAGAGGCACTGAGTGAACCACCAGCATCTCCCAATTTCACCCAGTTTGTAAGAGAAGGCTTTGATCTATAAGAAACTATAAATTTCTTAATTCCCATGGGTTGATTGTTACAAAGCTGCACATGAGAAATACAACATTAAGAAACAAAGCAGTTAAATTAACAGACAAGCAATAACCTTAACAACTAATCATACATTTTAATATTTCTACCATTAATCTTCACAACCAAGCTGTAGCTTTAATAATTAGCATCCAATTAGTATCCTTAGCAATTAAGCATTAACCTTCACAACAAGCCAATATGTTTAACATCTAATCAGTAACTTTAACAATTAAGCATTAATGTTCACAACCAAGCAGTAAGCTTGACATCCAATCAGTAAACATAACAAATAAGCAATAACCTTCACAACTAAGCAGTAAGCTTAACATCTAATCAGTGACATTAACACTTAAGTAATAACCATCACAATCAAGCAATGACCTTAATAAATAAGCAACAACCTTAAAGCTAACCATTATACTTAACACTATGAAGCAACCTTCGCAAGTAAGACATAACCTTAACAAGAAAGCTGTAACATTGATAATACAAAAAATTATGTAAACTAGCTCGATACATTCTTGAAGATATAAAGATTTCTTACCTTCTTCATTTTCTTTCAAGGCAGCTTCTACCATCGCATTTGATTCATTATCAATATAAGTCCCCAAGCGTTATTTTTCACTTCTTCAAAACTATCTATAAATTTAAGCAAGTGTCTTGGAATCCCAAAAATTATACTTGGATACCAAATCATTCTTAACTAATAAAGGATCTGAAGTAGCACAAAGTCTTTTCACGCTTTGTAGAATGTACAAGCATCATGAGAAAAGCCGCAACGTAATGTCTGGTCGGTGTCGGAGGTGGTACACCATTCTCGTCCTACTCATTCTTGGTAAAAATACAATTGCCAAATGCTATTTTTTATCTCTATTGGGACTCACTATCTTCCCTCCCATTGAGAACTCTTTACTGGGACTCACTATCTTCCCTCCAGTTGAGAACCATGTATGGTATGTAACCTATTTGATGTTGAATGAGTACTCTATGTATTCACCAGTATTGAAATATGTGAAGACAAAGTTCTTCTTGCTCTTGTCTCACGGCCTCAACACATGTTCAAATATGGGTAGATCAAGACTGGGGAGGCCAAAATGTACATAATGTTTAAACACGCATTCTTCATAAGCATCCCAATGCCTTTTGTCCAACATAGGAACAAGCTCATGCATAAACTCATAATATGTAGTAAAGCTCGAGGTAGGGAAGACGTTAGATACAACTTTTGGTCTGAAAAGGGCAAAACAAACATTTACAATTAGTTTGTCATGTAAAATACAAAAAAAGAATAAACTATCTGTTAACTTTTACAGCTATGAAATAACCTTCACAACTAATCATTAACCTTAACAACTAAGAAATAGCCTTAACAAGTAACCATTAATCAAACAAATGTCTAAACAGAGCAAAAGAAAAGAAGTCATAAACTATTTACTACTATTATTGAAGAACAATTTGATTCCACCTCGATTGCTTAGACCCCAACATAACAAGTCATGAGAAATGAACCTCTCACTATCAAGGATTATTTATTTCTGTGGTACTAAGAATACTCATTGTGAGTTACCCAATAGGTTACTGAGACAATTATCAGCACCATCCATAAGGTTGGGCGTGGGCCGGGTCGACCTGCTGGCTAACCCAACCCAGCCTGCCATGGTCACGACTTGGCCCAGCCCGTAGTGGGTAGGGTCTGACTCGACTCGTGACATACCTAGCTCACAGGCCGAGCTGAGTCCAACCCCAGACCCGGGGCCAGAGAAATAGGCCATGCCCACCATTGACCGGGCTCGATGCAAAAAAAGGTCACAAGGACAACAAACAAGACATCTCTTTAAAGAATTTGATGAATATAAATTGGAGGAATATGGCTCCTTGAACATTAATGGTTAACATATTTTTTTCTTTTTTCCTCTTGTATTTCTAATTTAAATTTAATCTAAAGGAAAGTTATTAACTTTCAGTGGACGTAGGTCTTTCTTCGAAGTCCGAACCACGTATATCTTTGTGTTTGAGATATTTTTCTGTGTGATATTTATCTTTGTGTGTGTGTGTGATTTTAAATAAACAGTGAAAAAGGAAAAAATTCATTTAAATATAATTAAATAGATATAAATACAAAGTTAATATCGTTTAAAAATTAGAAATGAAAAAATTGGGAAAAAAGTTGAGAAAAACCTACAGGCCGATCCACGGGTCGTGGGTCGACTGGGTCCAATTCCAGACCCAAAATTAGAGAAGTAGGCTAGGCTCACTCTGATCCAGGCGGGCCTAGGTCAGACCCGACCTAGCATTGAACCGGCCCGGCCTATGCCCACCCCCAAACGGGTCACGACCCGACCCTACTCGTAGTGGGCCGGGCTAGACCTGGCCCATGATATTCCCGAGTCAAGGGCCAGGCTAGATCTAGCCCTAGATCTAGGACCAGAGAAATAGGCCCGGCCCTTCATTGACCTGGCCCAGCCTAGCCTGACCCACCATTGACCTGACTAGATGTAGAAGAATGGTCATAAGGACAACAGATAAGACATTTCTTTAAAGAATTTGATGAATATAAATTGGAGGAATTTAGCTCCTTGAACATTAATGGTTACCATATTTTTTCCTCTTTCCTCTTATACTTGTAATTTAAATTTAAACTAAAGGAAAGTTTCTAACTTCCCGTGGACACAGGTCATCCTTCGAAGTTCAAACCACGTATATCTTTGTGTTTGTCATGTTTTTTGTGTGATCTTTATCTTTGTGTGTGTATACGTATATATCATTTTAAATAAAAAGTGAAATAGGAAAAAATTAATTTAAATATAATTCAATAGATACGAATACAAAGTTAATATAGTTTAGAAATTAGAAATGAAAAAATTAGGAAAAAGTTAAAAAAACCTATAGGGCGACCCACGACACTTGGGTCGTGGCCGGGCCAGACCCGGCCCACCCCTAGGTTGGTCGTGGGCCAGTTGGGTCCAATCTCAAACCCAAGATCAGAGAAGTAGGCCCTCCCCACTCTGACCCGAGAGGGCCCAGGTCAGACCCAGCCCAGTATTGAACTCGGCAGGCTAGGTCATAGGCCTGAATAGGCCTGGCCTATGCCCACCCCCAAACGGGTCACGACCCGACTCTACTCGTAGCGGGTCAGGCCAGACCCGGCCCGTGATATACCTGAGTCAAGGGCCGGGCTAGATCTAGCCCTAGACCCAGGATCAGAGAAATAGGCCCGGCCCTTCATTGACCAGGCCCAACCCAGCCCGACCCACCATTGACCTGGCTGGATGCAGAAGAATGGTCATAAGGACAACAAACAAGACATTTCTTTAAAGAATTTGATGAATATAATTGGAGGAATTCGGCTCCTTGAACATTAATGGTTAACATATTTTTTTCTTTTTTCCTCTTGTATTTGTAATTTAAATTTAAACTAATGGAAAATTATTAACTTCCCGTGGACGTAGGTCCTCCTTCGAAGTCCGAACCACGTATATCTTTGTGTTTGTGATGTTTTTTGTGTGATTTTTATCTTTGTGTGTGTGTGCGTATATATCATTTTAAATAAAAAGTGAAATAGGAAAAAATTAATTTAAACATAATTCAATAGAACGAATACAAAGTTTATATAGTTTAGAAATTAGAAATGAAAAAATTAGGAAAAAATTGAAAAATCCTACAGGCCAACCCACGACACGTGGGCCGTGGGCCGGGCGGGGTCTAATACAAAACTTGAGATCAGCATTGAACCCTACTAGCCGGGTCACGGGCCTAAACCAGCCAGGCCCATGCCCACCCCTAACCATCCATCTTGATTTGTAAACCACGTGATTAATACATAACAAATCTATACCATTTAGAAAATTGTAATAACTATTTAGCTATGTGCAAAAAAAAGTGGCTATTAAGTTGTTTGAAAAATCAACATATTAAACTAGTTTGGTTTATAGTCTAGAAGACTCTGAACTATGTGAAAATTTCACGATATACATTTGATGATATTTTGGACAAGATATAATGTACTCATCTTGAATTTGAGGAGCCGATTAGCCGATAAGTCTAGTTCACAATAAGATTTGAGTTTGGGTAAATGTTTCCATCATTAATATTACTCTCAATCTTTTTGGATATTACATTGTTATCGTATCCTAATTAATAAAAATATTTTCCGATATCGCATTGTGATTCCATCCGAACTAATAAAAATATCTTTCAAATAAATTAACACAACAAATATAATTACTTAATTGAGTCATCGAACCACTCCGTTATAAAAAGATCTCGTCCCACGTTCAAAGATTTTTAAAACCCTTCTCATCTGACTAGGTGGCGGGGGATATTATGGAAAAGAAACCAAAATAAAGGTGTATCTTTTCTGTTCCGTGCAAATCCCTTTATTTGATAGCATAATTTTTCATTTTTGTATGATTGTTCTCTATTAAATGCTGATCTGATGAGGACTCGGGACAGACTTCAGCAAGTATCCTCTACAAACTGAATTCGATAGAGTTTGTGAAAATCTTCTTTGTGGACAGATTTCGATCAAGCAATGCGTGAACTTGCGATCGACTTGGTCAACATATTTGTTTACTTATCGACTCTATCGATCTTCTTCACCTCAATCCTTATTTCTTAATGAATCATGTGGTGCCTCATGTATTTTGTCTTGCCATAATTGGTTTGGCCTTTTGTCTAGCATTAGCACGGAAAATTCTTAGGTGCTCAATGAGCACCAAGGTGGCATACACCACAACAATAGAAATATGCTATGCGGCACAAACTTCATAAAAAACAGAAGATTGCGGTATTAAATAATACTTATTGTGCTACAAATTTTATTTCTATTGGTGTGGTGTATGCCACACTGGTGCTCATTGAGCACCTAAGAATTTTTCTATATTGCACGCTTGTTTTGCTACTGATTATCAGGAAGTTATTTTATGTACATAATCACAATATTGAGCTGTCGCAATGGTTAGAGGAGATGAAGTCCCTTCAAATGAGATAAACATCAGAGAATAGAAATACGAACTTTACTCGAAAACAACAATCTAACAAATGATTTAAAGCGGTGACAATAATAAGAATTTACAGGTTTCATGGATTCATATTATGTATTATCATCTAAACAATCAAATATGAATAAGACGAGAAACTAATTTCTGTAAAGGTTTAAAGAAAAGTCGTTAATTGGTTCCACCTCCAAAGCAATTCCCAGTTATTTTAATTTTCTCTCACAAAACGAAATTGTGGTAGATCCACAGTCAACTATTCACAACAAGCTTTTTAAGTGCACTTTAACCACAGAATGTCGCAGTAAAGGATAAGGCAAAGGATGTAAAAGCTGAGCGTAAATGGGAGTCTTAATAGATAAATATGAAAGTAATTAACACAATTGAATATCTTCACAAGCCACATATCTATGAGGACGAGATAAACTCAACATTTGCAAGCACTAAAATTTATTCATTTCATAAGTTTAAAAACAAAAACACAGAAATTAACACCAATTACCTATTAAGTTCAGCACTAAAGCAGTATATCAACTTCAATACAACCACAAACCCATTCCAAGTACGCCAAAGTGCTAAATAAAAAGTTCTCGATTTCTCCAAGATTAAACCATTTTCAATAGCAAAAGGAACAGGAGGCACGAAAATCCTATTAAAACTCCGGTGATACCAATTTTCATCTTCTCCCTTCCGATCTCCCACAATTCATCTCTGAGCTCAGTGCAAGAATTATTGACGTCTGCGCGGTCTTTATGATCCATTTTAATAGACTTGTCATCACTAAACAGACGCAGGCATTTTTTATCAACTTCGCAACAGTTTGTTCTTCTCCCACAATAACACTCCGTTTCCATAGGTATTTTAAGATCCACATGAAATCCTGAATTGGAACTAAGATTGAGCATGGAATAGCAGCGTGCCACCTCATCCTGAACCCTGTTTAAAAGAAACAAAGGTTATTTTAAGAATGATTCAGACATGTTTTTTTTTTTATCTTCTTTCAAAAACATACGTTTTTCCATCAGTCAGATTGATATAAATCTTAAGCGATGAGAGCAGTTGTATGAAGTAGAAAAAATTTTCTTGAATATGTTGCGTACCCTATTATCAAAAAGGAGCGAACAAATCGTTACTTCACCACACGTACTGATTTGTTTGTTAGGGTTTTGGTTTAAAAAGCAAAAATAAGGGATAAATTTTCAAAATAGACCCTTTCTGAGATTTATTTTTAAAAATCGGCCTCTTTGACTTTTATTTACCAAATTCAAACCAGTGTTAGCCACGTGGCTGAAATTGGGTCGAATTTGACAAATAAAGTTCGAATACTTCACGGGATTTAAAATCCCATGAAGCTTAATGGTTAATTAACAGCTCTAATGAAAAAACTAAAAAAAAATCATGATCCAAAACTTTACGGGATTTGAACTCCCGTGAAGTTTGGGCCAACAGAGAGCTCAATTTCAGCTCTCTATAAAACCCAAAAAAAAAATCATGGCCCCAAACTTCACGGGATTTGAAATCCCGTGAAGTTTTGGGCCATGGTTTTTTTCGGTTTTTTCATTAGGGCGGTTAATTAACTATTAAACTTCACGGGATTTTAAATCCCGTGAAGTTTTCGAACTTTATTTACCAAATTCGACCCAGTTTCAACCACGTGGCTGAAACTGGGGTTCGAATTTGACAAATAAAAGTGAAATAGGTTGAGATTTACGAATAAAAGTCTTAAAAAGATCTATTTCGAGAATTTGTCCCCAAGAATAAAACTTACCCGAAGAACGCGGCCACCCTCTCCATCAGCTCTTTAGCCTTTTCACACTGTGGCGTGAAAAGATGGAAGACGTGTCCCTCCCCCTCCGACACCACCATCTCCGCCTCCCCTCCCCACCCGCTCCGTTTTAACGCCTCGTAGTACGCCCTACCCCTCTCCACCAACGGGTCCGCACCGGCCACGCAAACTAGGGCCCTCCTGCATCCCAACCCCGCCAAGCTCGGCGCCCCCTCCGCCGTCGGGTTAATCCTCGGATCGCCGAGGCTGGCTCCCGGCGCGTTCGCCAGCAGCCAGACCTCCTCGAAGAAGTCCCTCGCGTACGGATTCCTCGTCTCGGATCCGATCGGCTCCGTCCCCCAGAAGTACGGGTCGACCAGCACCACCCCCTCGACTCCGCCGACCCCTCCCCCTCGTTCTCCGGCCCGCATCAGTGTGTTGTGCGCTAAGTTCGCGCCCGCGCTGTCCCCCCCCAGAAACACTCTACCCAAGTCTCCGTGCTCGGCCAGCCACGGATCGCCGGATGACAGGACCCACTTCAACGCCGCCCAAGAGTCGTCGTACGCCGCCGGGAGTAGGTTCTCGGGGGCGAGGCGGTAGTTGACCGACGCCGCGACGACGCCGGCTTTGGCGACGAGGGAGTTGAGGTAGGAGTGGTACATCGGAGAGAAGGCGGAGTAGATGAAGAAGCCGCCGCCGTGGTAGTAGACGAGGACCGGGAGCTTCCCGTGACCGGGAGTGGCGGCTACTTTGGGGAGGTAGAGGCGGGCGGAGACGCCGGTGACGGCGTCGATGGTCACGTCTTTGGAGGCGACGCCGGTCGCGGGGTCGACGCCGGCGGGGACCGTCTCGGTGCCTCCGTAGCGCTCGACGCGGCCGCTCTTGTAGATGCGGAAGAACGGGGGGAAGTCGACGAGGATCTCGGCGTCCGGATCCATCCGCGGTTTTGTTGAGAGTGAAGAATTGAGCATGATTGCTCGGACTTGTTGGAGTACAGGAAAAGGGTTGGGATTAAAAAAAGGCGCCTTTGAATTGATTCCTGTGGATTGGCCGGGGATTAAATTGGATGAGAGCGTGGATCACGCGGAGGGAAATTGTTTCTTTACCCAATGTTTTACTCCAACTTATTTTTAAATCCATGTACTTATAAAATGCCTCTTAAACCCAAAATACAAACATCACTTATTTCTAAACCCATGTACTTATAAGTATGCGTTATGTACATATTAAAAACTCAATATCCCCATATTACCCTCTCCTTCATTCTCTCTTCTACTCTCTGCTCCCTTCCAAACAACTTTTCACTACCTCATTAATCACTGATCTACTCCATAGCTCTCCAACTTATCCTTCGAATCACTTTCCTCCTCCTAATTGAGCTCTATGTTCTTCCTCCTACCACTCCTCCACTTCCTCCACAAAAAGCTTCACCATGAATCTCGCACGCGACATCAAGTCCACCGGTTGTCCTTCCACTCTTTGGCCAACAAGCTCAAACAATTCAAGCTCGTCTTCCACTGCCGATTGCTCCGACCAACTCGCTCCCATCCTCTGTCTCAACTTCAACAGTTCAATAGGGTCCTCGCTTAAAGATCAGCTCCACCACATTCGCCTACAGTCACAAGATTACTTTTATGTTGGATTGAATTGGACTTTGGATTTAAGGCTTGGAATGCGAAAATATATGGACAAAGTTTGATGTATATTATGTGTTTGATGAAATGCTTCAAAAATATTTTTAGTTGATTTGTAATATTTTGTACGATTATGTGTATTAAATAGAATTTATTTGATGGATACTACATGTTTGATTAAATGATTTAAAAAGAATTTTTTGGTCAATTTGTATTTTTTGAAAAGTATATATAGCAAGTCGTCCATCGCCGATGGAGTCTTTGAATGATATAGAACTAATAACGAGCTACATTTTCTTCTAAAAGAGCCATAACTCTTTACTATATATTATACCTCCTACGATATATTGAGAAGTATAGCTCTTTAATGTAAAACGTAGCTCTTTATGGTGAAAATATAGCTTTTTATGAGAAATGTATACTGTTTATATGAAAAATATAGAGCTATACTTTTCAAATAAAAAGCTATACTTCGCAATAAAGCGAGCTATATTTTCAAGTAAAGATCTATGCTTTGCAATAAATCTTTTCAAATAAAGAGCTATACTTTGCAGTAAAGAGCTATACTTTTTCAATAATACTTTTTCATGAAAGAGTTATACTCAATTTGCAATAAAGAGCTATATTTGTTTTTAAAAAAAGAGCTATAATTTTCAAATAAAGAGCTATTGAAATAAAGAGCTATACTTTTACAATAAAAAGTTCTACTTTACAATAAAGAGTTGTACTTTTCAAAAAGAGTTATACAATTGTATAAGGAGCTACACTTTAAAAACAAGGTGCTATAATTTTCAAATAAGTAGCTCTACTTTACAATAATGTTTCGGCATCAGATGTCAAGTTTTATGTATAAGGGTTGATGTGGTTTCATAGAAATACTATAAGTACTTACTTCAAATAAAGAGCTATAATATGATAGAAAATTACTGGCTCGATCTATTTTCTACATATCCAGAGTCAATAAAGAGCTATACTTTAGCAATGAAGAGCTACACTTCTGCTATAAAGAGCTATATAATTATATAAGGAGCTACACTTTATAAATAAGGTGTTATACTTTGGCGTAGAGTGCTATACTTTGCTCAAACATTGTATAAATGAGAGTGAACATGTCAGTTATAAAGAATTACACAAACAACACACTATATACATGGTTAGCAATTTTCATTGATCAAAAAATTATTGACTTGGTTTATTTTCTGTATTTCTAGAGACAATAAAGAGCTATACTTTATTAATATAGAGTTATACTTTATTAATAAAGAGCTATACTTCTTCTATAAAGAGTTATACAATCGCATAAGGAGCTACACTTTACAAATAAGGTGCTACACATTGGCATATAGTGCTATACTTTGCTTAGACATTGTATAATAAGAATGGACTTGTCGGTTATAAAGAATTGAACAAACAACACGCTATATACATGGCCACCCATTTTCATTGATCAAAAAATTACCGACTTATTTATTTTTTACATTTTTAGAGACAATAAAGAGCTATACTTTAGCAATAATGAGCTACACTTCTGCTATAAAAGAGCTATACAATTGTATAAGGAGCTACACTTTACAAATAAAGTGCTACACTTTTGCATAAAGTGCTACACTTTGCTCATACATTGCATAAATGAGAGTGCAACTGAAAAGTTATAAAGAATTGAACAAACAACTATATACATGGTCATCCATTTTCGTTGATCAAAAAATTACTGTCTCGATTTATTTTCTGTATTTTCAGAGACAATAAAGAGCTATATTTTAGCAATAACGAGCTATACTTCAGCTACAAAGTGTTAATACTTTGCTATAAAGTGTTATACTAACTATAAAGTGTTATACTTTGTTGTAAAATTACTAACTATAAAGTGTTATACTTTGCTGTAAGAATGACAATAGCATCAACTATTTATTCAAGAAATTGAAAACAAAACTCTAACTAAATCACCGCAATATCAACCTCTCACAAAGGCATACAATATGTACAATCAAAAAACAATTTTGCCACTCCCTCTCAGACGTTCTACATGCACATAACCCTCTCATCGCATTCCACAAAATCAAACTTCTCTTGGACATTTCATCAAACACCTCTATTGTCTGCTCAACCAACCGCAACATTGTATATCTCTCTTGTCATTCCATCAAACACCCTTCGTGCATCAACCTTGTCTTCAAAACTTAAATACATATAAGTAAAATTGTTATGCACATAACCTATCCTGAAGCACAAGCTTGGCAAGAACCCCTTAATTTATATCAATGAGACATCTTTGACAAGCTATTGGGTAAACATTTATTATATATAACTTTCCCATAATAAAACTCAAGTTTTCTCAAATCATAGAAATTGTTGTTTAAAACTCAAATTTACCTCAAAATCCTCTTTGACTGATATTGTTGATATCCTTCGCCTATGAAAAGAGGGATCTCTCGTCAAATTGCACCAAAACAAGAGGAAGAGAGGATCGCGGCACCAACCAAGAGAAGGGATTGACAATGTTTTGTGCAAATTAGAGGGATCAAGAGCGAATTTTTTGTGGCTTTTTAGAATCGACTTCTTATGAATTATGGGATTAGCTTCTTAGGGTTATTGGGTTTTTTGAAACAAGGGAAAGAGAGAATGAGTCATGAGTTATTATTGGAGAAGAAGAAGAAGGGCAATTTTTGGATTTAGGACTATTATCGAAAATACTGTATTAAGTTTGGGGGTATTATACAGTTTGCGTTTAAAAATAAGTGATTAGAAATCTTTAGGTGTATGAGTGTTAATGAAAGTGGGTGGGTTTTTTAATAATCGGGGGTTAAATTTTGGGTTAAGAGACAAAACGCCTTTTTTATTTATACTTACTTGTAATGGGGATGTTGTATATTGATTTTGTAATTACTTTCATCTGTGCTACTCACAAAAGACGATTTAGGTGTCAAGCCTCTTTCGATTGTCTACTTTGCACCTTTTAATTTTCACAATTCCTAATTTATTTAGTATACTATCATACTAAATTTTCATCAATTATCATTCAAATTCTCATCTAATGCATACAAATGTCTATGCCTAACTCTTTTCAGCCTTCTCTCTTGCTGCATGAGATGCAATCTTACTAGATAAATGAACGCATTACGGTGCAACACAATTGTACACTGAATATAAATGTGCATTTAATGTTCCATTTACCTGTGACCCTTGCTTAATTGTGAGTGAGTTACAAAATTTATTCCAAACAATTGTGACCCTTGATGGTGAAAATAATGGTTATAAAATTTTTTCCTAAAAAAATTGCGACTCTTTTTCATGGCTGGCGAGTTTATTATTATTATTATTATTATTTGACAGTGAAAAGGACTAAATAACAAAGTTGATCTAGCTTCTCTCTAATTATTAGTAATGTATTGTCATCTTCTCCTTCTTACTTACAATAATGTTTCATCCTCTTCTCCTTACTTTCTACTATGATCCTATTCTCATCTTCAGTTCTCATCTCTAGCTCTCACTATTATGAACTTCTTACATCATTGAATTTTCTATTAGGACCATCAATTCTTAATTTAATTTAAAATTAGTCTCTCAAATCAAATGCGAAAACAGTAATTACAGAGAAATTATTCCTTTAAAATTAGTCTCTCAAATCAAATGCGAAAACAGTAATTACAGAGAAATTATTCCTTTAAATCAAGTGTGGAAGTAGGTTCCCAAATTCTCATAAATTGTTTCAAATTAATCTCTCTACTTGCTAATTTTATTTTTGATTGGAGGGACTAATTCTAAAAATTAAAAAAAAAGTTATGAATTGAAAGACCAAATAGCAATTTCAATGATTTGAGGGGACAGTTTGAGAATAACTTAAGATCTGAGGGATTGCAATTTCAACAAATTGAGATACTAATTTCAAAATGTGATACGAGACTAATGTTGAAAAAGAAACCAAATAAAGTTCTCTGCCCTCAACATGCATAGTTGAATATGTGCTCTCATAGTAAAATTTTTTTGGATTCGTCTCTAGTTGCAATAGTGATATCGAGCTTTGGAATACTTTGCTAGTGACTTTGGGTTTGCTGTTGTAGGCTCCAGAATTGAGACTAGGATGAATTTTTGGTAGTTCTTTTACTTTGATGCTGGAAGGCATGATGATACCATGGATTTAATGAGTGGTTCTTTGTTTTTGCATTTCGTATTGAAGAAGATAATCAGCGGTAAGGATAGGCTTGATGGTGGTTAAGTGGCGAGGGGTAATTTAGGGATAGATTGAGTTAATGGTGGGACAAGGGGGCTAGGAAAGGAAAACAAATGTTTGCGGGGATTTAATCATGTGGTTTTTTTTTAATCTGGGATGAGTAGGGGTGGTAAACGATCGAATCGAATCAAATACTAAGGTATTCATATTTGTATTTGTTTAAAATTATCGAATTCGAATGCGGACTCTAATATTCATATCTAGAATTTTTCCAGTTCGAACTCAAATACTTGGTATTTGGTAAATATTCATGAATATGCACGAATACTTATCGAATATCAAAGTGTAGTTATTCCGCTAAAGAATTTAATTTCAAATAGTATTTAAAGTCATAAATAAAAATTATTCCTTTACAATATAATATATGATGATGTATATATATTTATATCAAAATTTTCATTAGAAAATATATTTAAGATTATTTAAGGCTTAAAATTAGTACATAAAACTTAAGTAGAAATGGTAAGTGGGTTAAAAATATGACATCATATGTGCAATAATACAAATAATAAGT
>JBAKGM010000279.1:19084120-19094361 GCA_037177215.1 Asparagus racemosus | reverse complement strand
GTAACAATTAATCAAATAATATTATTAACTAAATATTAATAATCTCTATCATAAAATATATAATTAAATTTAATATCTAAATACTTAAAATATTTTTTTCTAATATTTTAATACTGGATAAATACATATCGAAAAGTCACGGTTGTTACAATCATTGCCGACCCCCCTAGTCGAATAAGGATTGGAAAGAAAGGTTTGTGTGGGTTTCAGAGGACGACTCCAACTTGGGTTGTTCTCACTCGTCCGAGGTCTCTAGGGAGGCTTTGAAGGCAGGGCCACTGTTGAGTGCCGAGAGACAAGAGTTGGAGAGGATCAAGGCGTACCCCACAAGATGGAAGCCTTGCTCGACAACTCAGTCTTGCGGGTGGTCAGGATCTTTTATGTTCCTCCTACTGCTGAGGATGAAGAGAGAGCGGCAAAGCTAACTTTGGGCTCGGAGGAGGCTGCCTAGGTGTCGACGGCTCTACCTGCTGAAGTCCAGGAGGGGCCTCATGAAGGGCCTTTGACGAGGCTAGCAAAACACCTTCATAAGGATCTAGCCCCTGAGGAGGCGGTGGAAGCTCATGTTCTTGTGGTCGATGTAGCCGCTAGATTGATGGGGTCAAAGTCTGCGACTGTTGAGGCCAAGAAGAAGAAAAGGCCGAGGAAGGTGGGCAGTCAAGGACCCAAGAAGACGGCTGAGACAGCATAGACCAAAGTCATTTTTGTTGACAATAGGTCCCTGGTGCGAGAAAAAGGGGCTAAAATTCAAATGGCCGAGGCCACAGTCGAGGCCACAGGGGGAGGCGAGATCCTGGTGGAGGCTAAGGCCCAAATAGGGGGTGAAGGGGGCCCAGATACTCTCGCCAAGTCAACCCACCACCAGGAGAAGGAGCTAGTTGTAGAGGAGACATCTCCTACTGAAGAACTGGGATGGCCGTATCCTCATCGCATCGGTGAGATCGAGCCAGAGAAGTGGGATCGACTAAGGATGTTGTTGATAGGATCTTCCAGAGTAAGTCCTCGTCATGACAAAGAGCCGACTGCAGAGCATAGGCACAAGCCCACTCGCTATTTAGACGAGAGGGGGTCGTTCTCAAATCGAGGCTTGCCTAGTCAAAGGCGGTGGAGCAATTCTATCTCCCCCGTGATGATAAAATTTTGGGGGAGGTTCTAGATGTCGGTCTTCACCAAAGACTAAGGAGCTATTTGGTTCATGGGGCATTGGTGGAGCAGGAGCTATTTGGCCACATAGAGCAGACTTGGGCCTCCTTTCTCAAGCTTCGGGAGGAGTCAGAAGCTCTAAAGGCCGATTTGGAGAATGCTCTCCTGTCGCTGTGGACCAAGGAAGACGAACTGGGTGGCTGGCGCCGAGAGATGGAGGTGCGAGAGAGCATGATCGATGGCTTGAAGGCTTTGGATAACTGGAAGTCAGCTGAGGTCAACAAGCTCAAACACGAGCTCCATGAGCAAAATAAGAGGATAAAGTACTTATCTGAGGAGGTAGCGCTTGGGAAATAGGAGAGGGGTTGCACCGTAGAGCAGGCTGAGTCAGATCGTTTTGTTGCCTAGCGCCTGAAGGTCGAGCTGAAGGAGGAGCGGTTGGCCCTCAATAAGCTCCGAGAGGAGAATGCTCAACACGAGTCATCCCTCGCCGAGGCCCAAAGCCGCATTACTCACTTGGATTCCGAGGCTCATTGATTCAATACGTTGAGGACTATCGCCACAGCGTTTTTAGAAAGGTGGAGGTGGCACTGGCTTGTAAGGCGAGATATGACTATCTCGAGGCACAGCTTCTTGCCGAGAAGAAGAATATTTTAAAAAGTGTGACATTGCAAAAGAACTAGCAAGTAAAAATGATTTCTATAAAAAGAATTTTACTAAAAGTTAAGGTGATTTTTATGTAAAAACTTATTTAAGAATGAAAATTATCATTTAAGATTTACATTTTATCTCTATTGATATTTTTAAAGTTTTTGGGAATCGTGAAACTCCCCAGATTTCGGAGTTGCCTATAGTTCACAAAGGTCAGAACGCCCAGATTAAAGGAGTGCAAGTTTTTGACATGGTGAAAAAAAAAAAAAGACGTACGTCCTATTCTTCATATGCATCACGTGGGTCTCCCATCTGTTAATTTCTAATGGGATTATCCACAAATTATAAAGAGCAAAAATGACTTCTTTCACTAACGTACGGAAAGTTTTCATGTTTTCCCATTAAGAGTATCGTCACGAGTGATCTCATCCAGGTCGGCTGTATTTCTAGAACCATGTACTACAAAAGGCCACGTTGTTCCATGGAGACTCAGAGGGTTTGACCGTTGACGAGAGCACTAACACTTCTTAGCCAACATGCACTCTCAACTCGTCACATGTTAAAGTCACTCCACTTTTTGGGAGATAGATTTTCCAATTTTTAAATTTTATTTGTTTTAATAAAGGCTTTTGCAGTTCTTCAGCTTCGCGTTAAGTATAAGCCACAGCAATTGAAGAAGTGTACGTTAATATTGTTTCTCTTATAAAAACAGAAAAGATAGATAATCACTACGATAAAAGTTATATGTGACGATACTTATTTTATGATATATATATAAGTGTCATTTTAATTGTAAAAAATTAAATAACAGTGACACAAATAAAAAGTGTCGCAAGTCACGACACATATTTGTGCCATTAGAAATAGAATAAAATAAATAAATAAACTAATATTCCCATGCCTGTGTGAGACGACATATTGATGGGTTTAAATAGTAAGTCTTGGAATTTAAGTGCAATAATAATTAAACATTTATGACAACTAAATTAGCCAAACAACTCTATCGTTTAGGTGACCTTTTGAGAGTTTATAGTGTTGCATGATAGTACTCCTATATTTTATGGCTCGGACACAAATATGCATCGTCCCTCCTGATACATGTATGTGTTGCGAGTTTTATGACACATGTACATATTATGAGTTTTTTTGACACTAAGATTCTCTCCACACATACTCTACCCATGCTTTTGACTTGTGTCGCGCTCCATTCCTGTGGCAAAAAAAAACGTGTTTGGGAGTGACAAAAATGTATAATAAACTATAACTTTTGTTGTAGTGGATATTTGAGAGAATGATATTTACAGGATCGGAATAACTACATGAATGCAAAATGGATAATCTGCAACTAGATTATGCACAACAAAAAATAAAGAAACCCTATCATTCATCTAGGAACATAGACAAAAGTTTATGCTTTACCAAATGGATCGTTCTTGTAGGATCGTCACACCTTTTTTCATCAACGACCAGAGGGCGACCATACCATGTAATCGGCGAGAAGCCCCTGCATATCACCCCGCGACTACTACATAAAGTAAGAACTTGATCGGAGAAGTAGATGACGGCTATTATATGTATCTGTATATTTTCTCTCTTACCCCCTATACACACACACACACACGCACGCACGCACGCGCGCGCGCACACACACACACACATAAAGGCTTAGAGATAGAATCCTACACTTACTAGGATTATGAATATCTTATCTCTAAGATAAGGTATTATCCACCCAAATGTCTATCTCATAACAATAGCCAACATACTCCCATTCACACAAATGAGTGGGTGCCATTTGTTGCTCCTTGAACCGACTCCCTAAGTCGTTGACTCCCTAAGTCAAAGTCTACCTGAGAATCTCCTTCCTTTTCAAATCGGTGTCTATACATCGTTAGTACGGCGTGAACTATTGAGAACTTGCAAGTGGGTAGCCTTGCAGCTAAATTCGTTAGGATCGACACAAGGATCTCCCTAAAATAAAAACACACAATAAATAGTGTAAGCATGAGGTATCTTGTACCCCAGATTTGATTAATCATGTTTGTTCAAGTACCTTTGATCCCTTGAAGAAGCGTAGATGAACACCATAGTCTACCCCGATTCATCGCTTGCTTAAATCTTGCCCACGGCATAAATAAGAGTAGGCCAAGAGATGCAAGCAGAAAACATGTCAATCGATCTTTCTCTGGCCCTTCATAGTTGAGCCTGCTAATCACCCACTTTCTTAACATTGCCCCATATGTGCAGTATTTTCTCATCGTAGCAAGAAACAGCAGCCAAAATAGCAAATGCTCATAACAACCTTCCTAGACAACCTAGTGTCTTTAAGGGTACAGTGATTGCCCTCCATTACTGGTGATAATCGATAACAGGTCACACAGCGAGGGAGCAGGGATCCATCCCTCGACCTCCTTCTATCCGGTTTAAGCACACGTTGTATGACAACATGTTATTACATCTTTCTCCCTGAGGGCATACATAATTAAATGAATACCGTACAAACTAAAATTTTATCACCTCGTAATGAACTTGTCAGACCATACTGCCCACGATATGCTTGGGATCTCTCAACAAGCCCGCATCTCTTGCGCCAAGTCAAATCCCTAGTCTGGCTAATAGTAAACAAGTAAAGTGGATGTGGGTTTTCCACTTTGGTCACTTCAATATATAAGTATATAGCAACCTCATCCCGACCCAGTCAGGTTGACCAATAGAGTGCTCCCACTATTGTCATACCCAGTAATACAATAATATTGTCATTGCTCCAAGCCAAATGACATCCAACACTCGGTCTCAACTTTGACAACTACTACAGCTCCGAAGGAGATCTCTTGTGTAATAAGAGCACACACCTACTGATGTAACTTTCAAGTCGTGCACCCTGCGGCCTTTGTATACCCTATACACATCATATACTCATGTACTCCATGCCTTGATAATCCAGTAATAATAAGACATAATAAATCTCAGATATACATATATAGAAAAAGAATCAAAATAAATATAATGTCTTATAAAACCTTCGTCCATAATAACTCAAGTGTCTAACATCTAAACAAAAATAAAAATTCACCATTAAAGACGTAGCCTCTAAGACTCAAGTGTGTTGCACTAGCTGCTCTTTGGCTATTCCTTTTATCAGTGGATCCTGAATCAATTGAATCATAGAGATACACACAACACGACCTCTTCCTTCTCTTGTTATTAATGGAAAGATGCTCAATCTAGATTTTATTTGAATTCCCAAACTAGTTTGGGTCTATCGAATAACTAACAGTTGACATGCTATCACAATAGAGAATCACACCATTCTCTGCATATCGAACAACAGACAGATTCTCTGAGAATATGCATGACGAGACTGTCTTCAGTGCTATTGTATATACTGCCACATATTCTATTCCAAGTGGAAAAAGGGTTGTACACTAATATTTCTTACTACTCTATGAAATGAACCTACCATTTAGTAAGAAAATATAACTAGAAACAACGCTCGCCAATCTAGATCACCAGCTCAGTAAGCATCTGAATATTTGTAGGTAAGTATCTATTGTCATAGCACAATACACAAGTGCAATCTTAATCAAGTATTTGAGGATCCTCTAAGCTTCGCCTAGTGAGTCATACTAGGATTGGATTGATGCCTACCCATCAATTCTATTGCAAAGGATGTGCTAGGTCTTGTACACATACATAACTACCAACTACACTCTTGTAAGGGATAATTAACATTTGCTTCTTCTCTGCTTTAGTGTTGGGATATTGCTCTAAACTTAGACTATGTTCTTATTGATTGGAGTCCCTTTGGTCTCCATGTTGACCCAACCAGCAATATGTCATCGACAAATGACTATAAGATCTCATATCTTACCAGCTTTGTGTAGGTAGACACAGTTGTCTTCATCTATTATTATGAAATCATAACCCAATATCATGCAGGTACTAGTCCATGGAGCGATCAATGAGGCAACTGAGATCCTTAGATGGCTTCGAGTCATCTAAATGTATCTCACTCCCACTATCCCTAGCTGATGGAGGAACCATCCTCTCCCCTTGTGGGCTCTGTGACAGTTTCCTCGATCTCATATGAACCCAAATCCTGAACTATCTCTTCTTTATACAGGAAATCCTCTTTGAGGAATTCAATATCTGTAATTCTCTCAGTCACAGTCCCATTGCAGTACTCACATTTAAATACATCCCATATAGTGTCCGGAATTAGTGGATAGTCAACATTTCTTCCTCTAGGGTCCAACTTCTCATACCAGTCAGAAGTAGTATGTGTGTGAGCAATGCACCCACATGGATGTAATAATCCAGCTCCTGACCCTTGGCTATCCATGATTCAGAGGATGTAGACTATACTGATCTAGAAGGTACACGGTTTCGAATATATGCCGCTATTAATAGTGCATCTCCCTAAAACCAAATGGGTAAATGTTTTGAACTATGTCTAGCAGAGTCATATTCCTCACTTTTGCAACACCATTTCGTCACATAATATAGATTATCGTCAAATATTTGACTTTTCTCTTCTCTTAGCACAGTTCACTGGCCAAACAACTACTCTGATTACTAGTGTGCAAAGGTCTAATACTTTTGCTTAATTGATTGTCCACCTTGCTGATTTAATGCTTGAAACAAATCTAAGACCTCAACTAGGTGCCCAAAAAAAATACACATGACTGCAAATAGAGTAATAACCTATTAATGTGAGGAATTAATGTGTTCTATTTAGCGCCTTCATAAATATCAGTTTGATATATCAGAGTATCCTAATTGCAATGGATTTGCTCTTGGCCTTTCCAAAAAAAAAACTTCCTAGTGATTTTACTAACGAGACTATACTAGTATGTGGACAGATACATCTTGCTACATGTACCTAGGAGGTCACCCTTAGCGAGCCTACATGCATCCTCCAATATGACCTAGTCTATAATATTATAAATTAGACCCAATCTTAATTCACAGCACAAGACAAAATAGAAGATAAACCCGATTATCTTATAATCAGTCACATTTGAAAATCAACTAAGGTATTAGCTTGATTGCCTATGCACAGCAGAGAATTTAAGAAGTAAATCTATGTAAGTTATCCATATATGGGGAACTAACATGAATCCCACAAGTCTAACTACCAAGAGACGATTCCTCATTTATGGTAGGAGTATTACGAGATCTATTTGTTCCCTGAACTCGAAGGAAATCTATATAAATTGGTGCCCATCACTGCTATTTATTCATCATCTAGATCTTTCTACTCTCAATCAGAATCTTCTGGAACTCACAAACCTGTCCTTGCCCTGTAGATGTAGTCCATGAGTCCTAAGATTTCTCAGTTGCGTGCCCTTATGAGCAAAATGATCAGCTTACATGCAGTCAAAATAATTAATCTTGCTCTTATCAGTTGGCTTTTCACCTTTTAATTGACTTTTTTATTTCAAAATCCATGTTGAAAATCTCTCGGCTTACCCACTGCCACTAGGCTGTTATCCTTGTGCATCAGGTATTCAACTACGATAGCCGAAGTAGACATGTTAGCATTGAGCACACCCTGGTGTTTAGCCTACTACCTCACTTTCATTTGCACATCCCCTGATGTTGTCACATCTGTGACGTGCAATAAAAAGTAATACATGTCTTTCCTAGAGCTTTGTAAAGCCCTGATAACCATCCAAATCTGCCGCTTCTAACATGACGCAGTTCTAACTATCTCATGATCCATGTTCTTTGAAAATTACCACCTCAATACTTGCCAAAATCTCCTGCTCTTAGGAGAAAATAGAGTTTTTGACAGAGGTATCTACAACTAATCAGTCCTAAACTAAAGTTAGGAAATTATGCTAGTACCTCTTTAAGAGAAGAACTAAGACACTCAAATTACGGATATGTTAAGGTTATTAGCACTTTACATGGAGTATTGTTCTTCCCTGAAGAATATTCCATCTCTTTAAGAATTTTATTCCGATAATAAAATTACATTCCAAATAAAGAGAAGAAGGCCTACAGCCCCAACCACAATCTTTATGAATATAACTTTAAAATCAGTATAAAATTTTTAAAAATGGAATATTAGATTTTTTAGAGATAGACTAAATTGGGTAGTTAAATCATAGTACCATCTTTCTCGAAATCTCCCACTTGAAATGATTTATTTATGTATCAGCGTGCATCTAAACATGCCGCATGACAAACATAAACAAGAAATTTAACAAATTTTATTTAACTACCCTATTTTCGTCTTGTCAATTTTATTAGGGTATTTCATTTCTCGTAACATTAGTATGGTGCCCCGGGCACTCCCATTGGAACAACTACCCATCAAGTCTCTAAGACTAATTAGGAGATTTATAAATCAATTTTGGTACTTAAAATAATATTTTGAAACGTTCAAAGTTAACAAAATAATTTTTCAACAAAAATTCATAAACTCTTATTTTTGAAACCTAGTGGGCCCACATCAAAAATTTCCAAAGTATTAAAATTATTTTTCAAAATTAGAAAATGATAAAAAATAATTTTTTGAATTTTATGAAAATTTTCTAAAATGTTTTACTATTTTCTATATAATTTTTAGATTTTCTAAAAATTAAATGTAAAATATTTTCTAGAAATGTTTTTAAAAAATAATAAATATTTTATGAAATTTTAAAAACATTTTAGAAAAAATGATGTATATCTGAAATTCCTTGAACTTCAGATTTTTACTTAAAACAATAAATTTAAAAAAAAAAATTCATTTATATCTTTGCCCTAGGATTTCGATAGATACTTGAGAAGGGGGCAACAACAGGACTACTGCAGTCCCCGCCCACTTGGCCGTTGGCAGCAGTGCCCAACACTGTCACCATCGAACCCCACCCACCTGGCGTTGTCGGCTACGCCCCATGGGCCCATTGCTTCTGAACCCCTCGTTTTTTTGTGCTGGTGGCTTCGGCAACCAATATGACCCCCACTGACCCCAAGCATGGGGGGGAGGGGGCCTCCACTGCCCAACGCCTAGGTTGTGTCAGCCACCCTCGCTGCCCGCTAGCTCCCTAGGCACTGGTCGGCAGCGCTTGGGTTTGGCCAATGTCCAAAATTTTTTCTCAAATTTGAAAAAAATCCTTTTTTAAAAAATAAATCCTTAATTTATAGAAAAAACTTATTTGATAAATCAAAATTCCTGATTTATGAAAAATAGCCCACTAATTTCATAAAAATTGAGTCTTTTTCCAAAGATCTGACATCCCGGATGTCAAAGATTGGATTTTTAATAACAAAAATTGAATTTTTAATGAAAACTGGAATCTTTTCATAATAAAATCCAAAATTTCTATTACATGGCCAAAATCACCATCAAGAAACTGATGAATGGTTTTAGATCCAACTCTGATACCCATGTAGCATCCGAATAACTACATGCATGCAATAGGGATGATCTACAACTAGAGTATGCATAGTGAAGAATAAAGAAACCCTAGGATGCATTTAGGAACATAAACAACAAGTTTAGGGTTTACATAACGGATCGTTCTTGTAGGATCGTCACACTTTTCTTGATCAATGGCTAGAGGGAACCATACTATGCAACGGGCGAGAAATCCCCGCATATCACCCTGCGATTACCACATAAAGCACGAATTTGATCGGAGAAGGAGATGATGACTAGTGTATGCATTTGTATACTATCTCGCTTACTCATCATGAAAAAACCCATATTTATATATAAGGGCTTAGAGATAGAATCCTGCACATATTAGAGTTATGAATATCTTATCTCTAAGATAAAATATTATCCACCCATTTATTTGAGTGTCTATCTCATAACAATAACCAACAGTATTGATGAGTTTATATAGAGTTTAAAAAGTGTGGAGCAATGTATGGAAATACAAATATAAAATAATTGTTTTATTCTCTAACAATGGAAAGTGCTCTAGTCAAATATGTATTTTTCACATATTTCATACTGCACATTTTAGAATATTTTAAATTCTTTCCTTTCACACAACACACATGCAAGGTGTCATTTATATCAAAATATTTCCTTTCATCTATGAATAATAACAGATTATATTGCTATCTATGAATACAAAATATTGTGGAGGTCAAATTTTAGTTGTTGCCATTATTGAACACCAAATAAGCATTTTCATGCAAGGAATATTGTTCATGTTAACTGATCAATGTTCGCGGGGAATAAAGCTGCTGATTTTTCCATTGATTCGAATCTCTTACACCTTTATGGAATTACAAACAAATTCAAATAAAAGATCGCCTTTTTATAAGGCTTACAACGAAAAAATCAAATAAAGATTACAACTTCAAATTTCTATTTGAACAACGCGGGGCCCGTTTATCGGACCCTCGCTTGTGTGGGATTCTTTACCTGTGCCGGGGACTTCTTTTCCGTCCGTGGACCACCGTGCAATCCTGATCTTTGGTTGATGATCTAGGTGCTAGGC
>JBAKGM010000279.1:19063778-19084020 GCA_037177215.1 Asparagus racemosus | reverse complement strand
GTTTCCCAGATTTCCATATTTTCATTTTTAGAATTAAAAACTACACGCATGCTCGCCTCTCCCCCCTCTTCGATTGTTGTTCTTTCGAGTGGCTCCAACCATGCTCGCCGTCCTTCGTTGGACGGCCACCTCCGACCTCAGTCGCCAGAGTATACGCAGGCACCCTCGCCACTCGGTGGTGCCCTAGGTGTCGGTTGGCGGCTAGGGTTTGGGTAACAAGGTTTTTTTTAATTCGAAAAAAATAAATCTCTTTTTCTAAGAAATCCCTAATTTAAAAAAGTTTATTTGATAAATCTCTAATTTATCAAAACTTAATAAATCCCTGATTTATTAAAAATAGTCCGCTAATTTCATAAATATTGAGTCCTTTTCAAAGATCAGCCATCCTGGATGTCAAAGATTGGATTTTTAATAACAAAAATCAAATATTTTGAATCTTTTCATAATAAAAATCCTAGTTTTCTGTTCCATGGCCATAATCACTATTAAGAAATTAACAAACGATCCTAGATCCGACTCTAATGTCAATGTAGGATCCAGATAACTACACGCATGCAATAGGGTAAATCTACATCTAGATTATGCACAGTGGAAAATAAGAAAACCCTAGCATGCATTTAGGAACATAAACAACAAGTTTAGGATTTACCAATCGAATTGTTTATGTAGGATCGCCACATCTTTCTTGATCAACTGCCAGAGGGCGACAGCACCGTGCAACCGGCTAGAAACCCCCGCATATCACCCTGCGACTGCCGCATAAAGCACAAACTTATTCGAAGAAGGAGATGACGGCTATTGTATGTATTTGTATATGTTCTCTCTTGCCCATCATAAAAAAAACCCATATCTATATTAAGAGCTTAGAGATAGAATCATACGCTTATTAAAATTATGAGTATCTTATCTCCACCCACTTATTTGGGTGTCTACCTCGTAACCATAACTAACAGCACCCCTAATAAAAGTGGCTGATTCTCGTACTATTGATATCACCTTCTCCAACATAACATGACGGCTGTGTTTTTCTTTTCGTCTGCCGACACGTGTCTATCACATGGGAGTTCGATATGTGTCTATTTCATGCGAGTTGCACAAACCTTCTGTTAAATGCAAAAACATCGTTTTTAATTCCCGACGTTCATATTTATTTCACAATCTAGTCTTGATCAGGTATTTAAAATAAACTAGAATGCACACGTTTTCAGAAACTTCGAATCTAGAAGGAAAGCGTTAGTTCTCGTATCCACGAGTAAATAGCAGAAATATAATTATAAGAACAATATTCAATATCCAAGAAAATAAAAACACAGCCCCCTTTAATTTGATCATTTCCGCATCCATACGTGCAAGACGCAAATAGGAAAATTATATCCGAACATAAAGAGATGAGGGTAACTTGCGAGAGGTCCCATTTTCAGGCTCAGCAACCAGATTTCTCCAAAATAAACAAGGCTGTATCTGGTTCGTTTTTCGAGTTCTTGATGCAACAATTATTCATCATTGGACTCACTGAATTTAACTGAATAATACTATATTGTTTTATATTAACAGACGTAATACATCAAAAATCACCTTTTAACCTTCTAGAGTTCTAGTAAACAAGTTACTCAAAAATCCCCTCCATAAGTCAAATTGCCGTATAAATAGATGAATAACTGATCCCTTTCTTCAAGATTAGTTGTTCCTGCTTCTCAAAGATCAATGGCGGCCTGTGTATCTTTTTTCAAAATAATTTCCTCTCCTGATATATTTTGTGATCCACAAAGCTTATGTGAACTGCATTTATAAAACTTTCTTCACATCAAAGAAACCCGATCTTTGTTCATTTGCTGCAGCTACATCCTCTGGCGATGCAACTGCAACAACAACCCCGTTATCCTTCACTGCTTCAACAGCATCAGCAAACTCCTTGAAGTCTTTTACACTGTAAAAGATTTAGCAATAAGAATACCAACTTACAAGGAAAATTTCTCTATTTGTTAAGCAAAGGGATATTAATCTCAAACTACCCTTAAACACGGTCTTGAGCCAGATGAGCTCAGGATGAAACTCATACGAGGAAGAAGAACTTACGTGGTTGACAGGATTTCTTCGCGTCTCTGTTCTCTTTCTTCATTTGTCACGCCAAGCAAGTACCGCATTAGACTGAGAAGAAAATATCATAACCTCTTAAGAATAATTTCATAAATAAAAAAAAATTGCAGAGACAACTGTATTTAGTTTTATGTTCATAAAGTTCAAAAACAACTTTTGCCCCTTTAGGGGTTGGGTACATGAATCATATTCTTCCGTAAAGTTATGCGAAGGGCTATCTCCCCATTAAGCTAACCACCATCATTTCCTCCTCAGTTGTTTCCAACCGAGTTCTCTTAGGCATACCTCTTGTTCCATTGGTCATAATCTTATCAGTTTTTCCTAAATGGAGTATCTGGTGGCCTTTGTTACATATGATCAAACCACCCCAATCAAGTTCTAAGGTGGTTCGTCTACAAGTGCTTTTATGTACAAGAAACTATGATACCTTATTAAGTTCTATTGAGTTATTCCATTACATACAATTCAATAATAATAGTCTTGCATAACTTATCCCTCTTTCTCACCCTGTGGACTCTTTGGCTCAGGAAACACACGAGGGCCAAAGGGACCCAAACTAGATCCAAAAATGGGTTTGGTCTGGACCAAAGGATAGTAGGTAAGCAGAGGGGGTTGGAGGGGGGGCGGGGGAGGGGGGATAGATTAGTCATTTTTAAAAATTAATCATCTTAACCAAAAGAACACTGGAATATTCTAATTTTATTCCCTACAAAGAATAGTGGGGAATAATTTGAGTTTAAAACACAAATTGACGGGTAAATTAATTTGGGGGGTCGATTTTAGAAATAAAAATTAGGGGAGCATTTAAGTATATAAGTAAAAAACTAAAAACAATAATTTACATACATACTTCAAATTATCTGCAAATGTTTACATATCAAAATGTCCAAAAAACACTTATAAAAGTTCAGGCTACTTATATAAGGGTTATACAGAAGTACAAAGAAAGAGAGTTTATAAGTATGAACATGAGATTGTCATGTTTAATACGTGAAACTAATTTGGAATTAATAGTTTAAAGAAGTAACATTTAGCAAAGAATGTGTAAAAGAAAATTTTCAAAGTATACAGTTTTCTGTTCCAATGACATCAGCATATCTCCAAAGAATTTTGACTGCACAAAAAGTTATGTTTATACTATGACTATTTATGTTCAAACTGAAAGTTTAAAGGTATATACGATATGCAAAAAAAGTTGAACAGAATTCTGCAGTATAGCAAAGGAATAAGGGGGCACAAAAATAAATGTAGCCATTAGAAATAAATTTAATCATACTCTTTAAATTTGAAGATTTTAAACAAATACGAATATGAACACCTCCGTATTCAACTCAACCTGATTCATTTCCAGCTCTAGTCCAGGCGCACCAAAGAGCTTTGGACACTGTTTTGGAAATAGGAATCTTATGAAGGCAGCCATTGAATGAAGTTTATTCTCATTTCATCAACGGAAAAAAAGAAGAGGTGCCTCATGGCCTAGTGAGTCTAAACACCTCGTGTCATAGTGTAAGAAATTCTGAGCTACATTGATTCAATAGCTGCAACAAATTCAGAGCTCAACTCACAGGCCCCTAAGAGTTTGCACTAGAGGTATTCATGTGCAATCTTTTTACACGTTCGGGCCTTCATTAAACATGTAAGAGGGATAAATTGGAACTTGGGTCATAAATCAACATTTATGATCCCTACTATACATTCTGTGACACTCCAATAGTGTATGTTATGTAGATGTGACATATTGAGTTAACATGTCAACTTGAGGTGCACTCTTGCCAACTAGACTCTACAAATAATTTGTTATTTCAAGATTGTTTATCACACTTAAATCATCATAAATCCATTTATCATAACTATTTTTATTAGGAATATCATAGAGCGTGCAGAATCCTGCTATCCAAATATTCAATCACTAACAATAAGTAATAGAGCAAATTTTGCAACTTCAGAAGAAACATCACATACCTACTATAACCTTTTGCATCTGGAAGCTGGTATGAATCAACATCTCCAATAGTACCGATAATTGCCTTAGTTAGAGTATCATCATCGAGCTCAAGCTCCCGAAGGAAGTTAGCTGTTCCATTATATACCTCTAGGGTTTTTAACAGATTTGGATCACGATATGACAAGTAAGAGAACACTCCTGTAATATGAATTCAGTTATGGCACAATGCAAAGCTAAAGTAATAAGGAGCCATTGTGTGCAAGTACAATCATCACATTTTATGAAATTTCTTTTAGAAATAAAAAATGGCCCAAGAACAATTTTTGACTTCCAAATTACCATATTATGGTACATTCAAAAAAATGTTCCAAATTTGGATTACAACATATGTAATATGCCCTACAAAAGAACTTAAGAACTTAAACTCAACAAAGGGAATGTAGACATTATTTTTGAGTCTAAATAGTCTACAATTGTCTAAAGTTGAAAATTAGAAACAAGACTGTAAGGGGAAAAAATGTCAGCAGAAAAGCAAAGCATGATTTTTGATGTAAAGAGCACCTGAATGAGTGTCAAAATCACAAAAGCCACCATATGCACCACCGCTAACTCGAACACGATCCCATAACCATGTGTTCCCAATGTACTTGGAAATGACATATGCACTTCCGTTAAGCTGATATCCTGATTCATAAATGTTAGCAGATTTGCCAACATAATTTACCTGTAAAGATATAATACATTGGTTTTAGAATAAATCACAAGAAACCCTATTCATAACCCTGTTTTTCAAGAAACCCCCTCGTCTATGATCATCAATGGAACAAATATTGTAATGAAGTTTGGTTCTTCAGAAATTTGTGCATACATCCACATAAGCTAAATTCCAGATTAATTATAACAAGATTAGATTTCTTTTACTCTGTATAAAAACATTTTCTCTAATTTCTTCCTTTCAACTTCCAAAATTTATTAAAAGTAATGATTTCATAAGCAGTCATAGATAAGAAGGTTTTTGGCCGAATTTTTAGACGAGGGTTATTTTTCTTTGAAAAGTAGGTTGTATCCTAATGGGGTTTCCTGTAAATTCGTAATGTATCCTTTAGAAAAAGATATGCAAATGAAAGGAGAGGACATAGTCTCTGAAGTAATTGAACCTGGGTAGGAATGACAATAGCTTCATTTCCCAGAGGTAGCCGGGTGTTCCAAGAAGCAGTCTCAGCAGAGGGAGCAGTTGGGAGGAAATCGATAAACTTAGAGATATACTTTGTTGAATTATTAAGATTTTTCTCATCAGCTGTCATGTTAATCAAGCATCCTTTCCTAGAGAAAAGGGATCTACGAATCTCCTCGAGTGACGAAGATATTCCGTCCCAATCTTCATCAACTTTCTTCTCGAGATCTTGCAAGAACTCCAAATAACTAGGAAATGATAACACAATAGAATTAGTATACATTCATATTGAGATACACTATAACATGAGGTACAACAGCCATGGAAAAAGACATTTCAAAGCAAACAGTGGAGGAAGAAGTCATAAATGTCAAGCACTGTCTACTGCCTGTAAATTCTAGGGGTCAATGCTTGAGGTACAGCAGACTTAACATAAGAAGTAAAAAGCATAAAGTAGAATAAAAACCACAACTACCAAATCTCTCTCAATAAATTTGGTTCTCACTACTCCCCCAATATTCCTATTTAAACCAATACAATGCAACAGAAAGGTGAGCTAATTATTTCTTTTAACTCTTGAATAAGGTTAAGTTAGGCATATATCAGTATGATCCTTAATTCATTTATTTTGAAAATTCTCCTTAATCTGCCGAGGTATGCACCAAGCAATGAGCCCAAAAAAAAACAAAAACAAAAAACACTTCTAGTATATATTTTTAATTCACAATCTCTAAGGTTCAAACCTGTAGCCGGGGTCTTCTGGTTGATTGGTTTTCCAATAGGCTGAAAGGTAAGGGATTCAAGCACAAGTTAAAAGAGAATGGTATTCTCTGTTACTGTGTATACTATATGGCAGGAAAGCAATTCCAGAATTTTTGCACAGAAAGCCAGGGATCATGATGCTGTTATCGAAGCTATATAGGTTGCAGTGCTGATTATTCTTCTTAATAACAACTTTAGAAGATAGCAAATGATGGATTGGACTATGTTTTTTTTTTTTTGCTTTTTTTATGAGATTGTAACTCAGTGTGATGTACTCTTAATACACATTGGTGAATAAAATAAAATCTATTTTCATTGACCAACCACCGAGGGAGGGGGGGTGGGAGGCGTGGGGGGTGTATCCAAAACTTTCAAGTAGGTCATTGACCAGGAAAATGCTAAGTGTACGACAACAGTTCTACTACTCTTGTACTATTAGACCTAAAGAAGTGGGGTCCATAATAATTCATAATTTCTCTTTGCAATTTACAAGAAATGGTCTTTTGCGTTTGAATTAGTACAATAGTATAACTCTTGTGTACAGTTATCATTACTCCTTTGACAAATATTACAAATTTAGATTTGATCAAATGAAACCTTAAAAACGTGATAGGACCAACAGTCATTAGTTCAAGCGTGTGCATGCATATAAAAGGAGATATTGTAGCCAAATAAAAATCAGCCGAAAAAGTCCTTAACCGAGCCTGATTAAAGAATAGATTAGACTTGTGTCGAACGGAAGAAGGTTTAGTTAGTATGAGTGATGTGAGGCCAGTCTAAAGACGGTATTTTGCCTTCCTATTCCAAGACTTAGCGGAAGATCTTTACTCTAAACCTCAACATTGTCTAACAACTCAAACTTCTTGAAAATTGTTTGAGAGTAAATGCATATATAGGGGGCAAGAATATTAAGGACTTTGTTCTTAGCTTTGGAACTTACTAACAACCATCCTATAAAACTAAATCATTGTCTACGTCACCCTAATCTCTTAGTTCATCAAGATACATCTACCTTTGTTTGAGCAACCAAATAACTAACATCTTAAGGCAACACATGATCAATCCAAGGTTTTAAATGTCGGATGTTAGGTTCATGTCGGACAGCTAAAATCCATGTTAGATAGCGAAAATCAGGAATATGTCGGAGGACATATACTAAATGTCGGATTTCTATATCGGATAGTGCATGTATGTATAATATAATGTCCAAAATGCAGTCTAAGCAAAAAAATCTGAGATTGAAGCTCTGCCCCTCAAACCTCCTTTGCACAATCTGAAATTGACACAGAAAAAAAAATAGTGAGAGAGAATCAACAAATAATAGTGTCAGAGAGAGGGAGGACAGAAAGAGTGAGAGAGAGAACAAGAGAGATACAGAAGTATAGAAACAAAATGAGAGAAAGAGAGAAAGAAACAGAGACATACTTTCTTTTTTTTCTTGGTCCTTTGTCGAAATTTGGCGTCGATTTTGGAGCTCCGATGTCAAAGGCGAAGCTTTTAAAGGCCGATGTCGAAGGAATAGTGGAGAGAAGCAGCGATGCGGAAAAAAAGGAAGAGCTGTCTTTTTTTGTCCTAATATTGATTCGTGCTATTGGGTTGTAACTTGGAATATAAAAACAGGCCAACTGGGTGTGGGTTTTGGGTTCTAACCCAAACCCGACTACTTAAAACAAACTAGACAAAAAAGGCCATATCGGCCGATATTTCAAGGCTGAAATATCGACCGATATGTCCGCCATTGCCCCCGACTTGTCTGATATGAAGCTGGAAAATGACATACACCTTGAAAAGGCCACTGTTATGTCACTGGAAACCAAAATCCGCCGACATTTAAAACCTAGGATCTATCTGAGCCATGTAAATTTTATAAGATTTCTCCTCACCTGATTCAGCAAAGAGAGACCCCTAAAAGAAAAAGGGAAAAAAAGAAAAATGGAAAAGTAATGTGAAACAATCAACCTGCTCCTTTCTTCCCCTTCCTCTTTCCACACTTCCCAAGGGTAATAAAGTTAAAGATTAGTCCATCAAGGTATGTTAGTGCTAACAAAATAGTTTCATAGTAGTAACTGGCTAACCCTCCACACTACAAGTGGCATATCTGCAATTAACCCTAGGTAAACATCAATATGGAACGGGTCCACTATGAATGTAATCATCAAACCAGAAACAGAAATTTCAGCCTCAAGCATCCTTTTATCAGAATATTCTGAGAATACGATCTGATCACTCACAGACCGAATAAACATAATGATGAAGTAGGATAAATAAGATGACATTGTAAAGGCTTTTGATCGATTTGTCACATTTATTGACAATATAAACCTATATGCACTAAGATCTATGTGAAAGAACACGAATGAAGAACTAACCTAATACCACCCATCTGCTCAGAAATCCATCCTGCAACATTCAGTTTAGCATCCATTCTTGCTGCTGCAATGCCATGGCCACTGCCCCTTATTCGGCTCTGCAAAAAGGTGCTGGTTAGAGAACATTATCGTACGAGGATAATTTTGTCCAATATTAATACAGTAACAGGTACCTCCATTCTGGATTTGCTTTGAGAAACAAATTGTTTGAATCGCTGCTGTTCGGTAAATTGAACATCCTGAAGAATGCAGTTCATCTGCAAGCAAACCAAATCAAATTTAGAGGACTTCAAAAGATTTCTACAAAAAGACTTCTGTAAAATCTACATCAAATCATATTTTATATTTCACTGATTTCCCACTATTGGCACTTATATTTTCCATAACTTTTAGATATCTGTACCGATGGAATGTCCCCGTGCGTTTTCCTCTTTCTTTTTATGGGCCGGGGCTGTTTGTTGTTTTATCGTGCTTTGGGTTGGGTTGTTTTTTTCCTGCTCGGGGACGCCGGGGGGGGGGGGGGGGGTGTTGGGGTTCTTAAAGTGACTTAAGGAGTCAGCCTTGAATCACAATGTGGAACATCGCTATGGATAATCCAAAGCATTCATCGTGAACTCCATCTCTTAGAATGACCATGTATAAAAAGGCTTGAGATTTAAAGTACATTTTCGCCATTGTTCAAATGATCGTATTTCCTGAAACGCCACTTGTTTGTAACTTGTTTTGTAACCTGTTGATCAATGGTTCCATGGTTTTATAGAATCATTTGGGGCCTAGAGATCATGATGGTCTACACTATCATAAAGAACTTAGGCTGACAAATTAGAAAGTCGCCAAAAGAGTCACATTAGAAGCATTTTGAGCTAGGCATGGAAAAGGGGGTGTGTTATACTTTCTCATTAAGAAAAGAGAGAAAGGTGTTTATCTCCAAAATAAGATTCATTGAACACTTAATATACTTCACACATATCTATGGAGACACATAATGTGTACCCTTAGTTGCATAAAATATTTGAACCATCTGTAACTCCGTTAGTTTTCCAGATTGGGACCATATTGGTGAAAATTTTAAGATAAAAGATTTTTTTTCATGAAATATAAGAGGAAAAGATGTCCCAGATTGGCTATTTCATCAAATATCAAGGGAACTTCCCTTGTTTTCCTTTTTTGTTCAGAAGAATCTGAGAGAATCCAATTAGCGTAATGCCTGAGACTAGGCCTTACCACAGCAATGAACTCATGTAGTACACCCCATGGGAAAATAATCACTGTAGCAATAGTTTGGAAATTGAAAAGATGCATGAATCAGCAAGGTAAAAACTTAGGCGTAAGGGGCTTTAATAGGATTTAGAGAAAAAAGCACCAAGGACATTTTTTAAGATAAATAATAAAAGCTACAATAACGAAAAGTAGAAAATATAAAAATGTAACACCTATGTAAATACGACCACATCTCGTTACTATAACACCTAAAAGCTAGTTCTAGAAAGTAAGGACAAATATATACTTATTAAAATATAGTTATTCAATACACTATGTAAATACGTTACAACAATTAAGGATGACTAGTACAAGGATCAAGAAGATGTACGTAAATATCAATATGCTATATGAAAACAGGTGAATGTGTAACAAGGATACACCAAAGCCTACAAATTGGTAGATTCTTTTTCCAAAAATTGAAATGATAAAGTTATTGGAATAAATATACAGAAAAGATAACTTCTAAGTGAGTCATGTGAAACCAAAATTCGACTCAATTGAGTTGAGTTGGGGCAAAAATAAGTGCCCCTTTATGCTACTTTAGCACACTAAAGAGTATATAAGACGGAAGCTTCCGGCCCCTGAACTGAGTGGTTTTCACTGTAGCTTTTCACTGGAGTGAAGTGGATTGTTTAAGCTAAAGTGGGGCTGTGAGGCTTTTATAACAATGCTCTACAAACATGCATTATTGCTTAACTCAAGAATGTATGAAATATCACCCACAATTATCCTCACTCCAGTGCCACTTTTGAAAAGCAGTAACGGACATTGAACAACTATTTAGTAAAACTTGCAACTAAAAAGCTGGATAACTAGGAAACAAAGTGATGGAAGGAAGAAACTTTCTACTAGGTGACAATTATATATTCGTCACAAAGCAACAAGAGGTTTATGGCTCATCAAAACATAAGAGACAAAGATCTTTCAATCAGGATATATACTTTTAAAACACATCAAAGAAAAAGATTGTCCATTAACATTAAGATCAGTTAATGAGTTTGTTCCCGTATGTGCATATTTGTGATTTGTGAAGAACAAACTAGACATACCAGATTAAAGAGGTCTTCAACTCGTCCTGCCATTGCTTTGCCTCGAACAATCATACGAGTACATGGATCTAATTTTCCACGAACAGAAGATGTGAAAGGATAAACAGAAATTCCTCCAGTTTTCCTTCCAATTAATTGATTTAGCTGTATAAAGTCCATATCCTTTGTACCCATCTCTAGCAACGACTGACTGTTAAGAAGCTCTTAAGAATTAGTTTTATATTCCAAGTGAGATGCAAAATTAAACCAAGAGAGAATACACACCAGAATAATGGCACCAAAGGAAGAAGTTCTTTTTTAAGTGAACTCATATCAAAGACAACTTCAGAATAGACCACATCATTTGTAAAAAGATCATGCTGCAGTACGTTTACTCCATTGACTTCCGTTATCTGTAATTAAACACCCATGCCACACACAGCTCTCAATGTTGTTAATATAGGTAGGTAAAACCGTAAAAATTAAAAATTTTGAATTACTTTATAAAGCAATAAAAGACTGAAAAAAGTTCAAGGTATAGTAGTTAATTTCCATAGTACAAACACTCAAGAGCATGCATTAGTGTACTGCTGTATGAGCAAAAGTAAATGACCACAATAAAGCTTTATGAGTACATATGAGTTGGGAGGACCCAGAAAGGCAATATTATGCGTACATATGAATGTATACACATGCCGAAAAAGAAACACACACACAGAGAAGTGACAGCTGTATTTCATTTGCTTAGCCGAATCTTAAAAATGAATGACTACGAGATGCATCTTAATCTTAATAAAACTAATGGAAGAATAGGATTCATGTAAATGATCCCAAAAATTTGGGCAAAAGGTAATGTCGTTGTTGCATGTTAAAAATGAAATATATGTGGCTACTTATGTAATATAAAAGAAGAGTAGCGCTTACTTCTGTGGGAACATGCACAGGTTGTTTTGGGATATCTTGCAAGGAAAGACTTGGGACAGCTCTTAAAGCTTCTGGCGGATCTGGAGTTTCTTGCTTTAACCGTAGATCTTGTGTAGCACGAGCTAGTTCAGCAAGATCCTCCTCTGTCATACTTTCTTTAACCTTTTTAAGAATCTCCTTCTCTACTGCTTCATCATGAGATGCTTTCTCTGGATCAGGCTGAGAAGAAAATTGTTTGGTTATTCTACAAAATGATGAAAACAATCTCAAACAATTCAATTCATTTCGTTAGAAATAGTTATGTACCTGCATCTCAACTGTGACACGATGAGGGTTGCTCAAGATGTATTTCTCTATTAACGGAGAGAAAACAGCTTTGGGACCTTCTTCAGCTATTCTTGCTTTCAGAATTTGTAATGGTTTCTCATATTTTAAAGGCTCAAATGGATCCATATCATAAATCCATTTACCCTGCAAGTAACAAACAACTAAGCCTCTGTGACTGTTAGCAAATAACCAATGACAACAAAGAAGAGCAGGATAGTCTCATACAATTGAACGAAGCATCAGCGATAGGCCTCGAGGGAATGAACCGGTGTTATTCTCCCTTAATAAGAACTCAATAGTGTTCATAGATGCCTCAACAGCTTCAGGAGCAAATCCTTCCTCAGCTAAATCTTTAAGTGTCTTCATAATCAATTCTTCAACCTTTTTAATGTCACTTTCAGAGACACCTTTCAGCCCAATGCTAAATTGGGGTTGAAGGAGTTCATCTTCCATGCCACCACCAACCATCGCTTCCCCTAGGCCACTTTCTAAAAGAATTCTTCTCAAAGGAGAAGCCGGTGTTCCCAACAAAAGATGATTCAAAAAGCCCAGGGCAAGCTCAGTTTGCAAGTCCAAGGGTTCATCAGATAGCAGCCAATTAACACAAACCATGTGCTTCTTTTGCAAATCACCGCCTTCTGCTGCAGGATATTTCTCAACAATCCTTGCAGGCTCTTTGAAGAGCTTTTGAGGTTCAATCTTGGACTCGTTAGGGGCAGAACTTGCATCAAACTGGTCAAGATATGCTGCAGTAAAACAAGAGTCAAAACAAAATTAAAAGCAGAGAATAATAACACAAGTAAAGCTAAAAAGAGAATGAACTGCACACGGTAGAAAAATGTAGATAACTTCTACTTGTGGTGGCCATTTTAATTATGTCTGCATGTACAATTGCTTTGGCACCATGCAGAACATCATAAATGTTCCAATCAATCAGTTGTGATTTTATGGAAGAATCACAGTCATGATTTTTTGGAAGACTCACATTGAAAGTATTGCTAACCAGAGGTTATCATGACGGTGCACAACAATTCATTGGCTAGCGGGATTGAACAAGTAGCGCTTATTATCTGTCAATGGGATTGAACAAGTAGCGCATATTATTTGTCAATGGGTCTTTGAAAAGTTGAGATCTTTAGTTGGAGCTAGAGTACAATAAAAAAATCAATCAATGGGTTTACACATTGTTGAGAGAGAGTTCATTAGTATTTAGTCCCACGTTGCTTATGTAATTACTATATAAAGCCTTTCATATTATAAATATAGTGGAATAGAGGAGAGAAATTTATCTCCTCTATCTGATTATTAATTTCTACATGGTATCAGAGCCTCTTTATCCCCTCTCCTCTCAAGGAAAAACCCTAACCCTAACCCTAATTTTTCTCTCAGCCGCCACTCAGGAGCCACCCCAACTAGCCCTACGAGATTCAGCACCGCCCAGCCACCACGTAGCAGCTATCCCGACCAGATCCAGCACCGTCCAGTCACCACTCAGCACTCTGCAGCCACCACCCAGCAGACACCCTGACCAGATCCAGCACAACCCAGCCACCACCCAGCCTCTCTTAGCCCGATCCAACCTCTAAACCCTTCCCTGCACCTCCAAAATCTAACCCTAGCTCCCTACACCTCTAAGCCCAACCCTAGGGTGCTGCTTACAATGACTAAAAACACTGGCCTACTCCAGATTCATCTTTTTTCTTATAGTCGCACCCTATAAACCTTAGGTTCGCAACAGCAATAGCAAAAAAAAGAAAGAAAAGAAACCAAAAAAATTGGTCTTGTTTTGTTTTGATTCTCAGGTTGTTTATATTGGTAGTGCCTATGCACTTTGATTGAGTAGTAGGGTGTTTATTTTCTTTGAGGGTCCCTTGTTTGGATTACTTGTTGCATGACGGCCGATTCTAGCGAGATGAAGGCTGAGATGAAGACGGAGGTAAAGTTTTCTGCGGTGATCACCGGAATGATCACAGACCGGAAGTTACAGGGCAACAACTATCTGCAATAGAAGCGTAGGATTGAGATTTATTTGTATAGTCAAGGAAAGATGAGTCACCTATCAAACGACCCACGCTGGTGACTGATGCATGGACTCAGGAAGACACTACCCTACTACATCAAATTTTCAATGCAATGGAGGACAAAACTCAAGACTTGGTACTGCATTGTGAGACTGTGAAGGAACTTTAGGTATTTTTGGAGGGGTTATATGGAGAGAGTAGCTATACTAATAGAGTTTATGATGTCATACAAGAGCTGTTTTGGAAAAGGCAGAGTGGTCAGCCTTTGGAGGATTATTATGGTGATTTCAATCGCTTGTCAAAGGAGCTTCGTCAGATATTTCTGATTACGTCTGAAGTGAAGAAGATGCAGGAGCAGTGGAAGCAGTTGACAGTATAGACCTTTTTGGGAGGTCTTGATCTAGAGTACTCCACATCTCGGCCTTAGTTGTTGGGTAGCTCATCTGTTGGTTCTCTAGCAAAGACTTATCACTTTCTCTGGAAGGTGGCCTTACCTCCTACACCAACTCCTTCCGTAGCATCATCAGATCGTTCTGCCCTAACCGCTCAAGGAAAGGGGGACAAGGCGGCCACTTTATTAGAGGAGGTCGCGGAGGCCACCGCAGAGGGAACACTGATGCTCGTGTTGGACGAGGGAATAACTCAGTCATATACTGTTACTACTATAAGGAGTCAGGACATACTAAGTGTCAGTGCTCCCTCTTGCAGGGCAAATCGAGCCGGAGTGCCCATATAGCTACATCTCAGGAGAGCCAGCCTACTCTACTCATATTTTTGACAGACAAGGAGACTAGGAGAGAGTTGGAGCAATTCCAGCTTCAGCAATTATAGCAGTATCAAGAGCACAGTCCTCATCTGCTACAGCTACATTAGCTCAAACAGGTGCTCCAACCATTTATCTTACATCATCTCCATCTCATACTTAGGTAATAGACTCTGGGGCAACTAATCATATGACTAGGGACTGAGGTATCTTATCATCCTCTACCCATGTTTTTGCTTCCTCCTCAGTTACCCTAGTAGATGGTTCTCAGACACCCGTCATTGGTTTTGAATCCTCCTCTACCACACATAATTTTCCCTTATCTTCTGTGCTTTACTTGCCTCAATTTCCATTTAATTTACTATCAGTTAGTCATATTACTAGAGCTTTAAATTGTTCAGTGATATTTTCCTACTCATTGTACTTTTCAGGCTCTTGGAATGAGGAAGACGATTGACGCAAGACGTGAGCACAACAGCCTATATGAGTTAGAGTTGGTATCCGACCAGATAGCCTGCATCAGCACTACATCAGCTCTTGACTATCACTGGCGGTTCGGTCATCCATCTCTACCTTTTCTTAAACTTTTGGTTCCCAATTTGGGTTATGTTCAATCGTTGGAGTGTGAGTCATGTCAACCAGGGAAGCATCATCGTGTCTTATCCTAGTTGGGTCAATACAAGGGCTACTAGTCTATTTGATTTAGTTCATTCAGATAGTTGGAGTTCATGTCCTAGTGTCAAAACTTGGATTCAAATATTTTATTAGCTTTGTGGATGATTTTTCTAGAGTTACAGGGATATATCTTTTAAACTCTTGTTCTACTGTATTTTAAGTTTTCAAAATTTTTTCCTCTGAAATTAAAAACTAATTTAACACTAATATAATAATTTTACGAACTGACAATGCTAAAGAATATTTTGATAAATCTTTCACTCATACTTGGAACAGATTGGAATTTCACATGAATCATCTTGTGTTTATACCCCTTAGCAAAATGGGGTTGCTGAACGAAAGAATCGACATTTGCTAGATATTGCTCGCACTCTTTTGTTTCATAGACATGTTCTGAAAGAATTTTGGGGAGAATTTTGAGATGTCATTTTGACTACATAGCACTTGATAAATCGCATGCCTTCTTCGATTTTGGACAAAAAATTTTCATGTTGATAAATCGCTGGCTTGAAGACAAGCTTGATTGCTAAAGAGTATTCTCAGGTGTATAGGCTTCACTATCTTGACACCTTCTCTCCTATTACAAAGATGACTTCTATACAACTTCTTATCTCATTGGCTGTGACATTCAACTAGCCTCTCCATCAGTTGGACATCAAGAATGGTTTTCTCAATGACATACTTGAAGATGAGCTTTATATGGAGCATCCATCAGGTTTTGCTGCTCGGAGGGAGTATGGGAAGGTATGTAAGCTAAAGAAGTCATTTTATGGCTTGAAGTAGTCTCTGAGAGCATGATTTGGACATTTTCCAGAGGCTGTTCAAGAGTTTGGTCTTTGTCGAGCATAGAAAGATCACTCAGTATTTTGGCGGACTCACACAGAAAGAGGATACTCCTTGTTGTATATGTGAATGATATTATGATCACGGGAGATGATACACGGGAAATTGAAAGCCTAAAGAAACACCTACAGCAGTATTTCCAGACAAAGGATCTAGGTTCATTAAAATACTTATTGGATATTGAAGTTGCTAGATCCAGAAAGGGCATTCTCCTAATACAGAGGAAATATATCATTGATATGCTTTTAGAGGCAAAATGTTGGGATGAACAACTGCTAACACTCCGATGGATGTGAAATATAAACTACTCCCAGATCAAAAGGGAGGTTTTGGAGGATGCTGGGGTATATAGAAGATTGGTGGGAAAGTTAAATTACCTAACAGTAACCAAGCCAGATATCACATTTGTTATTAGTGTAGTTAGCTAGTTTCTTTCAGCACCAAGAACGACTCGTTCAGAGACTGTAAAGAGGACTATCCAATATCTGAAGAAAGCTCCAGGGAAGGAAATTCTCTATTTAGATTGCAAGCAAACAAGAGTTGTCAGTTTTTTAGATGCAGATTGGGCAGATCACCATCTAATAGGCATTCAACTACTGGCTATTGTGTCTTTCTTGGTCGAAATTTTATTTCTTAGAAAAGCAAGAAACAAAGTGTAATTTCTTGGTCTAGTGCAGAGTCTGAATATCGAGCACCGGCGAACCTGACTTGTGAGTTGGTTTGAATTAGACCTTTTGATAGAAGTTGATTTTCTTCATAAATGCACTATGAGATTATATGCTAATAACAAGTCCGCTATATATATTGCTGAGAATCCTGTGTTCCATGAGAAGAGAAACATATTGAGATTGTTTGTCATCTAGATCGTGAGAAGATGAATAGATGAATTATTTTGTCTAAGCAAGTATCATCAGAGAATCAACTTATAGATATTCTCACTAAACCTCTCGAAAAAAACACAAGTAGATTTTATTTGTGACAAGCTGGGCATGTACAATGCATATGCTCTAGCTTGAAGGGGAGTGCTAAGAGAGTTAATTGGTACTTAGTCCCACATTGGTCATGTAATAATTATGTAAAGACTCTTATTATAAATATAGTTGAATAGATGAGAGAAAATTATCTCTTCTCTTTCTCTGATTATTAATTTCTACACACATCATATAATTACTATTTTAATAAAAACATTTAGCCATTTGCATGCCCATATGAAATAAGGTATAAGTTTTGAATAAAAAAGCAGAAGTGAAGATTGGCATGTCAGCAAACAAGCAGGTACAAGTGATTGGACAGGAGCAGTGAATGCTTACATTTTATCCAATTGCAATATGTACACAGATAGCAAATTTTAGCATTTGGATTATAATCATTTGAAAAAGTAATTTTGTTTATCCTCTAAGAGCCACTAGGTTTTATGTGAACTAGTTTTTTGAAAAAGAGCTGAGTATGTTGAGAAATATAGGGCCAAGGATCCACACACTAGTGCTCTCACAAACAAAGCACTAGTAACAAGATCAATCACAACCACAAATGACACAGATTTAGTGTGGTTCGGCTAAATGCATAGAACAATATCAAATAGATTCTTTCACTATGAATGGGAGACTACAAGTATGAATGGGACTACTAATACAAGAGAGATCTCACCTCCAATGGGAGAATACACAAGCTTAAGAACCACTACAAGAGTCTCTAACCTTCGGGAAAGATGGGTTCAATACAAAACTTCAAGAGATGGCTATTCTTCTTCAACCGCCATTAAGCTCAAAGAAACACTAAGCTCTCTTTCAAGCTTCTTCTTTCTCTCTTCTCCCTTCTCTTGACCTTTCTCTCTTGTTTTTTCTCAATCTCATTCTAATCCACTCATCCCCTTTAGCAAAGAGCCCTCAACAAATGATCACCGTGAGATCAAATGACAATCTAATGGCTTATATTTAACACGAGTAAGTTGAAATGCAAGTAGGTCATGGGTGGGATTTGACTTCACCCACATAAGCCCAAATATTAATGAAAAGTTATGTCTATGCATAAACAAATAATGTGTAGGAAACCTTACAAACTTATCAAGATGTGGACTGGGTTTGACGGAGAACAATACTTGTGCCAAATGATTGTGCTGAATGTTGATGATTTTCCATCAAGTAGGAGATTATAGATACTTGGCTTTGCGCGGATAAGTTAAATCCCAGCCATGACCCATTTGTATTCTTACTTGCTCATGTTTACTATGAACCATTGAATTGTTTTTTGATCTGACAGAGGTCATTGTTGACAGCACTTTACTAAACAGGATGAGTGGATTACAATGAGGGAGAAAACAAGAGAAGAAAAAAGAAAAATGAGAGAAAAACAAAGTTTAGAGGAGAGCTTAAGATTTCTTGGAGCTTGTGGAGGTTGAAGAAGAATCATCGAAGAATCATCTCTCGAGGGTTGTATTGAACTCATCTTCCCCAAAGATTAGAGACCATGTACAAATTCTTAAGCTTGTGTATTTTCCTATTGGAGGTGAGATATATCTTGTACTTGTAATCTCTCATTTATAGTAAAAGAATCAATTTGGCATTGTTCTCCCTTGGATGCAGGTTTATGTTCAACCGAACCACATAAAATCTTTGTCATTTAAGGTTGTGATTTTTTGTTGTCTTGTTTGTGAGAACAATGTATAGATCTTTGGCCCCCATACTTACTAACAGAACTGGTATTCAAGGTTTTGGTTATCAAGTTTACACGTTATAATTTATTTCATGCCCTTGATTTCCTATTTGCAAATTATTATGTCTTCCATACTTCTTCCAACTGGTATCATTTTCACAAGCCATTAATGTTAATCTCAAAGAATTATGAACCAATGTTACCAAATTCACACCAACTTCCACCATATTACAATCTCGATTCATAGTGCATATTTGATCTGGACTGTTAAAATGGTGACCCAAGAGATAACAAAACAATAATTGATTGATTCTTATGAGCTAGTCATTTCAATATAGGTAGCTCTATTCTTTTAATCCTCATGCCTGCAATTTTCCAAGTATATTATAGCTTTAAAGTTTTGAATTTGGACTTTGATTATTTAAGATTAATTAATATTATGATAGTGCTTTCTCGTTTAAGTTAGCTTTAAATTTTTGTAATGAGTATCTGACCAGAATTTTATTTCTTAGCTATTACGAGACAAAATCTTCTACTGATTTTTTCATTCATTAGGTCTCTCTTTCACACTACGCGCATAAATTATACATGAACATTTATTTAAATAGTCCTAGAGAATAATCCAAAGCGCAATATATAAAAATATCTAATTAAGCTTATATCACTAATGCCACTTAGAGACTTAGATTAGCCTACCAATCAATAAGGTAAAGCAAGCACGATATGCTAAATCCAAAAATTTTCCAGTATCTCTCCCAACTATTGTAATTTCAACTTATTGTTACATATCAAGTAAAACTTTTTATTTCTCTATATTTCTAGATAGTTACAAAACAACACATCTCACGTTTCAATTTCATAATCAATTTTAGAAATTAAATTATTTAAAATTATGCTGACGCTCTGCATGATGCGTTCATTAGCAATGTAAATTTTTTATAATTTGTAGAAAGCTAACATTGTAAAAGAGATATTCTACCATGAATGAAAGAGATTAACATACCACTTAAAATTCGGAGTCTCTCAGTTGGATCATCATCTCCATAGAACCATATCCTGGCATTGCTAGGGTGGTAATATTTACGGTGAAATTCCTGAAACATATGCATGCAATGTCATAAACAAGAATATTTGTATAATATTGCATCAATACTTGGATCACATAATTGTATACAAGCCTTAAAAATAATCAATTAATATATTTTACATGCCAGTGAAGGAGTTTTTGTTAGTATGGTATGCCCTAGAAACCAATCATAAAGATGATTATATTTAGTTTATATTTATGTAACTTCTATGAATAATGTGTTATTCGGTACCTCGAATAAATCACTTGTTATGGATCATTAAGTATGTGACTTGAACGTGAAACTCTGTAATTAGATTGTGATGTTATTCT
>JBAKGM010000279.1:19036213-19048454 GCA_037177215.1 Asparagus racemosus | reverse complement strand
GACGACTAGGTTTAGCCGGGTGTCTGGTTTGCGCACTAACGTCGCCTGGGGAGGAGGTATTATCCCCTTAATCGCGTGGATTAGCCTCATTGAGCGTTCAGGACCATAACATATACGTTGATTAGATTTTATGGAAAATAATTACATATAATAAGATGGATAATTATGGTAAAATTAAGTCAATACTTATTTTATATTTTCAAATTGTTAAAATTAGTATTTAAACCATATTTCAAATAAGTAGTTTTACATTAAACAAAATTTATATTAAATAAAACTTATAAAATAATTAAAAACTATTTTGAACTTTTTTCTTTTTATTTTTAAATAATTCTAAAATTTTATTTTTATGCGTAATTTTATGATTTCAAATTTTGTGGTATTAAATTGAATTTAAGATTTTTTTATTTTTAAATAATTCTCAAATGTTTTTAGAAATTATTTAGTCTTGGAATTTCAAATTTCAATTTGAATTTTGTATTTTTTAGATAGTTGTGAATGTTTTTTTTAACCAAATTTACTACTAATTATAAATTAAAAAATACCAAAATTTACAAAATTTTCAAATTATCATATAGATGTTACCAAATTTATGTTGCTAAATTTATATAGAATACATTCATAATTTGAGTAAATTATTGTAAAAATGTCAAACTTTAATGAAATTGCCAAATTTAGATTGTATTCCTAATTTTCAACTTATTTTGAATTTAATAGAATTTTTAAAATAAATAAAATTTGAAATTATTTTAAAATAGTAATTATGAGATTAGCGAATACCTAAATTATTTTTGAATTTTTTATTTATTTATTTTTTTATTTTTAAATATTTCCAAAAATTAATTTTTATTCTTGGTTTTTTATTTTTTGAAATTATTTAGTTCTAGAATATCAAATTTCAATTTGGATTTTTTAAATATTGTTATGAAAATTTATTTTTTACCAAATTTAATACTGAATTATAAGTATAAGTTACTTCAATTATGTGTATTTTTTATATGTAAATATCATAATTTTCTTGATTTTTGAAATTTCTTGAATTCCAAATGAAGGGTATTTTGAATAACCAATGTAGGTTACTTAAATTTCCATATTTAATTTATAATTATTAAACTGAAATTATATTTTATTTATTTACTAACAAATTTCTATTACATTAATACTTTTTTGAAATTTTTATAGAATTTATATATATGATTATTTTTTAGTCGCCAACATGATCTACATACATAAAGGTTAAAGTTTTTTATTTATATTTAATGCATAATATTTTTTATAATAAAAAATATGATCAAAAATTAACTATTATTCAGTAAAACAATATAATTAATATTTTTTAAAATAATTATCTAATTAATATATTAATTTTCAAAATTAACTATGTATTTAATGTTTATCATCTTCTTAATGATTTGATTATTTAATATAATATTATGAAAATGAAATTTTATTATTTTTTACTTATTTACAGATTTATTTAATATTTGATGACACTGTAATTTACAGGATTTAAAATTAACTTTTTTTTCCTGTAAAAACTCAAATTTCCCATAATAAATTTTTAATTATAATTTGACAAATTTAAGCTTTTGTAAAATTTGTCAAATATTTTACAGAGATAAATAGAGAACCGGCTCTTTCAACTTTCAAGAAGAGAATTAAGATGAGAAAAAATTAGAAATTTGAGTAGCGTTTTTTTATTTTTTTCCTTATTATATCCTATGACTGATTGATTGATTGAGAACCTTTTTTTAATGGTGCATCATTTGTGAATAATATTTTTTTAACATTAAACTGTCTTATATCTTAATTTCATTCAAGTTGCATTTGGTATATTTTGATTATCTTCATTTTATTCATTTATTATGAAAAATTAGTTTAAATAATCTTAATTTTAATTATAACTTTATATACGTTGTTTTATATCATTATTTCCAGGCGAGTACATATTATCTAGCCTCAATGAGGGTAGATGAGAGTAGGGTTCGCGTGTTTCGAAGGAAGTTGAGTCGTTAGATCTTTAAAATTATATTCGGATAAGGGTGATTGAAACGCTTCGAAATATAGATAAATTGTAATAAGACCGTGCTTAGCACGGGCTAAAACACCGGTAAACAAGAAAAGAAGGATCATAGCTCAGCAAAGAAGAAAGGAAGCCCAACACTTCGAATCTTGACGTGTTACTCATTTTCTTTTTCCCCCAAATTGCGGACAGCTATCCTTAGCTTAGCTCATTCAACTTTGATTCTAAATTGAAACTTGTTTGGTATTGTATTAGACTAGAGACAAAGCAACCGAGTAAGCTAGCATGACTCCGCCTAATATGAGGAGCTCATGTAGGTTGCTTCGTCTCTAGCCTAATATGATATCAAACGAGTTTCAAATTGCGGTGAAAAACTATCTATCTTTAATTCTATTCTAATATTAGTTTGATCAAATTCTATTTATTAAAGTTTTTCTTAGAGTTTTTCAATGAGTAAGTTGATCCCAAAAATATGATAAGCTGCTGTTTTGGGAGTTAACATGATAATTTTGTAATTTGATAAAGCCACTTTGTAAATGTTCTGCCACCACATCAAAGTTTTTAAAGTTATAATGAGGATTGAGGGTGAAAGTTTTATGCTCTTAACAATTTTAATGACCTTCTATTATTGGCCGACAGCTGAATTTGCGGAGCAGTATTCTTTTTTGTTTAATCCGCTTTAAAATAATGTCCAATAGGATTTGAACATTGGTTGTTTCTAACATTATCTTAATTCCCAGCCAATTCATCGAAACTTCAAGGTTATGGTGGCTGACAGTTGAGGGTAATAGTTTCATACTCTAACACTCTTTATCCAAATGACGACATTAATGTGATATACAAATGATAATGCATATCAAGTTTCATAGCTATCTTTTCCTTGTTATTCCTTCAGTGGGAGTAGTTTCAAACAATTTTTCTATTCTCCTCCATAAGTGACTCAAAACATCATATTTATGTACGTATATTCTATTTGTACTCTGCTTAGGGCATGCTTGACAATTGGGAAGCAAATGGGAAATAGAAAATGAAGAGAAAATACTTTCTATAGAATGCATTGTCTTTTTTACTTTCTATTTGCAAATCATGTTTGGATGATAAAAAGTAAAAATATAAAAAATTGAGGCGGCAACTAGTGGCATGGCAGCTGATATGACAATTGCTTATATAAAAAAATTAAAATTTTAAATGCAATATTCACTATTTCTTTTATGGTGTAAAGATAACTTTTTACAATAACTAGTATGCCACACGGGCGTTGCACGTGGCATACTTGATCCAAGAAAATATTAGTAAATAATATATTCTATATTATTGATTCTTAAATATGTACTTATGGTATAATATTTACTTATGGTATATTGGTTCTCAATATATCATGCACAAAAGTTACAAAAGGCCACTAAAATAAAAATTAATATTAAATATCTAGTATCTTATTGGAATAGCAAAAATTATTATTAGATGCAAAATTACAAAAGCTATAATAGCAAGATGGAATCACAACCTATATAAAGATATTGTTTTAATAGTTCGGTTCATGGGAATTGTATAAATTAATTTTTTAATCTAATAGAGAATCTCAATCAAGAGGTAAATTAATCTAGATTTCATATAAGAAATTAAAACTTTTTTACAATTCAATCAAATATATCATATATGGGTTTGTGTATTCTGATTTACTCAATGAATAGAAGATAAATAGCTGTTGATGTCAGTTATCAAACAGGGGGTTAAGTATGGAGTTATTAGTGTATTAGGGTTCCTTAATCTTCCTTAGATAGTTGGTTGTTGAGCTGAGAATCCATTTCTACATATAAACATCACATGAGAGGATTGGAATTAGGATCTCTGGTGATTCCTCCGATGATCAAGTCAGTCAAGTGATTGAGTGGAGGAGTGGAGTTAAAATGTGTTTAGTAGCAAGAAATTGCTTACCCTGTGCGGTAGACAGTGTCCCTATTTATAACAAGTCCAGAGGGGCAGTTATGTAACTTTGGCTGAGTCCAAGTTTACGGCTCAGTCGGCAAGTACTTTATAGGTGTCAGCTACAGATAGGATGAGTCACCTATGTGTTGAATGTGATGGTGACGAGGAATGCATGGTGCTGACGAGGTCCGATGAGTCATAAAGACTTTTGGGGCTAGAGTAATGATGGCTCTGATCGCGTATTCAATGTGATGGCGATTGACTTTTGGTGAGGGATTCGAGGACAAACCACCTCTCAACTCGACTCTGTGAGAGGGGCAACGAATGATGTCTTTCATCTCGGTCTTGTGAGCAGGTCGATAAGTACCGCCTTTTATTCAGCCATCTTGGATTCAAAAGTTCTCGACCCGGCCTCGTAGGATGTAGAGGAGTAGGGTCAACTCAAGTAGTGGCTCCGAGTGAGGACGCCTTTCGACACGGTCCTCCTTAGGAAGGGTAGTGGCGATGTTGCTCGAGTCGCCTTGCCTAGGGTGAAGTCCATATGATGCTTAGCTAGTATGGACATGTGTCAGCTCCTAGGAGAGGATTAGCACTTTGTCATTTCTGAGCAATAACATTGGACCCTTTCACTTAGACTCGGGTGGCCAAGTCTGAGTGAAATGAACTGTTGACTGTTGGGATTTTGAGGCGCATTTAAGAAAGATCATTGAGGGGTCCCATTTGACGTGACATTCTAATGTCATGGGAGATCATGTGTCAGCATCACCTTATTCTCCGAGCACAGAATGTGTGCTAATTAGAGGGCGGCGCTTTAGTTCCCGTGAGGTCCTTCAAATTCTACGATTGATCTCAGTCATCCATGAACGATCGGGTCGACCGCTGTAATCACACCACGTGCTTGCCTCCACGCCTATATATATTTCTGCTCTTCATAAGCGTTAGCTTTACTTTCAGAACCCTAGAACTCTTGACGCTTGAATGATTTCTAATCATCTTCTCTGCATCTTCCAGTGATTTCCTTCACTCAAGAATTAGAATTCACAAATAGCTTCCACTGCTACTGCCGTCGATGCACATAATGAGGCAAGGATCAATCTGCTGTGAACGTTTCACTCGAAGATGCACTCCATGGAGCTTGAGGGCTACTATGACCACTTCAATATCCCCTGTGAGTTCATGCTGTGAGTGCCAAAGAAGACTCAGGCGGTGTATGACCACAATGGTGTCATCACTCCAGTGTACACTAGGTATTTGGAGTATGGCCTCTACTTCCCACTCCACCCGTTTCTTCGTCGCATCTTCGAGGCTCTAGGGGTCTCCCCTTCTCAGATTAAGCTAAACTCCATTGCCACGCTACTAGGGTTTGTGGTGATTTGCCACAGCGTAGGAGTCGAAGCGACCCTCCGAATCCTCAGCCACCTCCTCAGCGTCAAGACTAGGAAGAACAAAGGCCACTATTACTTCTAGAATCTAGGTGGCTTCAAAGTTGTCTTGAACCCTCCTGAGTCGAATAAGGACTGGAAGGAGAAGTTTATCTGGATCTTCGAGGCTGACCCAATTATCTCTGGTTTGGCTTGGCTTGAGATTAAGAAAGATGTCCTGAAGCTAGATTTTTCCATGACCGAGGAAAAACATAGGCTCAAGAGGATTTGGGCCTAATCTGGATCGCATGGGATCGACAATCTGTTCGATCCTTTGGCCTTGCGAGTGGTCGGCATCTCCTGGATTCTGCCAACCGAAGAAGACAAGATTCGAGCAGTGGGATTGGCGCTGCTGCTAGCAAAGTCAGATGCATCTTAGGCTGGGGCTCCAATCAGGCCCCAAAAGCACTTAAGATCCAACTTGGCCCTAGAAGAGGCCGAGGAGGTTGTAGCGAAAGCTGCTGAGATTGTGGCTGGGTTGGCCAGGCTGAGTGCTTCTAGTGCCAAGGCTGAGAGGTCTGAGAGGAAGAAGAGGTGGTTGAGGAGAGTGGACAGCCAAGGTCCTTCTGGGAGTGCTGAACTAGCATATGGCTAGGAAGTAACCGAAACATGGGCGGCTACTCGAGATCAAGAAGCTGAGGAAGGTGAAAATTCCATCGCTCCTCTCTCTACGGCTGCTCGAGTTGAGTCTGCTGAGATTGTCATAGTTGACGAGGAGTCCCCTTTACAAGCTGAGGGGGGTGAAATAGCGGCAGTCGAGCTAGTGGAAGCCTAGGCTCGGACTAAGGAGGAGACGGCTCTAGCTCCACTAGTTGAGTCAGCCCACTGAAAGTGCAGGGAGCCAGGTGCTGAGGAGCTGATGGCATAGGTGGCGACTCCAGTTCCAAGATTTGGATGGCCCTTCCCCCACTGTATCGATGAGCTCAAGCTAGACGTGTGGGGGGATTTGAGGATGCTGCTGATGGGGTCATCCCGAGTAGGCCCTCGATATGATAGAGAGCTATCTAAGGAGTTCAAATCCCCCCAGACGGCATCTTGACAAGAGAGGGTTAGTTTTAGAGTTTCAAATTGCTCAGTCCTAGGCTCTGGAGCAGTTTTATCTTCCATAGGATGATGTGATCCTCTCGCGCACGCTAGATGTTGGCGTCCACTAGGCCCTCAAAGGTTATTTGCTATGAGGGGCCCTGGTTGAGCAGGAGCTATTTTCTCTGTTTGAGCAAGCGCGAGGCCTCCACTCCAAGCTCCAGGAAGGGTTAGAGTCTAAGAAGGTGGCTTGGGAAGAGGCCGAGAAGAGTGCTGCTACAAAGGAGGCTGAGTTGATTGTCTGGAGATGGAGCAAAGGCAAGTGGCGTCGAGAGGTGGAGATGCGGGATGGCATGGTCAAGGGCCTAGAGGTTTCTATTAGCAAGAAGTTGATTGAGATCAACAAACTCCAAGAAGACATTGGTCATCTTATGCACAAGCTCTGTGAGGGCGTGACAGGATGAGATAACTAAAGGAGGAGGTCGAGGTCGAGAGGCGGGAGAGCACCGTTGCCTTGAATGAGCTCAACTGGCTCATCAAAATGCTGAGGCCCTGCAGGACTAGTTGGAAGGCGGAGGTGGCTGCCCATGAGGCGTTGAGGAAGGAGGCGGCTCAGGTAGCACTAGGGGCTGAGAGACAACGAGAGTCGCCTCTTACCAAGATACAGGCATTGCAGGGTCACCTTAGTCATCTGGAATCTGAGGCCTACCAGGTTGAGGCTGTTGAAAACTACTGCAATAGCACTCTCGGCAAGATGGAGGTGGCTCTAGCTTGCAAGGCTGGCACTACCGCAATAGCACTCTCGGCAAGGTGAAGGTGGCTCTGGCTTGCAAGGCTGGCTTGGATTTCCTCATGGTGTAGATTCCTCACTAGCTCAAGCTTGATCCTGAGCACTTCCATTACCCCTCCCGGGTCACCAATTGCCTTGACTCCCTTCAGGAGATAGAAACATAGGGAGAAGGGCTAGTTCTGGATGTCGACAATGGAGACGAGGAGGGTGAGGAGTTGGCCTAGGGAATGGGTGAGGACTCGGCCTGAGACAGCTAGGCTTGCCGACTTGAAGTTGAGAGAGACGAAGAGGTCATGTCCGAGCCTCAGTCGACTCCTCCGCTGACTTCTATTGCTGCTGCTCCTCCACGCCCAACTTTTGGTGCTGACTCTATCATGACTCCAGTTTCGAGTCTGACACCGGCACCGAACTCGGCCCCATGAGAGTTTATGTGTCTCCATGTATCTTATTTCTTTTTTTGTGATGTAAATATTCTTTGTACTATAAATATTTTAGCATATGAATAAAAAAGATGCACTTTTGCCGATTCAATCTGTGTACCTTTCTTAATTATGCTCATGTGTTTATGTGCGATCTATCTTGTTTCAAGTTTCATAACTGAGACAAATTGGTATTCATGCCTTGGTTTTATTCTGATAGGATACCAAGGTCTTATATGTCAGAGTCGTCCGAATTGATGATGTGCCTTGGTTTTATCCTGAGAAGGTACCAAGGTCTTATGTGTTGAAGTCGAGCACGTGCCTTGAGTTTATTCAGAATGACACCAAGGTCTTAGGTACGTGCCTTGGGCTTATTCACGAGAATGACTCTAAGGTCTTAGAGTCAATGATGTGCCTTAGTTTTTATGGCGAAAGGGTACCAAGGTCTTTCGAGTCGAAGTCAAACGAGTCGATGGAGTGCCTTGGTTTTATCCCAAAAGGGTGCCAAGGTTTTATGTGCTGAAGTCGACCGAGGTGGGGACGACTCCACCTCATGCCTTGGGTTTATTCAAAACGACACTAAGGTCTTGGGTACGTGCCTTGAACTTATTCATGAGAATGATGCTAGGGTCATAAAGTCTATGACGTACCCTAGTTTTATCCCAAAAAGGTACCAAGGTCTTTCAAGTCGAAGTTGAACTAGTCGATAGCATGCCTTAGTTTTATCCCGAAAGAGTACCAAGGTATTATGTGCTGAAGTCGAGTGAGGTGGGGATGACTCGACCTCGTGTCTTGGGTTTATTCAAAATGACACCAAGGTCTTGGGTAGTGCCTTAGACTTATTCATGAGAATGACGCTAAGGTCTTAGAGTCGATGATGTGCCTTGGTTTTATCCTAAAAGGGTACCAAGGTGTTTCAAGTCGAAGTTGAATGAGTCGATGGCATGCCTTAGTTTTATCTCGAAAGGGTACAAAGGTCTTATATGCTGAAGTCAACCGAGGTGGGGACGACTCGACCTTGTACCTTGGGTTTATTCAAAATGATACCAAGGTCTTGGGTACATGCCTTGGACTTATTCCTGAGAATAACGCCAAGGTCTTAGAGTCACTACAAAAACACAGTACAATGGGATTTATCAGAAAATATTTATATCACATGAAAATCTTGTAGTCACTGAAAATATTTTTTGTGATGCTCTATGTTCCATGAGTGCTGTAGGATCCTTCTGCTAGGGCTCCACAGTCGATAGGTGCCACGACATATCTGTTCGATTATCGTGTACGGCCCCTCCTAGTTGGTGGCTAATTTGCCATGCCTTGTGTCTCTATCAAAGATAGCTTTTCAAAGTACGAGGTCACCAACATTGAATCTTTGAGGCTGGACCTTGGTGTTATAGTGTTGAGCGATGCGTTGTTGATTGCTGACTTGGGATTTGAGTGAGTTTTCTCAAACTTCATCAATGAGGTTGAGCCCATTGCATCTTGGGTGTCCTCCTAAAGTGAACTTGAGCTGTATCTTCCATTCTTCACAGAAACTACGGAAGCCTTTGCTGTCAAATTGAGTACTATTGTCTGTGACGAAAGAAGTGGGAACCCCAAATCTACAAACGATCGACTTTCATACAAAATTGGTGGTGTTGCTCTCACCAATTTTGGCCAAGGGTTCAACTTCTATCCACTTTGTGAAATAGTCTATGGCAACTATCAGAAACTTCTGTTGTCCTGAAGTTATTGGGAGAGGCCCCAATAAATCCAGTCCCCATTGAGCAAAAGGGATTGGGCTCATGGGGAGAGTGAGTTCAGTTGCTAAAGCTTGTGGTATACTTGAGAAGAACTGACAAGTCTTGCATCGAGAGATGAGTCTTTTAGACTCGGCTAAGATGGTGGGCCAATATTAGCCTTGTTGAATCACCTTCTAGGCTAGGGTTCTCACTTCTAGATGATTCATGCAAGTTCCCTTATGGATCTCCTTCAGAACATAACTGGCCTCTGCCGCCCGGAGACATCGGAGATAGGGCCCCACACTACTGCAAGAGTACGAGATTTGATAAAGCTAGTTATCGATCATGATATATTTTTGAGCATTCCTTTGTAGACTCCTTGCTTCAGTAGCATTCTCTGGTGAGATCCCTCTTGTCAGATACTAGATGAGTGGATCCATCCAACAAGGTTCCACTAGTACTTCAGTTTGCATGATTGAGCTTCCATGATGCTAGGACTCTTGAGGGTGTCTGTATGTAAAGGTCCTTGACTAATCCCTGAGCTGGATGACCCTAAGCTAAGATAAGGCGTCTCCTCGAGCATTGAGGTGGAGGGACTTTGGCGATTCTAAAATCTTTAAATTGCTCAAGAGCTTTTTAACCACCTTCAAATACAGGATCATTCTTGAGTATTTGGTTTCATAATCTCCCCTTACTTGGTAGACGACAAGTTGGGAGTTGGCCAAGATGTAGATGAGCTCATCCTTAACTACTAGGGCGGCTCGGAGTCCTGCCAAGAGGGCTTCGTACTCAGCCTTGTTGTTTGAGGCTGAAAACTCAAACCCAATGGAGTTTTCATGTGTGGATCCATTAGGGCCATGTAGGACTATTCCAGCTCCACTGCCCCCTTCTCCAGAGGATTCGTCCACCTTTAATAACCGCCACAAGAAGAACTTGGTAGATCATGTTTGGGAGTATTTCATTTTCGAGAAGGAAGCACCATGGTCATTTTGTGGGTTGGAGACTTTGGGGGGATGACCAGTATGGGGGTAGACAGATCGTCGTCTGCTATGGACGACTCTATTAAGAAGTCAGCCAGAGCTTGGGCTTTTATGGACGTCCTGAGCTCAAATTGTACATCATATTCACTAAGCTCGATTGACCAATTGACCATTCTTTCCGAAGTGGTAGGGTTGCCAAGTGCTTTCTTCAAGGGCAAGTTTGTTCGCACCACTATGATGTGAGCTTGAAAGTAGGGGCAAAGCCTCCTAGTTGTGATTATGAGAGTGAAGGAGGCCATCTCGATGAGGGTGTAGTTGAGTTTGGCCGCCTTCAGGATCCAGCTAATGTGATATATCAGCCTCTATGTATTATCTTCCTCTTGAATCAAGATAGAGCTTATCGCCTCTTATGAGATTGCCAGATAGAGGTATAAGGTTTTTTCTTCTCTGGGGGGGGCTCAAGAAAGGCTTGATGCTCAAATATCTCTTGAAGTCGTTGAAGGCCTCACTACACTCTACCGTCCAGCTAATGTCTCCCTTCAACTCCTTGCTTCCTCTCCAAGTTCTAAAAAATGGGAGGCTTCTCTCAGTAGATTTTGAAAGGAAGCAACCCAACGCTGCTATCTTGCCATTCAACTTCTAGACGTCCTTCAATCTGCGAGGCACGGGCATCTACTCTATGGCGGTTATTTTCTCAGAGTTGATCTCAATGCCCTGTTAGATAATCGTGAACCTAAGAAATGTGCCTGATTGCACACCGAAGGCACATTGGCCAGGTTAAGCTTCATGTGGAAGTGTCGAAGGATAGAGAACATTTCTTCAAGATCTGATACGTGAGATGTCACTAGCTTCGACTTCAAAAGGATGTCATCCATATATGCCTCCACATTGCAGCTAATCTGGTGCTTAAATATATTGCTGACCAATCTTTGATAAGTGGCCCGTGTATTCTTAAGACCGAAGGGCATAACCTTGTAGTAGTAGGTCCCTTGGTCTGTGATGAATGGGGTCTTCTCTTGATCGTGCTCTGTCATCATGATCTGATTGTATCCAGAGAAGGCATCCATAAAACTAAGTAGTTCTTGACCCACACTCTCATCTACTAATTGATCGATCCTTAGATGGGGATAGATGTCCTTTGGGCAAGCTTTGTTTAGGTCTTTGAAGTGCACACACATTCTCCACTTGCCAATGGACTTCTTGACCAGCACCACATTGGATATCCATTCTAGGTACTGAACCTCTCTAATGAAGCTAGCTTTGAGCAATCAGTTGACTTCATCTGTGGCTACCATCTGCCTTTTGGGGTCGAGATGCCTTTTCTTTTATCGAACCAGCTTGTAGTGTAGGTCGACCGAGAGCTCATGGCTCACCACTTTGGGAGGTATTCTTGGCATGTCTTCGGGTCCCCAAGCAAACACATCTGTATTTTTGTGTAGGAACGCAATCACAGCTCCTCGATGGGGCTCAACGAGGCATGACCCGAGTCTGACCTTCCTTGTACCATCAAGGTTGATCAGCACTTCTTACAACTCTTCTACAAGAGTTGTCAGCTTCTATTCTAGTTTCTTTTGCATCTGGAGGCAGGTCTTCTCTATTGGTAGGGTCTCTACAACTCCTTTTCCTTTCATTGAGAGCAGATAGTATGATCTAGCCTCTCACTGATTGCTTATCACAATCCTGACTCCCTCTGGGGTTGGGAGCTTTGTCATTTGGTGGTATGTAGACAGAATCGCCTAAAGGTTATTCAAGGAAGTTCTTCCAAGAATAACAGTGTAAGTGGACTTCACGTCGATCGCCATAAATTGAGTTTGAACATTGGACTGACAACGATATTCACTGACCACTAGGAGGAGATTAATTAGCCCTTCTAGTAGGAGTGAGTGTCCTGTGAACCTAATGAGGGAACCTCGACAAGGTTGTAATTTTGACTTG
>JBAKGM010000279.1:19012525-19035970 GCA_037177215.1 Asparagus racemosus | reverse complement strand
TTCAGCTCCCGACCCACTTTCTCGCCGCGAAGCTGACGTGGCGAGAAAGTGGGTCGGTTTTTGTAATAAAAACATAACTGCGTCGATTTTTTTTAAAAAAAATTAAAATGAGTTTATTTTGAAAATTTGTTCTTTACTCTAATCATGTTCCAAGACTCAACATTTTTTTTTCTCACTATCTAGATCACTCTCTATTAGCATTCCTACCGCTCTACAACTTGTTAAAATATCAAGAACTCATTGCAACACACTGACTTCACTCGACATCCACATGACAGTTACATGTATAGAGCCCCATCTCGAATCCCATGGAGCACGTGCAAGTGTCACAGGTCAAGAATGAAAATGGGTTAACCCTCAAAGATACATGTGATATATCCGCAGCACCCCCATAAGGACAATTTTTCATTTTCGACTGTTTTTTTAATTTATTTGGCATTTTCGACCCACTTCTAATATATATGGCTAAAACTGGGTCGAAAATGATAAATAAATGCAAAAAAAAACTATATGAGATTGAGAATCTCATATAACTTAGCAGAAAATTAAACTGCATGGGATTCTGAATCCCTTGTACTTTAGAATTCTACTAAACTATACAACATGGAAGCCCAAATCCCGTGTAGTTGCCTCAGTGGTTAGCTCCTAAGTTGCTAACTAAAATAAAAATTAATTTTGGCCATCAGTGGTCAGCCCCTTAAGATGTTAACTAAAATAAAATTAATGTTGGCCATCACAACATTCCAACTCAAGATCATTAAAGTCATTGATCTCTGACTTATTTGAGGCTAGCCACTTAGACAACTACATGAGATTGTGAATTCCTTGTAGGTTCTATATTATAAATTACACGGGTTCTGAGCCACGTGTAATTTAGTAGAGTTCTAAACTACACGGGTTTGAGAATTCCGTGTAGCTTAATTTTCTGCTAAACTAAATCCCATGTAGTTTGTAGCACTTATTTATCAATTTCTACCTAGTTTCAGCCAGTTAGCTGAAAATGTATTGAAATTAAGTGCAAAGTAGGTCAAACACACTAAATAAATTTTGTGGGGATGAAATTGGTAACAAATATTTGTGGGGATGAAATTGGTAACAAATATTTGATTACACAATAATATCTTTCATAAATATTATTATTCCCCTGTAACATAAAAACATTAGATTTGAAGGTAAGAGGACTTGGGACATAAGGCTTCAATTAATTGAATAGCTTTCATCAGAGCATTTGGAGGATCTCAAAACGGTGCATCACTTTCTTAAAAAGTCTAGTTGCCGTAAGCAAAATTCCTCATAGTACAGGAACAATTAATTGAATAGCTTCAATTATATTCAAAAGAATCGACACACTTCATCTTTGACAAATAATATACAAGGTGAAGCTCGAGAGAAAACAGAAATTTCTCATTTTCTCGTATCAAATACAAGATTACTACACTAGAATAAAATAATTGCATTGAGATTGTGCAATAAAGACAATAATATAAAATTAATTATGAAAATTCTGAAGAAGATTTTTTTTTTCTCCTTTTAACACTGGGTGAGTATTTCTGCTCCATTTTCTGTGATGAGTAATGTATGCTCAAACTGTGCTGACAAGCTTCCATCTTCCGTTACTGCTGTCCAATTATCAGCCCATATCACTGGGTGCGTGCTGCCCATTGTAAGCATGGGTTCTGCAAAAGCAGCGATGCATTAATAGTCTTAAAAGAATATTCAGAGAGTATAAAATTAGAACCCTCAACTCGTCATAATTATGAGTTTCGTGTAGATAAAACCTTCAAGATATTAGCAGCACAGCTCAAATTCACATCATATCTGTCAAGTATCTAAAGCAGATCTAAAGAAAGATTTTTTTGTATCTTTTTATTTGGAAAAAAAAAAGGAAGAACATATGGATTGCAGACACGTAAATTATAAAATTGTAACCTTAACTTATATCATAACTTTAGAGTTTTGCTGCAACAGAAAAGACTTTAAGGATTATAATACTGTTTATATGCAAAATCTTTTACTGTCCTTGGTTGGGGGAATGCAACAATAGGCAGCAATACCTTCTTTATTATTCTTGAAAACAGTATACACCTTTCCTCCTATTAAACCTGATGATTTTTCAGCTTCCCTATGCCAGACATCATCATCTTACATCAATCCAATCAAAATTCACCGACTGAAGGACAGTAACTAAACCCTCATAAGAAATTGCAAATGATTTCCAACTGTTTTCGAGTACGAACGAGCCATGTTAAGTTTGTACTGGTTCCTTTAACTGGATAATGTAATATGCCATGTGATATGACAAATATAAAACCAATTAATAAAAATAGATAGGGCACTGTGATTATTTAAATATGGGAGATCAAACTTGATTAATCTATGAACGCATTTCTCAATTTCTTATACGCTTTCACCTGCATGTGAATCAAAATTCAACATCCTAATTAATAATAGTCTGGACATACATGTTATAATACAAAATGCTTAGTATCAGAGAACCTACCTATTGTGAATGTTTGGCCCAACAACATGCGTCCATGTTCATTATTTCCTGCAACATATGAAAGAGGTATGAGAAGTTATATTCTATCGTAAGGAATACACAGTTGTGACTGTGCACTATGATTACGATTAGAGAGAAAAGTTATCAGACTGCTTTCAGATCATACGAAAACCATTAATCAAAGAATGTAAAAAAGATAAAGGATGCATTCGGGGCTGAGTTTTCAGTTTAGAAAAGAGAAATCTCAGCAAAAGCTTTTCTAAAATTATATATCTAAAACAAAATACTGGAAGTATAGAGTACATATTTGCACCTTTTTTTTAATAGCAAGCCAATAAAAATAGAAATAAGCTAATATCTTTTCCAATCAACCATTTCTCCCTGAATTGGATGATTGGATAGCTCAACTTTGGTTCAAATCAAAGTTTATACATCATACAATTATTCTGATTAAATAAAAATGATTAGTCCGCATTGTTAACTTCATAGGTAAAGTTAAGGCATTTGCAAAACTATTTAACTAAATATAAGAAGCACAGGAAGATCTTTAAAGGAGAACCCAAACAGAACTACCACAAGTTATACGTTCATAAACAGCTGAGCCTAATAGTTCACAAAGAACTGGAAGTCAATAAAAATTAAATTAATGTTAACAGGAAACACACAACTCCAGGTATCCGGTTGACTTCTACGGATCTATTGTTGTTCACAAATTGAAAGCATAAACAAAAAATGGAACTGATGCACCAAATCTTGAGCTGGGAATACTTACTGTAATGAAGAATAACGGGATCTGAATGAAAGACACGTCCCACACCATGACCAACAAATTCTCGAACTACACCAAATCGAAATTTATCTGCATGATTCCTTGATAAAACTCAAGTTGTAAGTACAATATCCAAGACATCAGCAATTACTCACAATAAACATATTAAAAACGTATGCAAGAAATGGTTTTAGTGTCACAAGTGCCATCATTGCGAGAATTTCATGTTCATATTTATAGGAAGTATATATAAGTAATAGTGGAGAGAGGCTAATATGGTTGTAAGTTGTAAGCCACTCGGTATTAACATTTAACACGAAACCTTGCAGAGAAATGGTGTGTTAGAACTTAGAAGTACTATAAATAGTTCCATTTAATTGTCTTAAGGTGGAGCAGGGCATTACCTCTATCCACTGGTGACAGGCAGAGTTAAAACCAAATATACAAGGGAATCAGACGTGTATCAAACATTACATGCTTTTCTAGTTTTATCGTTCAATATAGAAGTACAAGATAAGTGTAAAGAGCAAATCACACAATCAGGTCTCTTTAAGGATTTATGACTATATGCAACTAACAGAAATATTAGACTAAAGTAAAATTATTTTAACATAATGTTGCAGACTCCCAGTCTGCAAATTGTCCTTATATTGCTTCAACTGTATCAACTCTCCTTTCTTGTGGGTTTTTTTGTAAGAGAAGAATATCAACTCATTTCTTCAAGTAGCTTCTTTCTTCGGTTAATCACATTAACATAAAGGTCCTCCGAAAGTAAATCGGATCCTCTGTACCTGTCATATCACTTATGCTTTCTTCAGGCTAATCTAAGTCGAAATAGGTGCAGCTTCTATATCCTATTCCTTGACTAACCTATTTTTGTTAGAGCCCCCACCTCTGCAGGAATATGCGTTTCCTCGCAGATTTTCCCACTACCACAGGAGCTCCGTTCATTCAAAGCAAATCATGTACTTTCTCCTCCTAGAAGAAAACACGCTTACTTCTTATCTGAGTTTTAGAAAGTTTTTCCCCTTTTCAGTGCCTCTAGCTCCGAGTAGTTTATGGTCTTTCGTAATCATAGGGATCCACTTCCCTGCCATTGGCCTTGCTGGCACATTTGTTACACCTTTATATTCAATCAGGATTTCAGATGGGACACCACTCAAGAGAACACCAACCATGGGAAGTGGCTTTTCAGATAGAAATTCAATCAAAACCTGTGAATAAGACCATCCCTGAACTAGAGCAATTTCCAAAATTCATGTAGGATTAGTAAAGAAGATGTTTCTTTACACAATCAGGGAACAATACTTTAGAATGATTTAGCACCATGTTCTCCACAAATAAGTCTCTACATCCCTCGTCATGCCCAAATCTGAAGAAGAGAGAAATGACCATTTTCTTTCAGAGGCATATCCAGGAAAAATAAAAAGGCTTCCACATGCAACTGGCCAAGAGTATTTTATGAGGATGAAAGAAGGGTCTCAAACCAATCAAATCACTACTGAGGTTATTTACAAATTTTTTTCATGAGAAGATTTTAAACTAAGGAATAAATGTACACCCTTACTTTCCGTGAACTGAGCTCCAATACAGGAAAGATACAACTCTATTTTGGATGCGCTGGCTGGAAAATAATGATGACTTTCGTAGCTCTCAATCCAAGTGTAAATGCTAAAGAAGGCATCTTAAGAGGAAGCCTACAACCCATCTTATCTCTACAAAAATTTGGAATGACCCTCTGCAGAGGTGGCATAAGCATGAGAAAATGTGTGCTTGAGGTGTTGGGATGGGATGCGTGTATGCAGGATGGCGGGTGCACATGTGCACTTGCGGATGAGTACATGGGTGTGTGCATGTGTGGGTGTAGGCATGTGCATGCATGTAGGAATGGACATGGGTGTGTGTGTGCGCACGCGTTCGTGCACGTGCGCGCTTGTGCATGTGTGTGAACGCGTGAATGTGGTACAAATACAATGTTTACTATGTATCTAGAAACTCAGTTTGCTAAAGTTCAGAAGCCATGTAACTCTATAAGTTCATTATAAATCACAATCATACCCAAATTACTTGATTGAATTCTTTTTTTTCTGAAGATAAATGGCTCTTTATCTTCTATTTAAACATTGAAAGCTTGAATATTGCCATATTGATGCCCAACACTTTATATGGAAAAAGAGTTATTAAGATTTTCCATATCCACATATCTGCATCACATTGTGTCTGATTTTTGTATTTGTGTCTGTTTACTATCTAACCGATGTCATATGCTCCAAAACCCGAACTGGCCATAGGATTTAGTTGCAATCACAGTCCTTACTCATAGTTTTCTCATTCAAAACTGTTTGTTCAAAGAGGTTGATGTAAGGTAAATGAGAAAAATTTTGGTTACTTCTACTTAAATCATCGTTCAATATCTAACCCAGTAAAGGGGGGAGTGCTCTTATTTACTACAATAGATACACATCACCTAATATAGCATCAGGCCATGAGTTCCATATGAATAAATCAGAAGAACAATGTGCAGATTTTCCATTAATCTTGTCAAGTTATACATGTAATAGGCATAATTTTAAACCTCCCTTGGATGCATCATCTTATATTATTGTTACAATTGAGGTATATTGAGAAAGCATACTGAATCGTTTTGCCGATTCTGTTGAATTCCACTCCTGGTGCACATATAGAGATTGCCTTGTGCAAGCATTCTTTTGTTACCTGGATAATGATCTTTAAGTGTCATTTTCATTGATGTGATTAGCAAACAAGATATCACAGAAAATAACTACAATAATGTGAGTTTCTGGCCAAGATTATGTCTCAGTTAAAATCAGGATGCAAGTAGAAGCGTTCCAACTGTGGTACATCTTTAAAGAAGATATGGTAATAGAAAGCAAGTTAAGAGAAGCTAATATTAAGAAAACATACACTTGTAAGACTATGAAACTAGTAAAAAATAAAATGTAAACCGTAAACAAGTGAAGCTATTCCCCTTATTTTTTTTACCTTTGAATTATTCATAACATCAGAGTTGATGCGATAAATAAGGACAAAGTGGTTAAATTGATATAAAAGGCAGGTTGGAAAATAAGAGCACAAGTGAAAACTCTGAACTTTGCAGTTCAGCAATTATACCCCATCAGGCCGCAAAAATAGTGTTGACTTTTTGCAGCTTTTTATTTGACTCCTGGGGAAGAGTCATGGTCAACCAAACAGTGATGCACAAATCTAATCTTTTTTTTTTTATAGCTATTTCCTTCATTTCCTCCCACCCTTTAGAACTCTTCTGCCAGTGAATTCTTCAAAAAAGAGTTTCATATGTGCCATTGATGCAGGAGAAAACAACTCCATCAAACTCTTCAGGATTCTTCTGCACAGTTACTAAACCAATGTCCAAGCACCCGCAAAAACCCCACAGGCAAAAAGGAGACAGCTTAGTCAAACTGCATGTTGGAACTTAACATATGAACTGATGTACCCCAAGTGACCAAGGAAATATGGTAACAGTTAGAATGTCACGAGCATAAAAGCTATCGGTAGTTGCATGAAGGCCAGCTCTAGTGGATCTGTTTCTTGGTGTTTGTTCCTTGGTGGTTGCTATATGGCTTATATGTTTATGGGCCCGCGGCATGTTTTTCCATGGGCTTCTCTCTTTATTAATAGGTTTATACTCACCAGTCACCAAGTAATTAGTATTATAGAAAATTAAATTTATCCCCTCTCAATAAAAATAGTTAATAAATAAATAAGCATTCCCCCTACTAGGTTTTTTTTTTCACTTTAAACCCCAAGTCCTTGAACGCGGCAAACTGGTTTAACAACATGCCAATCATTACCACCCACCCCATAACTCCAACTCGGCCACCCAAAAGTAATATAAAACTATAAGCAATAAATAAAAAATAAAGTAACTGTTAAAGAAATACATAACCGCTCATCAACACACTCATTGTTTGAATCTATAGACACAGTAAGTGTAGTTCACCCCTTTCTCAAATACATACTAGAGTGAGTGATTTCATTTTTTTTAAATAAGCAACACGCTAATCAGCCTTTGTTAAGATTAAGTTATTTTACCTATTTGCTTGATAGCTTGGATAATGTAGCAAGGATATCTCAACTATATTCCAAAGCAAAGCAAAGATGTACAAGTGGATGTTGTAGCTGAGTTGAAACATGGATATGTAGCTTCCTGCCTAAATTTAAATTTATATTATTACTCAGTTCAATTAACAAGTAACCCCAGATGTTCGAGTGACTAGCCATCTACTCATCTCCTTGGGATGCTATTATGTGAGAAAAAGTTCATATTTCAACATTCAATACAAGCATCTGTTCTTTATATCTCACTTGCAACTATTTCACCGCATTGAGTATATAGAGAATACACTACATTAAGGTGGCAAGCATTAACAAAACGTCCATGATATGAGCACATTCAACTTCAGAAAGGTCCAACTAAATTAAGTTAACCAAAAGTAGTACATCAAATCAGGGACAAGAATACAAAAAAAACAGAGAATTTGTGTTTTCCCTGTATCTGTGGGCCGTGGATGGCGGAGGGTTTGAGTGGAGAAAGAGGGGGAAAGGGAAATTTTCCATTTTGTATTATATTGTTTTCAAATGTCTAGCAAGACAAATCTAATTTATTTGAAATAGGCATATTTATTAACATAACCGTTCTAAAACTGGATTAGTTAGGAAAGTCTACTTCAGAGTCTTACCTCGACTAGCTTCTTAGCCTCATCATCAACATTACCACAAAGGAAAGTTGCAGATGTATCACCATGATAACCCTAGGCATCAGAATGAACATTACAAAAACCATGTGAGATTTTACAAAGGCAAAATGCATATGGAAAACAAAATGTTAAATTTTTTGAATACAAAACAGATTAAGAGTTATAGGAAGTGAAGAACTATTAAATGTACCAATCTTTCCATTTATCCTTCTAGTGAAATTTGGGATTTACTACACAGCTTAAACATAGCAAAGGCAAAGCCTTTTAACCAATTTTTGGGTCAACTACAATTCTAACAATCTGAGAAGGACTTCCTGACAGGTCACCCATGTATTCTTCCCAACCGAGCCTAACTAGAAACCTATCTAGTGTGCCTCCCTCAAAATGTTCAGTTATTATCAATCCTTGAGTTCATTATTGTGACAATGCTGCAAAGATTCATTTTATGGATATTTCCTAAAGATTACAGGGTTTTATGACCTTCCAAAATTTCCTAAACCACAATTGTTGTCATGGAATGTGCATAATAACTTGCATTAGGTGAAACGGAAAGGAAAAAGGAGTATTACAGTAAATATGCGTTAAACATAAGAGTAGGCAGCCTTTAATGTGATAGATATCTTTCTTCTTTCAGTTATGATAGATATCTTTCTTCTTTCAGTTATGTACAAAAGGATAGGCTATAGATGAATAAGATACCTCTTTTTCAGCAATAAAATACAACCATGGTATGATATTCACACTAAGAAGTATTTTGCTTATACTTCTTAAGAAGAAAGAGCGTTCCAATGGAAAAATGCAATACTCTGTGTTTAGTATCAAGTTCAGAGGCTCTATTCAAGGCATATTCTATTCTGCCCATCATGTTACAATAAACGTCACTAGAGGTAGTTTTGAAACTGGAAGCTACCTGTGCTGAATTTTACTTAAGGTCTCTCAAGAGTCTTTAACATTCATATACATGTTTTATGTCATGTTTTTTGTCCCCCACCCCCGCCCAAAAAAAAAAAAAGAAAAGAAAACAAAGGGGTTGTCACTGGAATTATTTTCTTCACTTTCGGACAAGAACTTGAATTTCAAATACATATCATTGAAGTACTAATTTACAGCGAGGGTTATCACCACATTTCAATTATTGGTATTGTATTAGTATGTGTATACGTATTTTTTGAGAGAACAAAAGATAATGGAACTTATCGCACCTTAGATTGGCTCTAATGAACTATAGACCCTCTGTGAACCATTTGGGCGCGTCTTTATGTTCTATGTGAATATTGAAATTCTATAGTAAACCATGTGGTGTACCATGTAGGCCATCCAGATTAGTGCTGTGAACTACTCTGTGTCATGTAAACACCATATAAAACCCATATTGATCAAAATTCAATGGATCTTCTGACATAAATATCAACATGAAAAAAATGATCTGGCTTTTAAGACCGAAAAGACGAGTCAATTTAAGATTCCAAACTGTATAGGCAAGAGAACTTCAAACCGCTTGGCATTTGCTCTACAGTGTTTAGAATCTAGATCATGCACACCAAGTTTCTACACAGTTAAGATCATACGTCCTTACTTCTTACTATTTGAACAAACTTCATGATGCTCAGACAAACTTCTGGGCCCCTTCCTACAAGTGTACACAGGTTTCTAAAATTTAAATTTAGGAAACATGCTGCCTATTAAGAAGGTACGTATTGGTTGCAACGTAAATCTGGATGGATTAATTAGATATCGCATCAAAAAAGACACCTAGTGACTAGCAAATTACGCTGTAGCAATTAGTGATGTTCCTAGATATTGCTGTGAGATTGATGTACTTACATTCAAGTAGACTGTAACATCAATATTGATGATATCACCATCCTGCAAAGGGTATATAGGATAAAGTTAAAGCATCAATGGGGCAATGATAAGGAAAAAACTAATAATAATAATAAAGGAAAACAAGTTCCAGTGAAAGTTCACCTCAAGTTCTCTTGAATCAGGTATTCCATGACAAATGCATTCATTTACTGATGTACACACACTCTTTGGAAAGCCACCATAGCCAAGAGGCGAGGGATATGCTCCATTATCGATAATCATTTGATGAACTGCTTTATCAATTTCATCGGTTTTTATGCCTGGCTGCCAACCAAAATCATGAAGCTCTCAGAATGACCACTATGTTCATGAAATTCTCATTCGATGTGAATAGGCATGCTTATGACTGGTGATAGTAAATAAATATCTCTTCGGCTAAAAAAAATTTTAAAGCTTTCCTAGGTTTAGAGCATGAAGACTGGTTCAGTTCTTTATCCCTGAGTTCATAAAGAAGGGTGAAAACAAGGCACTATTACGGCCACACATCTTAAGGATAACCCTCACGCCTATTTTAGTAAAATAAAAATAGTTATTACTTGTTCCAGTAATAGAAGTGTCAAATCATATAGAACTTAAAACATATTGGTTCAGTCAAAACATATGCTCATTATCAGAAGATTTGGTGATCTGTTCAGTGAAAATTTTAAGCTTTCAAAAGAATACATAATAAAAAAGGACAATATGTGGGTCAGTGGCATAAAGAATGATACCTAACAGAATGTGCTAAAATGAGAAGTCACACAAATTTAAGGCAGCATACTCTAACTCAGTCAAGGGTATCCGCGAGCAAATTTGTAGGATTCAGGAGTAACTTTCAGGATTTAATGATCCCAAAAAATTTAAATATTCACAAGACAAAAATAATTCTATAAAGTATAACATAACTTCTAGCAATGAAAAAAAAAATTCAATTCACCTTAACCAATGTTCCAGCATGCTCTAAAACTTGCGCTGCAAGTTTTCCGGATGCACGCATGCATTCTACTCCTCTCACATCATGAATTTCAGGTCCACTGGCAATTCCAGGTGATTGGCGAGAATTAACATACGGAGGCTTTACTATATGATCTGGAACTTCGAGGCGAGGAGATACTTTTCCAGGTCGAAGCTGCTTGCGTTTACCTTTCGACAGCTCATCTTGGTTCCTGATTATGTGAAATAAATGAATTGATAGTGATGAAATGTTCTTATGTACTCTTTATCAATTTAATCTTTGTGTTCTTAAAAGACAGGGTTGAACACATTTATAAACTGAAAATCAATTTTCCACTCTGTCGTGTTCTAATTATTATTATGAATCGTCCTCAAGTGACTTATTCTTGACACTTTTCCTGTATACATGAGTCTTATTCCTCTAATCACATCAGCAATATTAAATTCAGATACATGGGTATCAAAATACAAACTCAAATAGAGGTAGAAAATCTTTTGGATAGACTGATTTAAACCACTGAAAGTTTTTCTCTTGTTTATTCAGAGAAGGGGGGTGGTTAAGAGCAAAAGTTTAAAATAAGTAGGCTCAATGGTAGATATGAAGCACACCTTTTATTGAATAAGAGATCAACAAGACTGCACAATGTTCTTGATAGTTGCATAGCTTCATTTTTGTTTCCTGCAAATACAAAGAAATATGGATTATGCATGGGATTGGTCTGAAACAAGGAAGTTTTATTTGAAATAATATCAGCTTTTGCTATGGATCTAGAAACTGTAAAGTCAAATCAGGCTGGAATACCAAAGACAAGGATTTGCATTTCCACTCTACAACTGAAGTCTGAAGCCATCATATCTCCAAATCAGGACTAGAATGTTAAAGGCTGTAATTTATCTCCATTGCTTGTCTACAATGAAGCTGCTTTATGCACAATCTATTTATATAATCTATCTACATATCATATCATGTATATACAACTGAAGCCACTTTATTATATCAATTTAGTTCCTTTCTAACGTAACAGACATAACTAGTGATATCTTGTTCAAGGATTCTTAAACATTGCTTAATTTAAATTCAGTTGGTATATTTATTCTTTGAATTTGTTTATCATTTTTTGGCTAATTTACCCATCTATCAAAAATATTTTCTTTCAATTAGTGTATTACTTTTCTTGCCATTATTTTTTGTCATTATTACTATAATAACTATTGCCTTAGGTATTACTACCATGACTAATGACATTGTTGTTGTTGCTTTGGTTGTTGTTCTTCTATTATTCTTTTTAGTTATAGTTATTATTAATATCATAGTTAATATTTCATCTTGTATTTTCTAATATCATTATTTTACACCCCGTGCATTTCCCAACAGCCTGAATTGGATAGGGTGCCAGACCATCATATGAATAAGATAAATCCCAATTCTTAAAATTAAACTTTCATTCTTATTGTTAGATGCCTTTGCTTTTGTGGAAAACAACTGCAACCTAGGTCCCTCTTTCATTATTTTTTACCCCGGTCTCCCCTCCATAAAAGTTTATTATTGTACTAAACACCACTTAGTCTTTATAAGACCAATCCTTTAACTTCATTGAAGTCCAAAATCCCTCATCAATACGAAAGAAACAAAGCATCCATTTAGTATACAACTATTCAATCCTTTAGCTACGACCTATAGTAAGAAAATCACTGAGATATTGCAACTTCAGTCTAATTAGATCCTTTCACGTAGCACCCTTGAATTAACTTTGGAGCATTACTAACACCAGGCATTTTTTTTCTAGCAACACATTAAAGTCCTAAAAGTCCTCATCATATCTTTTCTTTCCGCAAATATGTCCATAGTACAGGTAGAGAAAAACAACAAGAAACCCCAATTTTTTTTCACATTTTTGGGGTCAGCTACATAAATCGTACTCTTTCATTCAACTTTAATATTGGTTGTCTCCACAGTTAACTATTATCATATCATTCTTAATCACTTCCAACCTAGTTCCTTTTGCCTATTAACTATAATCTTAGACCTTCTCCTAACTGGTGCATTTAATGACTTCCATTGTATATGACAAAACCATCTCAGTTGATTCTTTCTTATCAATCCTCATTTGGAGCCTTCTAACCTCCTATGAGTGCACTCATTTCTTGTCCTAACTCTAAGTATATTCACGAGACCATTGTACCATTTATATCTCTGTTATAATGTTCTGCACGTGTTGCCTTTTAATTTCCCAACATGTGAATTCATGAAGCATTGCTAGTTTGATAAGTTTCTTATATATATTTTTCTATCAAACTTATAGGTATTTATGGTCACAAAAGACTCCAAAAACACTCCCCATTTTAATCATCATAATTTGATACATGAATCACATCAGCCCCAATCTCACCTTCCTTCAGATTCGAGAACTTTTCTCCATTTTCTACGTAGAAATGATCATTTCCTATTCTCATCAACTAATATTATTATCATTAGTAGATATCATACATCATATGACTTTGTCTTGAATATTTCTAGTGAATTGGTCCATAACTAATGGAAAAAGGCAAGGGATTAAAGTTGATTCTTAACATAAACCTAAGGTAGTTTGAAGTTTTGTCTCTCCTTCATTCATTCTCACCTAGTTGTTACTATAGACATGTCCTTAATTGCATCAATATACACACTAAATACATGTTTCTTCTCAAAACCCCGACATTACCTCCCTAGGTATTCTATCATAAGATTTTTCTAGATCAATGAAAAGTATATGTCTATCTTTTATCTTCTCCCTATATCACTCCATCAACTGCACTGATGTATTAATATGCTTCATAGTTAACCTTACAGGCATAAACTCAAATTGGTTCTCATATGCATTTATTTCCTTTCTTAGTATTCTCTCAGTTACCTTTTTCCAAGTTTCATATTGTGGCTCATAAGTTTGACAATATCACATAAATTGCACCATAAATTCCACTAAAACAGAGATGCTACACTGCTACCTTCCTTTAGATCCTTCATTTCAGAGATGGAAGTAAAAAACACAAACCTTCACCTTAAGTGTAATAGAAAGAACCAAGAAGGAACTGAAAATACTCAAGGAGAAGGGAAAGTTTCTTACTGATTTTGTTGAAGATTTATTTGTACGGTAGAAATAGTGTTCAGGTGCATGAAATGAGTGAGCAGAGGTGACTTACACCTTCCAGCACCTTTTACCTTCCCTCTTACTTTTATTCTTCTAGTCTCTTGAGGCAACATGTACTGATGTACTTTAGTTTCCGTAAATTGACTAGGTCCAGGAGTTTTAATTAAAAAAAGTCTTTGCAAACTTCAATTGATATGTCATACCCATGCTATTAGGTAATAACAACGAACTAGGATATAGAAACTAAGTTAGATCTTAGGTGGCAATCAATCAGTTCTGAAGATATTTCCACCTGGAGCCATTCTATCTTAAAATAACTTTTACATAACTTTGCAAGGGGAAATCCTCCTGAAACTGATAGAATTATAGGCAACTGGGAAGAATGAACCAGCTTACCACTAAGAGATATACAGAGACCTCAAAATTCTGAGACACGGTCTTACGAAAAAATAGGTAACAAAGAAATTTACACATAAATTACAAGGATAGGTAATCAGTTAATATTATTTTAATAACTCAATACATTAATGAACAGTTACACAAGACTCAAGAGTCTAACCTTAATTCTTTGACTATATGTAAAATTACAAATAAACCCAACCATCTATACCTTCAGTAGCACTTATCACCCCGATGTTTTTGTGACCCTTCAATACATGAAGAGAGGGGATTATCTGCAATTTATCCTCCTCAAACGTCAATCCATAGGTGATAGGTGTTACTGAAGGTATAGATGACGATGGTTACCTACAATTCTGCCCTTTTCTTTTTTGCCTTATCACATTACAAGTAGTCTAGCTTCACGCTAGATGCTATCATCTTCAATCTTCATTTCATTGCAAGCACCATCTGGACCTTAGAGAAATCTCCAGAAACCTAATCCCACATTCACTAAATTTTCATGGTCCGTGTGTGTGTGTGGGGGTGGGGGGGGGGGGGGTGTGGAGTTTATACAAACATAATTAAAGTCATCCATTCCTATGAGAAACCTGGCAGGCCTTCTCCATTAGTCCAAGCCCACTCTGCTCTTTACTCATTAATGTCTGTCCATGTAGGCATTCAAGTGAACTCTATACAAACATTTGCTCCTATAAGATCCATTCATCACTTGATAGGGTCTAATTCAACATTGGATGAAGCTAAAGGACTTCAGTTAAAAATTAACTCTACCCAGTTTAGCTCAAAATATTGGTTTAATAGGTTTCCAGGATTGATCACCCAACACCAAAACATGTATTTTCAAGAAATGGGTTTAATTGGTTCTCTAATTCACAGGAATTACCACAAAAAAAAAAATTTAAATCTGAAATAGGTGCTTCAAAAAACCCAGAAAAAACAACTGAAATAAGGAATTAAATGGGGGAGAAGAGTTTTAAGGTGCCTAATTTGTTTCTATTGTACCCAATACCATCCAAGATTGGTTAATGCAAAAAATAAGAGTAACTGGTTTCTCTAATTTGAATTTATAACCACAAAAACAAATTTAAATCTCAAATGGGTAGTCCAAAAAAAAAAAACCAATTGTATTGTATGGAAATAAGTGGTCAAGGAGAAAGAGATATATACCTCGTTTGTAGGAGAGAAGAGGATTAGGGGACTGCATGAGGCGGCGGTCGCCAAGGAAGGAGGAGAGGAGGCGGGGCTGAAGAGGAGATGAGCAGGCCATTGCAGAGAGAGAATGTTTTGCCTCGATTTATTTTCCTTTCAGTGTGTGTGGGCCTTTTTATCCCCCCCTAATTGGGGGATAATACTTTAGTTTAATTTTTCTCATCGCTCCTCTTTTCTATCCTTCTAAATAGAACTTTCAAAAAAAGCTAAATCTAAATTTCACTTCTCATTTTCTTCTCTACCCTCCATCCAAACAGGCTATTTGTGTTCGTGCCTCCAGCCAAAATAGTTTCCATATAGATAATAAAACTAAATTTCAGAAAACCCCTTTGAACTTTAGGGGCTCTGGAAAAAACTATCACGAACTTTTGATAATATTAAACAAAACCAATAAAGTTGTCTAAAAAAAGAAAACTTGCCCCACAAAACTTTACAAAGAGCGAATTTGTATCTAATTATTTAATCTGTTATAGACATTACTTGAGGGCCAAACCCTGATTGAAACTCCATACACATTAGATAAATATATTGGGATGGAGACACAGACGCCGATCGATCCTTAGAACAATTCTAAAGTAAATGAAATAAGAATCCATTCTTTTTTCTAAATAGTAAAGAAATATTTTTGGCCAATTGGAATTTAAAGGAATTATTTAAAATTCATTTACCTTTTCAAATAAATTCTATAATTTCTTTAGCTATTGCATTTGTTAAGCTTGTACATTTTCTTACTATTAAATATCAATATCATCAATAAGTTATGTTTTCATCTCTGAGGCTATTTGTTTAAAATCTAATTACTTATAATTTGTAGGGTTAACTTTGGATAAAACCTTTGTACTATAGCCCGATTGCATATGGACTCTATGCAGTTCTATTTGTGCAAATAGCCCCCCTAAATGAACTTTTTTTTACTCTTTAAGAGTTAAAAAAATCCACTCAAGGAGTCTATCCACACTTTGGCAAATAGTACAGTGGATCTATCCGCAAAGATAGAACAAAAATATATTCACAATTAATTGATAGTACAAGAGTCTATTCACAATTAACCTTAATTTTTATTATTACACACTACACTACGTTAAGTTTTTAATCCATTTAAGTTCTAAAATTTTAGAAGACTTGAAGAGTCTAAAATCCATTTTAACCAGATACTCAAATTAAAGTTTTGTACATCGTAATCATAAAAAGAATAATATCAGTTATTAATTTAAATACCGTTTTACCAAATACTCCTTACAAAAATGAAGGTGTTTATTTAAGCAAATCGCAGCATCTTCATAATTAAACTGTTTCTTTACAAAAAAGTTACATTATAAGTCAATAGATATATTTTGATGTTTTAATATTCGATAAATATTCCTCAATATTTCACAAATATCAAATATTTAGAATTAAAAATGTTCATAAATAGATATTGGAATTTAAAAAATAACAAAATGCAAATACGAACACCTTATTATTCAATTTGATTCAATTCATTCCTGCGCTAGACATAAACGCAACCTTCATGATGGTAAGTTTACCGTAAAATAACTGAAGAAAGGCTTCTTTAAGAATGTGTGATGGGTAAGTTTACCATAAGGAAAAACATATGACGATACATCATTTGTTGCAACTATTTTTTTTTCCAAAATTCTGAAATTAAACATTTCGTAGTTTTTTCAAAAAAAAATTCAACTGAATATTAAATTCACCAAAATATAAAACTGCATAACAATTTTGTAGTTATCAAAACAATGATTTTTAAGTTGATTTCCCTAAAATATGCTACATTGCAATTATTTGCAACAATTTCTTTTTACATCAAATCAAACACTCCCTTTTATAGTTGCAATTCGGTGCATAATGAATACAGTTGTTTATAAAGCAGTGTAGTGCACATGCTGCATGTTGACATATTTTTTATGTTTAGAATTTTTTATTAAACAATTAAAATTTTATGTTAATAAATAAAACTGTTCAATAAAATTGTGAATGAAGAATTGTTTATTATTATTTAGAAAATTATTATAATTTAATTCTAATTTATTTAATTAATTCTGATATAGTAAATAATTATTTTATTTGTAGTATTTTTTATATTTTATAATTTATAGATATTTATTTTAATAATATTATTAATAGTTATTGTATTATACTATTATTAAATGGTTAATACTACTATTAATAGTGTAACTTATTTAAGTAATAATATTAAAAAAATAATACTATTAAATATGTATCATATTTTATTATACTATTTGTTGCATAATATTATAATTCCTAACAGTATTTAGTAATATATTTTTATTCATATTACTTTGCTTATTGTTTTATTACAATTTATAAATAATTTTATGAATATTATTTTGCTTATTGTTTTATTACAATTTATAAATAATTTTCAAAATTTTAATTTTATTATTGTGTAATAAATTAATTCTAATTATGTTAAAATTTATTTTATTATACTATCTATACGATTAATAGTTATACTATTATTTATTTTTATAATTATGTATAATATTTTACTAAATAATTATTTAATATTATTATATGATAACTAATAATAATTTATGTCCTATGTTAATGTTGTTCTTGCTATTACAAATTATTAATAATATTTTTAATTAGTTAAATTACTATTAAAATGTTTTATTAGTTAAATTACTAATACTAGATTGGTGAATGATCAAACCAAAACTTGTTTGGAAGGTGAATAGGTGCATAGCTAATCAGAAATTATGATTATTTAGCGAATGATTAATTTGAGATAACAAATGAAAATCATCAAAATTTGTGAGGTCAAAATAGGTATTAAAAATTTTGACACCCCAATCCTCTTTTTATAAATACTAGCATGTAACACGTGCTTTGCACGTAATGCATGTTAAGTAATGATATCAGACAAAACATTCGAAGGGCAATTTATTGATATTTATATTTGTTTTTCTCTTCACTAATTTGCATGCTTGTATAACTAATAGATTGATGTTTTAGGTAAACTCGATCGTAGATCTATTCGTTTCTTCTAAAAAAAAGCAATATAATATTCTCTTTTAATTATCACCTGTGAAATCTTGTTGACTGCGTGGTATCCCGGTTACTATCATCGAGGGACTAACTCCACCATCAAAATTCTCACTTCCTCCATTTTTTTCTTTTGAATCTTTTAGTGGTATCTTTTGTGCATTTGAGCATCCATATATAGTATACTTTTATGCACCTCTTGAGATCCAAGTGGAATGTTTATAGAAGTAGATTAGTCTTAAAATAATTAGGGCATAATTAAAAAAAAGAATTTGATTAATCAGTGAGAGAAGATACATGAATGCTTTAATTTTAGGTTCATTTCTCACTATTGTTCATATTAAATGCATTATTATTAGGTTCAGAAGGGCAGATGGCATAAATTACTTTGTTAGTAGGATCTAATTATTATATTGCAATAGTTTTTTATGGAAAAAATATTAAGACATATACAAACTAAACTAAAAACACAAAAGCATAACAAAAGAATGTGGATAAACGTTGCTCCTTATCATACTGCAAAATATTGTGTAAAAACGGTGGTGGGTCTTCGAGCCATACCATAAAAACATCAATTTTTTAGCTCTTCGGACCAACACATGAAGCATTACATTTCTCATTTGATGAACTACCTGAAAATCCCATTCCTCGAGTCATTTCCAACATTGCTGAATATCATCCACAAAGTTTTTAAAAATCGAGTATTGCTTCACTCCATTTTGGATATTTCTAATTACTACATCCACATCTTCTTTGAAAATTACCTTTCCACATCCACTATCAAGAGCAAATGTAAGAACTTCCCACACTGCTTGAAATTCTACATGCTTAAAATTACCACGTTTCTAAGTATTATGATAAGTATATTGCAATAGCTAGTAATATATATTATGATAGTTTTATGTTCTATTTCTAGACTACATACACTAAGAGGTTAATATTTATATTAGTATTCCTCTTCATGAATTTTTTATATATCAAACACACATATTAATATATTATTGTATTAGATTAGATGTTAGATTTTTAATTAAATATTAAATTATCTTAAATTATAATATAATTTATAAATATAATTTATGATATTATTATCTTAAATATTAAAATTGTATATTTATTGTATAAAACTTAATATCTAAAGTGAAATATTTATCTTATTTAACATAAGACTAACTTGGTTAAAATTTATGATATATATTAGTTTTTATGTTTATTGCAAGAATAATTATAGTGTAATAAATAGAATGAATTCAATAAAATTTGAGGAATATGATTAAAGTTTATAATATATATTTAGTTTTTAATATTAGTTCTTATGTTTATTGCATGAATAATTATAGTATAATAAATAAAATGAATTGAATAATTTCATGGTATTATTGAAAATTATCAAAATTTGAAAAGGTGAAAGAGGCAATCAATAGTTTTAACACCTCATTCCTCTTTTATAAATAGTATAGATTGCTTTCAATCGTGATAGTAATTATTGGAGTGTTAAAAGTTGTGTACGATAGGCCAATAAGTTTATCGTGGTTCATTGTTTTTGTAAAGTTCCACCAAAGTCGTGATAGTAATTATTGGAGTGTTAAAGGTTGTGTACGATAGGCCAATAAGTTTATCGTGGTTCATTGTTTTCGTAAAGTTCCACCAACCAACATCAACGCACATAAGGGAAATAAAAGATACACATGAATTTTTCAAAATTGGGTCGATAGTATAATTATTAAATAATAATGTAATTCTCCCTTTAAGTAATAGTATATTGTACTATTTACACTGTTAAATATTTGTACAATATTATTATGTTACTTAATAGTATAATTCTATACATTATCTAATTGTATGTTATTTTATTATTATAAATTATTAATAATAGGTTTTAGTAAAATAAAGAGGTGCATAGTTAATAAGATATTATGGGTAAATAGTGTAGGATTAATTACAGATAGTGGACATCTTTGAGAATTATTAAAATTAAAAGGACAAAAATATAATTGAAAGATTTGAAATAGCAATCCTCTTTGATAAGCAATATAGATTTGATCTTCAAATATTAGATTTCTGAAAATATTCACTATTATGTTTCACATGACATGAATCAATATAATTTTATCACTCAGTTTGTAAAGATGAACATAGGTGGCCTATCTCATAACACTTACTTTATCAAGATTTACTGTTCATACATAAATAATAGGTTTTGTTTTGAAATTTATTTAAACATAAGTTATACATAGTAGAAATTTGAATTTGTTAGGTTGGATTTACATTTCGAAAGAAATATTTATAATTTAGACTAATTATCAACAAAATGTTACTATAAGCAATAAGTTAGTTTCTAGAAAAACCCCTAACTTTGTAGGTGTTGCAAATAACCTCGATGAACCATTTTAAATCGATTAAACCCCTCAAATTTGGGCCTCTTCCAGACGACCTTCCTAAACTATTTCAAAATATGACAAAAAATAACCCTAAATCATAAAATAGTCACCCTCTCAGTTTTATTATTAGTTTGGGTTAAATCTTCTTCCCTTCTTTTCTCCCTCTTCTTCTTCTATTCGCATCTCGTTCTAGGTCCAAGCTCTTGATGCCCTCGACACGATTAGTTTATCAATTTTGAAAGGGCTAAAATATCAGATTGGCCTAAAAAGTGACACTCCTTTATCATTTTGGCCTAAAAAGTGAGACTGGTGACACTTCGACCTAAAAAGTGACAAATTAGCGAAATATAAGCCTTTCCGATAGTCAGTATCAATTTTTAACTGAAATATCAAGTAGTTTTTGTATAATAGACCCCTCAAATCTCCCATATTTTCGGATTTACACCCATTAAGTTATAAAATTTGTAAAGAAACTCCTCTTTCCCTCCCCCCTACCATATCCTCCATTCTCATTTCCGCTATCTCCTCCACTCTTTTCTCCTCCCAATCCTCAACCTCCTCTCTCTCTCTCTCTCTCTCTCTCTCTCTCTCTCTCTCTTCCCCCTTCTTTTTCATATCCTCATTCTTACGCCCCCCCCCTTTTCCTCTCTCTCTCTCTCTCTCCCCCTTCCCCTACTTTTCCATATCCTCTTTCTTACCACCCCTCCTTCCCCCTCTTTCTCTAACCTTAACTCTTCTTAACTTCTCTAACTTCTCACTCTTCCCTGCCCCCTCTCTCCCCTCTCCTCCACTTGCTCCTAATTCTTTAGGTAATGTTTGCTGTTGGATCTGAGAGATGAAGAGGAGAAGCAAGTGGGGGTTTTTGATGATTGGAGGGTGTGGAAGAGAGGAAGAGGAGAATGAGGTTGAGTTTTTAGTAAAATATTTGACATTGAGTTGGTAGGAGGAAGAAAAAGAGGTTGGATTGTTTTCTTTTTATGATTAGAGAGTGAAGATGGAGTGGGAGGAGCAAGGAGGGAGAGGGAGTAGGAGGGAAGATTGGTGATTAAGAGGAGAAGAGAATGAAAAAATGGTAGAAAAGAAACGATAAGAGAGAGAGAGTGACCGGAGCAAGGAGGAAGAGGGTGTGGAAGAGAGGAAGAGGAGAAGGAGATTGAGTTTTTAGTAAAATATTTGACATTGAGTAGGGAAGAGGAAGAAAAAGAGGTTGGATTTTTTTTTCTTTTCAAGGAGGGAGAGGGAGTAGGAGGGATGATTGGTGATTAAGAGGAGAAGAGAATGAAAAAAATGGTAGAAAAGAAACGATAAGAATGAGGATATAGAAAAGGAGGGAGAAAGAGAAGGAGAGAGGATGCAAGGTTAGAGATCTAGAGGAGAAGAGCATGAAGAAGATGATGGAATAAGGAGGGAAGAGATGTGTTTTTCACAAATTTTAAAATTTGGTGAGGAATGAGGGGGTTATGTAAGGCCCAGATTTTTTTTGAAAAACTATCATTAATTAAACGAAGTAATTTACATAATATTTATTTTTCTATGCTCGATATGCTAAATCTCATAAAATAAAACTTTATTATATCATATTTCATGTGTTAAACATGTGCTTGGACTGAATATTAATGAGGTTTGCATATATAACCCTGAGGGTTATTTGCGTAAAGATTAATATTTACAAATAGGTCCATAGGCTATAAATATCCCTTTAAACTTAGGGTGTTATTTCTTTTGCTGAAACCTATTTTGGAGTAGAAGTTCTATGATAGAGGAAAGAGGAGATACAACAAGAGAAAGCGATCATCGATTCAAGTAAGTTGTTCTCACTTTCTATTTCATTGTTTTCTTAATCCTTTCAGCTTTATCACTTTGATTCCGATGTAAACCCTTGAAATTCATCTAATTCTCTGTGGAGGATTCAAGTGAAATTTTCCTATAGTTTTGCATGAGTTTTAATCAAAACCAATAGATTTAATCCCTCACACCATCGATTAAATTGGAAAGCAAGCATAAATTTTGCAACAACCTAGTGTGTCATGTTTTAAACCAGGAGAACTGTGGTATTTTGGCCCTAAGATACATCCAATGAGGCATAAGGAAATTGGAGGCGAATCAGCAAAGAAACGGCCTAGAGTTCGAGCTCCAGTAGAACCGGCTTGTCCATTGATCCAACCATCAGGTTTTGGTTTGTTAGTTGCCTAGATTTTTGTCCATCTTGCTGATTTTAACACTTTGACATATCATGCTCTATTTAGAGCTTTTCCAATTGTTCACGGGAAAAAGAGTTGCGGATGACATTATCGTTGAATCTGTAAAACGAACTGTTACAAATTTATCTTTTGCAAACAAATTACAAGATTACAGCTTGCCTTTTTATAAGGACTTTTTACAACGAGAAGTATCAAACAAAAATTACAACTTTTATAATTTTTCCTTTTTTGTGAACAAACGCGGGGATCTCTATTTTACGGGATCCCTCGCTTGCGTGGGTTCTTTGCCTGTGACGGGGATTTCTTTT
>JBAKGM010000279.1:18977434-18989443 GCA_037177215.1 Asparagus racemosus | reverse complement strand
TATATACACACACACACACACACACACACTGTACAAATAAACATCACAGAGAAAAAACATCGCAAACACGAAGATATACAGGGTTCGGACTTCGAAGGAATACCTACGTCCATAGGAAGTTAATAAGTTTCCTTTAGTTTAAATTTAAATTATAAATACAAGAGGAAAAAAAAGAAAAAAAATGTTACCCATTAATGTTCAACGAGCTGAATTCCTCCAAGTTGTATTCGTCAAATTTTTCAAGGAAATGTCTTCTTTGTTGGCCTGCTGGCAGCTACAAGTCAGACCGTTTTGTCATTTATTTTTTGTAAAAAAAAACAAATAATTAACTCCGGGTCGAGCTGGGCTAGGGCGGGCCGGGTCAATGGTGGGTGGGGCCAATGGTGGGCCAGACCTATTTCTTTGGTCCCAGTCTGGATCTAGACCCAGCCTAGCCCGTAACCTTGGTATATCATGGGTTGAGTTGGGCTTGGCCCACTACGGGCCGAGTCGGGTTGTGACTCATGGTGGTGGGCTAGGCGAGCTCAGCCCGTGGGTCGACACGGCCCATGCCTAACCCTACCTTTAGTAAGGAGCAAGACTAATCCAATCCTATCGAAAATAATAGCTGAATATCAATAGAAAGATAATCTAGATTTAATTTCAAATATGATTAATATTATTTTACAAAGTTGCAAGCGCATAGGAAGTGAAATTAATTTTGGACTCAAAATCATTAAACCAATTATGGGACATGTGATGTGTCTCTATAGTAGCCATTGATCTTTAGTGAAATCTCACCACAGAAAAAAAAAAAAAGACACTTGTGACCTTGTCTTATGGATGATCCAGTGAATTTTGGGTCCAAAAAGAAATTCTCGCACATGAATATAATAACTTTTACAAATTGCCAAGAAAATAAACCTCTATATCTGTCTCAATGGATCCATACATTTGTACCATTTGATAGCAAGGCTACATCAATGCATTCCTTTATTTTGAATGGGGTTTTCATCCTAGAGGGAAAAACTTTAAGAATTAGAAGGTATGTTTAAATTGTTAAGCAATTTCCAACAACGTACTTATAGTTAGCTATTAACTGCTATCCAACTTCCTTGCAGTTTGCTAGTAATTATCTCAATCTTAAGAATCAAACATGTAAAGGTGCAAACATACTTGAAAACTAAAAGAACTATTTCAACTTGAACATTGAAAACACATTATCAAAAGTCTTCGTCAATTTATGTAAAGGGATGAAGGAGAACGGGAAGAAGTAACCAATGATTTTGATTGATCTCACGCATCCAACTAGATCATTGTACTAATTTTTAAATTCAGTAATCTAAAGATAAACATTTCTTTTGATGCATCGTGAATCATTAATAGACCATTGGATATTTTACTGAGAATGAGACAATGAGATTGATATCCAATGTCACATTTGTCATTAGTTGATTAGTAGAAAGAATAGATGATCTCATGTCCTTTAAATATGTTTTCATTCTTTATTTTAGGCCACTAATTGGAAGGCGGAGTAATAAACAGAAGAAGGGTGTAACCTCACCGGCGGTGACCATAACCTTCACCAACTCCTTTCTATCTATTCGCCTCATCCTATCGTTCTGGAACCTGGGGACACAGCCGTCATTTTGGACGCCCACAAACTAATTTTCTCCAAATAAAAGAACACAACAGAAAATAATGGGTCCCATTATTCTCCCGAACAAACGAAAATAAGCAAAAAATAAAAATAAAAAAAAAGCCCCTTCAATCTTCATGTTCTTAATCAGTCCGTCATATAATTAAATTTGCTTTTAGGTTCCCAAATTCTTATAAACTACTTAAAAAATTGTCCCTCCAATCATTGAAATTGCTACTATATCTCACAATTTTTTGAAATTAATCTCTCAAATCAAAAGTAGAAGCAGCAATTAGAGGGAGTAATTTTAAACAGCTTATGTGAATTAGCAAATCTAATATCTGAGTTTAACAATTTAAGGAACTAATTTCCCTCTAATTGCTTCTTCTACTCTTAATTTGAGGGACTAATTTCAAAGTAACTTAAGAATTAAGGAGTCTAATAGCAATTTTTGATGAATTGAGGAACTAATTCAAATTAAGCTAAAAGTGGGGGCTCTGTTAGCAATGTCAATGATTTTTTGTGTAATTGACTCGACCTCCATTAAAAATACTTGATTTGGTGCAGTCTTACTTTTACTTTGAAATTTTCTTTGGCCAAAAATTAATATTATAGTCTCTCTCTTTCTCTCTCCTCATTTCTTTTTCCCCACTCTTTTTTCTTCCATCCTCTTCCATCACCTTCTTCAATTATTTTTCCTTCTCTCTCTTTCTCTCTCTAAAAACTTCCTTCTGTTAATTTCCTAATGTCTTCATCACCCTTGAACTCAGTAGCCCAATGGGTCCAAACCAACTACGCAGCTCCCATTGATTCAGTTCATCAGGGGTTAAGAATTGCATATGTTGTCTTCTCTTTCTGCGCTGCTCTCTTCATTGGATTCCTCAAAGGTTCCACCTTTTTGATTTTTTTCATGAAAAAAGTTCAATTTTCGTCATGGGTATTTATCAAAACAAGTTTTTGTTGTTGTTTATATATGCAGCTGTGGTGGTGGGACCCATTGCAGGGCTTCTGCTGATAGTTGGGAATGTTGGGGTGATTCTGGGTCTTTTTCCCTTTCATGTGTTCTGGACTGTCTACTCTCTTCTCAAGTTGAGTTTTAGTTTCTCCCTCTGTTTTTTCCCCTCCCCGTCAAAATTTTACAGATTTTTAGCGTGATATTTCTTTCTTTTTTTTTTTTTTTTTGTAGTTTTGAAGAAATTCCGTTCATGGCTGATATCTAGTGCTGTTGGGTGATTTTGATTTTGTCATGAGACACCAATTTTTGACTTAAGTTTATTTGTGTTCAAGCCTAAACTATGCGAGTATTAGTATGTGATTTTGTTAACAACTTTGGAGAGGACGTTATGCAATTTAAGGGTATTGTTCATATTGGTTTTGGATGTTAAGAGAAAATGTGTATTTGTATCACTGGAAATTGGGTGTTTGGTTTCAATCATGAATGGATTTCAAAAGCATGAAATGTTATGGTAGTTGTCTCCTAGCCATAATTCACTCTCAAAATGCTTATATGCTTTTACATAATTAAGTAGATATATTTGCACATAATTACATATATACATAGAGAGAAGTTATTTCTGATGGTAAATATTAATACGCTTATAGATTTATAATTTCCACAAATATTTTTCTGGTGCTTAACGATTCTTGATAATTGTATAAGTAGGATAGTGTAATTTGAAAGTCGGCTTCTGGACCTGGCTTTACGTTTCCGCACCTTCATATCACGCCATTACTTTGAAATATGTGAAAAAAGTTCTCTAATTACAATTTTAAGCCACAATCTTGGATTTCGGTTATTTAATTGTTAAAACTTAGTTACTTGTTGGCTTATGACCACTGTGCATTATGTCTTATGCAAACTTAGTTCTTCTGAATCTCTGGTATTTACTATGTTGAATCCCAACATGAAAGGTTAGAACCTATCTTCTTAGATCGCACATATTTAAACAATTGTGTTAAAGGTCATGATTTGTTAAAGTAAGGTCTAAGTGATAGTTCTTTAGAATTTAATGTCTACGTGTGTTGTGCAAATAAATTTCCTTGTCCGTGCTACTTAATATGGTTATAGGATTATTTTGTTTACCAGTTATAACTCTGTACTGAGCTCGATCCATTTCATAGAGATCATGCGTAAATAGTATACTGTTGAGAGGAAAAGGGAGATTGTCATTTATCTGAAGTTCTAGTGGAATACATAGTAGCAAGAACACTAATGCTTCATTAACCTCCAAAAAGTTTGGCTCCTATCCTCTTATTATTATGATTTAGAGCAGTAACTGTTTAATATCTTAACAAAGCCTGTTACTTAAACTATCTCTTTCCCATATAACTATCCTCTTCATGCTCAAAATTTTTATTATCATTTAATGATGAGATAAAATCTGTAGATATAACATTCTAATTCAAGCCTCATTGATGCTTACAGGACTAATCGGATAAATTTGGCTCTTAAATTTGCACTTCTACTTGCTCTTCCTATACTCTTTGCCCTTTGGTTGGCCCTTGGCATCTTTGGCAGTGTCCTTGTTGGAATTGGCTACGGATTCTTCACACCGTGGATCTCTACTTTCGAAGCATTTAGACAAAATAGTGAAGCAGAGAAGTTCCTCCATAGCATTGTGGTAAATAGAAGCAAAGTTCATAACATGTCTCTTCTTTTATGGTTTTTTTCCCACCAGTTATGAATAGAAAATGAGTTAGTAGTTTGATGACCAATTAGGATGGCACATGGGGAACAGTTAAAGGAAGTTGCACAGTGGTGAGAGACTTTGCCGATATTTGCTACCACTCATTCCCAGTTTATTTGAAAGAACTACGAGATTGTTCAGGGGATAATGAAACTCATTCAATCAGGTGCCTAACTTCTGCTAATTGTTTCTCTTCATAGTTAAAGTTGATTCAGTTATTTGGTTCATTTGTCCTTGGATTTATCATGTAAAAGACAAGCTACATAATATGCAATAGCTACTATTTTTCTTTCTAACTGATGTAATAGGGAAAGAACCTATTAGCATCAAGCATGTGGATGCAGAGAGGATGATTTATGAACAACTAAATTGGTTATCATGATTTATGAACAACTGGATTGGTTATCTTACAAATTGCAGGACATCCTATGCTTCATATAGTTACTTTTTTGTATGGTATGCGAAGTGATAAAATGTTGTTACAACAAATCCCCAGAGATTATAAAATGCTCAAGCATGAGTTCAAGCACAAACAATGAAAAAAAGGAGCTAATATACATGGTTTGGCTTTTGGCCTTCATCGATTCACTAATCAAAATCATGAGCTAGTATTAACAGAACATACTATCATTTTCTGTCGTAGATTTATTATTGTTAATAAATTCCAAGAAATGTCCGTCTATATTCTGTTGTTCCCAAGAAACGTCCACACCAAAAAGTTGAACAAAAGAGTCCATCATCTATGATTATTAATCATTAATGTAACTACTAGTTCTATGATGGAGTTTTGTTCATCAGATGTTTGGGTAGACGTCTGCCTGCAAACTCTAGGTTAATAAGATAAAGATTATTTTTTATTTTATCGCTTCAGTAACTCTTTTTTGTCTATATTCTTCATTTCATCTCCAAAAATCTGTGAATTCTAAAGGGAAAAGGTCCTCCTAGATACCTAAGTATCTAAGAGGGTCTAGCTGAGTTGTTAAGTTGCCTATGAGTAGTACTCCAAGGTCTCAAGTTCGACTTTCTTGGGGAGCACCCACAGGAGAGTAAGTTTCTAGAATACCTGAGGTCGTGTATTGGGGGTGCCCCTTAGCCATACCCGTTGGTTTGATACCCATGGTTTGAAGGATAGTGGGGAAGTACCCTTGTCAAACCCAAAAAAAAGGTCCTTCAAGATGTCAACCCAAGTGAAAACGTTTATCTAGACATCTGAAGAACAAAACTCCATTACAAAATTAACAGTTTCATTGATGGTCATCAATGAGGTGTGTTTTTTGTTGAACTTTTCAGATGAGAGGGTTTTTTTTGGGCGGGGAGGGGGGGAGTGGGAGGGGGTGCTTGTTGTCAAAGTTCCTGCCGCCACAACAAAACTCGTAACTTATGGTGAGGGTTAAAGTTTTATGCTAACATGCCCTAGCAGATTGAGCACCCGCCTTTCCCTTTTTTTTTAGCTAAACCTGGACTCATGCAACAATATCTACTTTTCTAAAATGCGCTTTAAATTTGCGGCGGTGCGATTTGAACCTAGAATGCTCTGGTACCATGTCAAAGTCCCTATCAAAACACCAAAACTCCGAAGTTTTGATGAGGGGTTGAGAGTAATAGTTTTGTACCCTAACACTTGTAATTTACCCTACATTATATTCAGTTTTAAGTCAATATAGTAGATTTGACAGCTAAAATTTATATGCAGGTTGATGGAGGTGCCAGCTTGTGTTGTCGTGGGTCTAATGGGTCTAGTTGTGGATATCCCACTTTTCACTGTCATAGCAATAATAAAGAGTCCATATATGCTCTTCAAAGGTTGGCAGAGACTGTTACATGATCTCATAACCCGAGAAGGCCCTTTTCTTGAAACAGCTTGCGTTCCAATTGCTGGCTTAACAATTCTTTTTTGGCCGCTTGTCGTTATTGGGAGCATTTTATTGGCTATCATCTCGAGCATATTTATTGGCTTATATGGATCAGTTGTTGTGTATCAGGTGAACTTGTGGTGCTATTGAAGTATTTTTTACTTTAGATCTTATCTTATATTAAAATCTAGCTTGTGGTGCTATTTTGTCCAGGAAAGATCTTTCCAGAGGGGAGTTGCTTATGTCGTTGCCATGGTGTCAGAGTTTGATGAATATACAAATGATTGGCTTTATCTTAGAGAAGGGTCTATTCTTCCAAAGTAATTGTTCTTTCTTTTTGCCATGGTTTCAGAGTTTTACATGCTCTTCATTCATAGTTTTCACTAGGAACTTTGATTTGTCATAATGCAAAAGGTTATTTGCACTCTCCATTTTGACTTTGATACCCCAAAGCATAGGTACATAGTATGCGATATGTAGCGGGTCATGGTACAAATTCGGGTACACAATTCGCCATTTAGAAAATTTGGATTCGTTAGGGGTATCTTGCTTCGGTACACAAGTTCGGTTAGGGGTACATTGTAATTTTTTTTTGAGTGCACTTAAAGTTTTCCATAGTATATACTAGAAAACTAGCAAGCTAATTATGAATTTTAATTTTTTTTCATACAAAATACTTAAATACTTATTTTTGCTGGAGTTTGTTTCTTTGTTCTGTTTTTTTTCATAGAGCTAGTTTTAGGATCATGGTTTCATTTTACATTTAATTAACATACGTGTTTAGTTACAGTAAAGTCATCGGCTTATATACTCTATTGTGTCTCCCTTCACTTAATTGCACACATTGCATTGTGTCTTGCACATGTGCACTCAGAGAGACTTTGCATCCAGCATGCTTGTAAGTGGTATGCCAATTTTAGGGAACCGGTTTGTGTATCGGAGGGAGTTGGTTCGCAAATGTACCGCGAATCGGTTCGCAGGAACTATATGACGGTTCGAGGGCGGGGGGGGGGGGGTTGGGGAATCGCGCCCCAAAGCTTTTTGCGACACTTTGATACCCCAAAGTTCACACCTTTTTTAACTTTAAACTAGGGGTACCAAACTGTCAAAAACATAACTTTGAGGTATCAAAGTTGAAAAATGTGTAAAGTCTGGAGGTATTAAAATGTCGAAAAAAAGGGTAAGGGTATCAATATCAGAAAAGGTGTAAATCTTGGGGTATCAAAGTGTCAAATAAAAACGTTGGGGCGAAGTTAAAAAAATGTAAACTTTAGGGTATCAAAGTGCAAATAACCCTAGTTCAAACTACAAACTTTAATTTGTCATAGCTGAACTACTTGTTCATTCCTTTAAGAGATTTTCCAATAGCTCATGGAGGTTTAATATAATCTCGAAAGTTCATGGGGGTTTCTTTGACTTGTATAGTTTTGGGCGGAAGGGGAGGTGTTGTGCAAAAATCCCCAAACTTTAAGGGTTTTTGTAAAATTTACCCATTTTGTTAAGTATGAAGTCATTGATCTATGATATTTTTTATTTCTCTAGCCATTTAACTCATAAGACTAATTTCTGTAATACTTGTTTTTTATTGCAATTCAGGCCAAAATACCGAAAGAGAAAAGTATCTCACTCAGCTGAACTTTCAGTTGAAAGTAGTGTTGTTAAAGTAGGAAAATCTGGCTCCAGTTCTTCAGGTGCACCTGCAATGTTGGTGCCCAACTTAGGTCCTTCAAGATCTGTCAGAGAGGCGATCCAAGAAGTTAAGATGGTACAGGTAATTTTTTTTACTTCTAATGTATGTCTTAAGAGTGTTGTCGTCAAAACAATATCCATCTGGATTTCTTTTACCTGCTTGTTCCTGCATCATTACCTTAGTTTCTCAAATCCTAGTATTTATTGGTTGAATATTAAAAAGGATTAATGTCAGATAATCTCCCTATACTGTGAGGGTATAAGTCTATACCTCTATTTAATAGCACTTCACCCCTTAACTTCAGACTGCATTATTTTCCCTCTTTGATTGAGATATCACGAGGTAACTGACAAAAGACTAAATTCCCTTTAAATTGATGTCACAAATAATGTGGTCTGAGTTCTAGGAGGTTTGAGTGCTAATAGAAAAGTTTAGGGGGCATGCATCCGTAATTAACCCTATATAAAAATACTGACATTGTAATTCTCATATATTTTTTATCTGAAAATGTCTAGCGAGATTTAAGATCTTAGTCTCAGTTCTGGTCCTGGTTTGAGCTGTTATGATGAATTTTGGTTTTGGTATTTTTACAAAAATTTAAAACATGCAGAAGTATTCTAAGTAATTTATAATCGTGAATTAGTATAACTAAATTAAAGTTTAGCTATAGTATTTAGCGAGATAAGAGACCCTAAACACAGGCTATTTTTGGAGACTGTGGATGAGCTTGAATTTTTCTAAGTGCTGGTTTACACACTTCTACATGGATTTGGAAACGTGCCTGAATGTTCTAAAATGTCCGACGCAGCAAAAGATAAGCAGTTGGATATAAGGACATGGATAAATGACTGCACGCATTATTTGTATGTGTATTGGAGTATAAATTTGCTATCTTTATTCTTTAATACTGTCAGTTTACTTACCTTTACATTGGACATGGTTAAAATGTAAATGCATTACATGGTTTTGATGATTGAGTGAGTAAAAAGGGATGATATTTATTAAACTTATGTTCTAACATGCCCCCACATATCGTGTGCCCTCTTCATGAACTGAAACCTGAATTTTTTTTCACAACAACACTTTTTAAATCTGCTTGGAATGCGTGCCTGATGGAATTTGATCCTGGATTGCTCCATTACCATTTTAAAGTTCCTTCCAGTACACTCCACAACTCTCTAAAAGTAGTGGCGAAGATTGATATTATTTTATGTTCTGACTTCTGACAATAAAGAAGTCTTGTTTCTATTTATTTTTTCACTATGAATTGTATTTATGTTTCATCTTAAGCATATCCCTTCAGTGCAACAACACACAGATTGTTTCCTAAAGGAGTCATGTTCAAATTCTAGCACACATATATTCAAGTGCAAAGCCAGGTCCTTCATGACAACATTTTGTGAAAAGGTGCATCATAATTTTGGCACCTAATTATGAAAAGGGTGTCTTTTCCCCCCATTTGATCACATTTTGGCTCAAATTTGACTAAATTCATATGTAAAGCGGATTAAAAAGAAATACTTTTCTGCAAAAACCGAGGCTGTGACAAAAACCTTAAGAGCACTAAGATAATACTTTGGTTTAATTCTCTCCTTCTCTCACACATATTTATCTTGCACGTTGATGTTCATATAAAATAATGACTTCATTTCCAATGAATGTATAAATTGACAGAACTTTGTTGTACAGATATGGGAGGAGCTAATGAAATGCTGTGAATTGAAAGGAAAGGAACTACTAGATGCAAATGCCTTCTCGTCGGTTGACCTAACCGAGTGGTTAAGGACAAAGGGAAGCAACCAAGAAACAGTTGGCCTCGGCCTCCCATCCTATGCTTTGTTGCACTGTATACTTTACTCAATCAATGCTGGCTCAGCCGGTCTACTTCTTAGCTCAGGTACTGAAGTTAACCATCTGAACCGGCCTCAAGACCGGTTGATGGATTGGCTTTTTCAACCTATAATGGTTCTCAAGGAGCAAATAAAGGTTATAAGAATGGGTGACGATGAGGTGAGGTTCTTGGAGAAGTTGGTTCTGTTTATTGGTGATGTGCAAGGGATGGAATCATGGGATAATGGTTCTGTGGCTCCTCAAGATGCTCTCAAGGCTGCTCAAATACAAGCAATTAGTAGAAGGTATGAGGTTTCTTCTTTCTCGTATTAGGCATACTTCTTGCATTATTTTAAGCTCTAAAGATAAAGAGTAGAGAAATAAGGATCTACTCTCTCACATAGATAAGAGGTAATTAGTCACACCCTCAAAGGAGAAGGAATCACAATTCCAAAGGGAATCACCACCCTCAATCAAATGATCCACTAATTCGCAATCAACATAACATCATACTTCTAATTACATCAAACTCTTTTATTAGAGAAGCAAATCTCAACCATCTACCTACTAGATCAAGCCTAATATCTCAACGAAGTAATATGATATAACCAAATCTAATCTCTAACCTATTATCGTCTTGTCTGAAAGATAAGAATAATATCTAAAGCATAAAAAACAAGACCGACCATTGAAGCAAGTCCTCATTTGGGCTTCCCCATGTCGTACTCATACCCAGCACTGAAACTTTAGTGGAAACCCCTTGGATATATGCAGGCACTTGCTCAAACGTGTTGTCAATAAAATAATACTTATTTTAAATTTAATACCTTTGTCATGTACTTCTTCGACGTATATCTAGCACATCACATACACTTTTTGAAACTCGTTGGACTGGTCAGTTTTGTTTCAGCCCGTGCCTAATTCAAATTTCAAACTATGATCTTAAACTGTCTTTTGGATATCAGGTTAAAAAAACGAGTATTTTCTAATATACAGATCTGTATAAAGAAAAATAAATTGTTTCATGACATGTGAATGATAAAAGAATATTGATCTCATGTAAATTATTGTTATATATAGGTATGCATATATATATATATATATATATATGTAGTCGTGTCCCCGTACCCTACTTTTTACAAGTTTTTTGTGTCCCAAAAGCGCACCCGTACCCATATCCATGTAACATAGGGGCTCACGTACTCAACTCTCACACTCCTTGGAAACTCCTTGTCTATATTCATAGATTTATTCAGACATATATTCAGACATGTACTTAACTATATAATACATGTTTAAGTGTAACACACTCATCATACATTTCTTGGACGCGTATATTACACTTCACATCCATTTTCTGCAACTTGCTAGACATGAGTCGGGTTTGTTTCAACCCATACTAAGTTCAAAAGTATGAAAATGGTCATGTAGCTATCTAGTTCAAAATCGAGGGGTTTTCAATCTTAATGAAAGAACCGTAAAAATGTCATAGGATTTCTAGTTCTCTGAACATGTGAATGAAAAAGCAATATTGATCTCGTGTAAACTATTAATTTAATATGTATACATATATAGCCGTATCTCCAAACTTAACTTTTGCAAATTTGCCTTGCCTTGTACTATTCCTGCACCTGTTCCCATTCCTGTGCAGCGTAGACCTAATCTAAAGCCTAGTCACTGTCTAAAATAACTACCAAGGGACAAGACTCCAGTCCATAATCTCTACCTCGAAATCATCCACTTCAAACCTGCATTGATGTTGTTCTGAAACAATGAGCTTATGAATTTTATGCATGTTCATTATCGTAGCAGCATTTAGATATTAATTGAAAACTTGTCTTTGGTGTGGTATACTAATATATGACCTTACCCATAAAATTTCAATTTAATAGGGCTGGTTTTATGCTGAACCTTATTACGTATTAGTCATCTTTTCTAAATGCTTAATTTCATTGAAAACCAGGATGAACTATAATTCTAAATGGCAAACTTCTATAGTACCCAGAAATCGACTTGCTTTAAGGCATTTTCAAAATCTGTGTTTATCTATCTTTCACCAACCAATTGCAGTGTACCGCTAAGTATTATTATTATTACTACTACTCCATTGTGTTAGTATTTTTACCTCTATTTGATATGAGTTTTTCAGTCATTTTTCCTGTTTTTGGTTATTTTCCTGTCTCCAAGAAAAGAAGTTCCTGATTTTTTTTTGGGATTGTCAAAGAAATTGCTCAGATCAATGTCTTGAAATTAGTTGATGTAGGACGCTTAACGAACAATTTCATGGAGAAGCAGGACAATCATAAGTTAAATACGAATACACACATATTA
>JBAKGM010000279.1:18952330-18963910 GCA_037177215.1 Asparagus racemosus | reverse complement strand
TTTTGGCCGAGAAGTTCCTGGAGATTATTTTCATAAAATATTCTTAAGGATAACTCGCCAACCTCCAAACGGGTATATGAGGATAAACTAAATTCTTGAAAACTCTAGTAAACGCATGAGTATAAACTGTGTTGATGCCACGCAACGCGTCGCCGCCGGAGGATTCGCCGATCAACGGCAGGATTCCAAGCAAAATTGGACGCCGATCCATGCGTCGCACTCGCCGATCGAAGGCTAAATTCTCGAGAAATATTGGCGCCTATCAATGCGTCGCAACGAGGAATTCCCCGATCAACAGAGGAGTCTCGTAAAAAATTAGATGGTTAGTTGAACGACAACTCACTGACACGAGTCGCAAACAAATGAACTCAATCAGCTTCAAGATTCCGACAACGGTCAAGAAAAAAATTGCAGCACCGTAACGCTTTCAGCTATCCTACAAAGCACTGGAAATTTCTAAAGGATTAGAGGAATCAAATAATAAAGCTAATCTTAAAAGAAGAAATCCATCTATCGGTTTCAGGTCAAGATCTCGACAACGGTGAGACAAAAAATGCAATAACGTGATGCCTTCAGCTATCCTACAAAGCACTGAAAAATCTGAAAGGATTGAAGAGATCAAACACCGAAGCCATTCTCAGGTCCTATCACACTGACTGAAGGTTAGGGTGGGCCTAACATATCGAAAGTATCCCTGCTCGTCTAAAAAAATTAAAACTGAGACACTTTGGAGGAGGTATCTGTAGGCGTTAAAAATTACTTATCAGTACCTGAACGAGACTCGTGACGGTGAGTTGACAATCGACGACCCATCCAACGATGTGACCAAGAACCCCAAAATGCACAAAGAGAGTCAACAAGCGCATGAAGCGGATCGGCAAGGCATGCAAGTCAGTGAAGCGACGGATCATGGAATAAATCTAACGACGAGGCTTCAGACCAGCGAGTTTCGACAAGGCGAGTCGACCAGACTCGATCGTCGATGAGAGGGAATCAACCGGACTCAAACATCCACAGAACTAGACCAATCAGATTCCAAAATCAACGAGATGATCAACCAAAATTGGATTAGACGGCATCGAGAGGAAAGATCAGACGTTACACCGGACGAACGTCGGATAAAATGCCAGATGAACGCCAGAAAAGTACGAGAAAAACCCAAGTGGATGTCTCGGCTCAGACTGAGGCACCATTTGGTGCCTCGACCGAGACGAGTCACTAGGGTGCCTCGGCACAGTGAACCCCAGCCTATGAATAGGCTAGGGGGTCCTCATTTGCAGGGGTTGGAAAAATTTGTCTCTCATGCACAGATCCGAGCATTTCCAAAGAAGAAAACTCAGATCCAGATCTGGTGCAAGGGAAGAACGCCTTCAACTTCAGATCCACGCGACGAGGAGAAGATTCAAGAGGAGATCTAAACTAGATCTACGGCGATTCCCTCTGGATCTAAGCTTAGTCTTAATCCCGAGAAGAGCTGTGAAATCACTTGGTTGATTTCACTTACTTTAGGCGATCTATTTCCTTCGCAAAATAGTCCCCTCCACCCCGTAGATCTTGACTTGGATCAGATTACACGGTGGTCCACAGAAGGAATAGAGTCCCCGCCACAGGCAAAGACACCCACGCAAGCGAGGATCCGATAAACGGATCCCGCGTTTGTTCAACCAGGGTAGAAAGGTTGTGATCTTTTTCGGTTTTCGTTGTAAGCCTTATAAAAAGGTGATTTTTAATTTGAATTTTATTGTAAAAACAAATTTGTAACAGATTCATTTGCAATGACAATCAACACGACTTTCCCTGCGAACACCTATGGGTCGAAACCACTAAAATTGGCCAAAATTAGTGGGATATAGCTCATGAAATCTTGAATTTTAGCCTCCGGGAAATTATTTGCCAACATGTCGAAACCACTAAATATTGTCAAAAACTATGGGTTCTAGCTCATGTAATCATAAAGTTTGCCCTCTAGAAAATTATTTGCATACAGGTCGAAACTGCTAAAAATACCAAACAAATTAGGGGTTACAGCTCATGAAATCTTGAATTTTTGCCTCTCCGAAATTATTTACCAATGGGCCGAAACCACAAACTATGGCCATAAATCGTGACTATTGGCTTTTGAGAAATTATTTGATTATTTGCTAACAGTTTGAAACTACTAAAACTAACAAACAATCGTGGATTATAGCTCATGAAATCGTGAAATTTGGCTTCCAGGAAACTATTTGCTAATGGGTCAAAACCACGAAAAAATGGTTATAGCTCATAAAATTGTGAATTTTGACCTCCGAAAAAAAAAATTTTATAGGTTGAAACCACTAAAAATGGACAAAACTCACAAGTTATAGCTCATGAAATTGTGAATTTTGGCATATGCGAAATTATTTTAGATTTGGTCGAAACCACTAGAAATGGCTATAAATCTTGAATTTTAGCTTCAAGAAAATTATTTGACTACAAGATGAAACCACTAAAAATGGTCAAAAATCATGGGTTATACCTCATGAAATCGTGAATTTTGGCCTGAAGGAAATTATTGCCAACATGTGGAAAACCATTAATAATGGCCAAAATTGTAAATTATAGCTCATGAAATCATAAATTTTAGCTCACGAAATTATTTGCTCGCGGGTTGAAACAACAAAATATGGCTAAAACTCATGGGTAATAGGTCATGAAATTCAATAATTTGGCCACTAGGATATTATTTGCCTACGGCTCGAAATAACTAAAATGCCAAAAATCGTGGGTTATAGCTCGTGAAATCATGAATCTTGGCCGTCAAGAAATTATTTGCCAATGGATCAAAACTACTAAAATGGACAAAAATCGTAGATTAGCACATGAAGTCGTTAATTTTGACTTTTGGGAAATATTTGCTGACGGGTCAACATCAAATGGCCAAAATTCGTGAGGTATAGCTCATGAAATCATGAATTTTGGCTATCAGGAAATTATTTGCCAACGGGCTGAAGCTATTAAAAAAGGCAAAAAAATTATGGGTTATAGCTCACGTAATCATGAGTTTTAGTCTCTGCAAAACTATTTGCTAATTGGTCCAAACAATTAAAAATAGCCAAAAATCATGAACTATACAGCTCATGAATTCGTGAAGTTTGCCCTGTTGGAAATTATATGCCTACAGGTTGAAACCATGAAAAACACCAAAACATTAGGGGTTACACCTCATAAATCATGTATTTTGGCCTCCTCGAAATTATTTGCTAATGGGTTGAAAACATAAAATATGGCTAAAAATTGTAGCTTATGAAGTCGTGAATTTACCTTCTGGGATATTATTTGTCAACATATTTAAACTGCTAAAAAAGCTAAAAATCATGAGTAATGGCTAATAAAATCTAAATTACGCCCTCCGAATAATTATTTGCGTACATGTCGAAACAATTAAAATTTACCAAAATATCATGGATCATATTTCATAAAACCTTAAATTATTGCTCATGAAATTATTTACCAATTTTCAAAACCATAAATATGACAAAACCCCATGGGTTATAGCTCATGAATTCTGAAAATTTGGCATTCAGAATATTATTTTCGTACGAGTCGGAACCACTAAAAAGAGCTAAAAATCGTGGGTTATAGCGTATGAAATCATGAATTTTGGCCTAGCAGGAATTATTTAACAACGGATCAAAACCACTATAATGGCCAAAAATCAAGGGTTGTAGCTCTTGAAATTGTGAATTTTGGGCTTTGCAAAATTATTTTCTAATGGATCAAAATCACAAAAAATGCATTAAAATTGTGGGTTGTAACTCTTGAAGTCTTAAATTTTGGCCTCCAAAATTTTTTTGGCGTATGAATTGAAACCACTAAATATGGCGAAAATTCATGGGTATAGCTTATGAAATCAGGAATTATGGCTAGTGAGCAATTACTTTCCAATTCGTCGAAACCATTAAAATTAGTAAAAAATCATGGATTATAGCTCATGAAAATGTGAATTTTTTGTATGTGAAAGTAATTGCTAGCTGGTCCAAATCCCCAAACATGGCCAAAAATCATGGGTCATATAGCGCATGAAATTATGAAGTTTGTCCTCTAGGAAATTATTTACCTACGGGTCAAATCCACTAAAAATGGTAGAAAAATTAGGGGTTACAACTCATAAATCATGAATTTTAGACTTCCTGAAATTATTTGCCATTCGGCCTAAAGTACAAACTATGGTAAAAAATTGTGAGTTATAGCTCATAAAATCGTGACTATTAGCCTCCAGAAGATATTTGCCAAGGGTCGAAACCACTAAAAATGGCCAAAAATTATAGGTTACAACTCATGAAATCATTAATTTTAGCACTCAGGAAATTATTTGCTAACGAATCGAAACCACTACAAATGGTCAAAATTTGTGGGTTGTAGCTCATGAAAATGTGAGTTTTGTCCTCCAGGAAATTACTTGCCTATATGTTGAAACTACAAAAAATGGTCAAAAATTAAGGGTTATAGCTCATGAAGCCATAAATTTTTTCCTTTGGGAAATTATTTGCAAATGGATAGAAACCAATAAAAGTAGCCGAAAATCATGGGTTATAGCTCATAAAGTCGTGAATTTTGGCTTTTAGCAAATACTTGCCTACATGTCGAAACAACTAGAAATGACTGAAAACCGTGAGTTATAGCTCATAAAATTGTGAACTTTGGCCTTCTAGAATTTACTACTGGCGGGTCAAAATGACTAAATATAGACAATAATCGTATGTTATATGTCATGAACTCGTGAATTTTAGTATTCAGGAAATTATTTGGTAACGGATCGAAACCACTAAAATGGCCAAAAATCATGAGTTATAGCTCAAGAAATTGATAATTTTTGCCTTCATGAATTTATTACTAACGAGGAACAACTAAAAATAGACAATAATCATGGGTTATATCTCATGAACTTGTGAATTTTGGTATACAGAAAATTATTTGGCAACGTGTCAAAACCACTAAAAAAGGTCAAAAATAATGGGTTATAGCTCATGAAGGTCATGAATTTTGGCTTTCAGGAAATCTATGTCTACGTGCCGAAACAACTAAAAATTACAAAAAATCACGGGTTATAGTTGATGAAATTGCGAATTTTTGGCCCTTTTGAAATTATTTGCCAACGGGTAAAAACCACTAAAATTGGCAAGGGTTATAGCTCATATAATCGTGAATTTTGGCCTACGGAAAAGCTTTTTGCAGCTAGTTGAAACCACTAATAATGACAAAAATTTATTGGTTATAGCTCATGAAGCTATGAATTTTGCTTTCGAGAAATTATTTGCCAATGGGTCGAAACTGCTAAAATGGTAAGGGTTAAAACTTATATAATCATGAATTTTGGCCTTTACAAAAACATTTTACCAACGGGTTGAAACAACTAAAAATAGCAAAAAATTAGGGGATATAGCTCATGAAGCTATGAATTTTGCTTTCGAGAAATTAGTCGTCAATGGGTCAAAACCACTAAAAATGAAAAATAGTTAATGAAATCGTGAACTTTGTTCTGCAGGCAATTTGTTGCCTACAAGTCAAATGTACTAAAAATGACTAAAAATCATGCGTTATAACTCATGAAATCCTAAATATTTGCCTTTGTGAAATTATTTTATAACTCGTCGAAACCACTAAAAATACTCAAAAATTATGGGTTAGCTCAAGAAATCAATAAATTTGCCTCTTGGGAAATATTTGCTAACAGGTCGAAATAATAAAAAATTAGTCAAAAATCATGGGTTATAGCTCATGAAATTGTAAAATTTAGCCTTCAGGAAATTATTTGCCAATAAGCCGAAACCACTAACAATGGTAAAACATAGTGGGTTATAGCTCATCAAATCTTGAAGTTTTGGCTTTTAGGAAATTATTTACCAACAGGTTGAAGCCATTAAAAATGGTCAAAAATCATGGATGTAGCTCTTAAAATCATGAATTTTCACTTTCGAAAAATATTTTCCTATCGGTCGAAATGACTAAAATGACAAAAACTCTTGGGTTATGGCTTATGAAATCATATTTTAGCTTTTAAAAAATATTTGCCCACGGGTCAAAAAAACTAAAAAATGGCAAAAAATCATCAATTATAACTCATGAAGTCATGAATTTTGGCCTTCTTGAAATTACTTGCAAATGCGTCAAAACCACTAAAAAAGGCCAAAATTTGTGGGTTACAACTCATGAAATCATGAATTTTTGCCTTCACGAAATTATTTACCAACAGGTAAAAATGACTAAAAAATTGATAAAAAATTGTGGGTTTATGGCTCATGGAGCTGCAAATTTTAGCATTTGGGAAATTAGTTGCCTATGCGTCAAAACCACTGAAAATGGCAACAAATCATGGGTTATAACTAATGAAATCGTAAATTTTGGCCTCGAGGAAATTATTTGCCTCTAACCCATGAAATTGTGGATCATAATTCATGAAATTGTGAATTTTACCTCTGATAAATTACTCGCGAACATGTTGTAGAAGGTTAAAATGTATTTTTACGTAGGCTAATGTTTTGCTTAGATCTAAGAAGTGAACGCCCATGGGCTAACACATGGAATGGGCCTAAAGACAAGCCCACAACAAGCTATGGCGAAGGTTGCCTAACAAGACATGCAAACCTCACCATGCAGCCCATCTCGACCTAACCAAATCAAGCAAAGGTCTACTGTCAATTCATGCCGAGTTGAAAGGCATCATCAATCGGTCAAATGATGATTCGAATTTTGTTTTAAATTCAAACTCATAGACAAAGTTCCCTAACTAATGAACTTTGCCCATGGCAACCGAATTAGACCGAGTCATCCGCTTCCAAAGAAGACTTGCCCACGTCCTTTTGAGAGCTATTTTTTCAAGGTAATAACCATTCCCCTTTCAAGGTAATAACCGTTCCCCACTATCTCCTACTTTAATGGATCCTTAATCCACAATTAAAAGCCATTAACTCTCTCTTTTAGCCTATAAAAGGAGGGGAGATCCTTCATTTTGGAGCCCCTAGCCAACAACACACACGCATAGAGAGATCACCACCATTGCACTTACGATTCTATTGAGAAAAGCTGCTAAGAGAAACTGAGCTATCTTCCAAGCAACCAAATTCTCATCAATAGTAAAAAACTCGTCATCTTAGTCGGTGCGTCAATAGAATACAAGATTAACATTCCACTGGCACACAAAAAAGAACTCCCAGGAAATATAACTTTTTCTATAGTTTCATTGTAAATCTTCCTATTGTAATCTATGCTAATAGTAACTTTTAAAGAGCTGAAATAGAATGGCAACTCCACTGGGGACTTCTTTCTCCTCTAACAAGAAAATTGTGTCACACACTGACACTAAGACCCTTGGGTCTTTTGCTAAATTGCTGGTCACTGAATCGCTGGTCATTGAATTCGACGAAGCAAAGTTTGAGGAATTCATTTCTAAGAACCCAACTTCATCAATGGTGACTATACAGAGTAGTCGTAAAATTCACCGCAGTGTGGATCTCGGGTCTAAACTGACTCCCGCGTGTGAAAGGGCGACCTTCGCCAAGGACAATTTGAGCTTAGCTGAAAGCTGAACAAACTTTGCCAAGAGTAAAGAAACTCAACCCTCATTTCTAGCGAAGGTCAAGAAGTTATCACATCTCTTGAACTCGGATATTAATCCACAACTCCTTTAGGAGTTTGATTTCAGCAAAGTTGGTACTGAAATATGTCCTCAACTTGGAACTAATGTTGATCTTAGAGAATTCATATCTCTGAAAGGAGCCCGCCAATGTCAGCATTGTGCGACCCTCAAAGAAGTAGTTTCAGCTGTTCCAAAGAGTTGCCATTACAAAGCTATTCCTAAAAAGGTATCCGTCTTCAACTATCTTAGTCATGTTCCTGAGCCTTCAGAGGTTTGGACTAGACGACGACGACGACGTGCCTGAAGGGGGTAAAACACAAGTATTCACTATCAATATGACAAGTGTAACTTCTAAAGATGAGGAAGAGAGTATAGATAGCTTGCCTGATCTAGTGTATTCTCCTAGTACTGGATCCATATTACCAGAAGCTGATGGTGTGTATCGTCACACTAGGCTAAGACAAAGAATAGTGATCCCTTTCTACTACTCTTCCCTTCACACGCGGACATCGCAGACTTCATCTTAGATGAGCCAACCCACATCTAGCGACGCCAACTCTGCAAAAATATTAAATGCAACCCCTAGTTCAAGTCAAGAATGACGATAATTCAAGTCAAGAATGATGATTGGAGGTAGAATCGACGGATCAAGAAGATCTTCTTGCTCAAATGGCAGCTTAAAAGAAAGATTCTGATGAGCAGATCGATCACTTGAAGAAGATGATTGGACAACGTTTGATGGCATCTCAGCCTCAACTAAGTTCTTCAAAAGGGAAGAAGTCAATTGGTGAATCCTCCCAAGAAGAAGATCAAGAACATCAAGACGATGCAGATTCTCAACATGTGGGATCAGAGATGATGACACCTTCAAAGCCAAGCAAGGAAGCAAAGGCCTTGGAGGATATCCAATAGTAGCTCAACGTTCTTTCTCAATGAACCGAGCTCAAGATGGTTGGAATCATCCGACCTTATCCTGTCGAGTGGGAAATGGTTCCTTACTCGATGAAATTTAAGCCTCCTACGTTGTATACGTTTGATGGCAAATTCTCTGAACCAACATATCTACTAATTTCACCAACTAACTAGGAACATAGTAGGTAACAATGCCATTAAGACACGATTGTTCATTGGCACCCTTTAGGGCCTTTGATTAGTTCTAGAATTTGCTTGAGGGTTCAATCAGATCATGGGCAGATATAGAATCAAAGTTCTCTCGCAATTTCATGAGGATCAATCCATTGTCACCATGCCCAAACCCCTTTTTGAGAAGCAAAACGTAAATGAGACAGTCAAAGAGTACATTGGGAGATACCGCAATCTGATATTGCGATGTTGAGATATGCCTCTGCCGATGTTACTTCAGACTTGTCGACACAATTTCGTGTCACGGGTTGAAGCTCACATGGGTGCTGTTACAAACCACACATGGAAGGATTTCATGGAACAAGCTGAGATGGCAGAAAAATCATCAGAATGTTTCAACAAGTTCAAGCCCTGCACTCACCTCAAGGGCTATAATGGTAAACAAGGGTGAACTTCACAACCGAAAGATAAGGAGACTTTCACAGTTGGGCTTCAAAACCCCAATAAAAACCAGCAAAGAGAACCAAAGAAGAACTTTCAGCAAAATTATTCATTCAAGGATGAACATAGAGTCGCCATGTTCCAAGTGCTCAACAAAGGGAATCGGTTAAAGCTTCTTGAAGCTTGATGCCCTGAAGAAGTCGGAAAGACTGATGACCCTAACTACTATCATTATCACAGAATGTTGTGACACTCGACAAAGAACTGCTACATCCTCAAGGATAAAATCTAGATCTTCGTCAAATCAGGGATCCTTAAGCTCAAACCTGAGCAAAGGAAAGTTACTGCCAACATGGTGACTCTTCAATTTGGCTCCATACCAGAAAATCCATGCCCAAAATGATGTTGTCCCCATTCCTACTACAAAGATGGAAGTAGTCAACTATGACCAACAAAACTGACAAAGCCAAGGCTTAGTCCCTCTCACTACAATGAGAGGTGAAATGATTTAGGTACGTCCCGACCTTCTCCAAGATGAGGATTGGACTCTTCAGAAGTCCAAGAACAAGTACAAGATGAAGTCTTGCAATGCCATCTCCACAATCGTTGAAGAAGAATCTTTACATGTCACTTCACTCACCGATTCAGAGGGGGAGAAAGTGGCCATGGCAAGGACAAGATCTAGCTGAGGTTATTTAAAGAACTACGATCAACTAGGACCTTCAAAACAACCCGAACCCGTCAAGTAAAAAGAGACTCGGTTTGACAAGACTTTGTAGCGTCCCTCAAATGACCAAAACTCATGGGTTATAACTTAAGAAATCGTGAATATTAGCCTTCGAGAAATTATTTGCCAACGGGTCAAAGCCATTAAACATGACTAAAAATCATCAGTGATAGGTCATGAAATCGTGAATTTTGGCTTTCATGAAATTATTTCCCAACACGTCCAAACCACTAAAAGTAGCAAAAAAAACATGGGTTATGGCTCATGAAATCATCAATTTTGTCTCGGAAGAAATTATTTACCAACGGGTCAAAACCATTGAAAATAGCCAAAAATCGAAGGTTATAGCTCATGAAATCCTAGATTTTGGCCTTCCAGAGATTATTTGCCTATAGGTTGAAACTATAAAAATGGTCAAAATTCATGGGTTATAGCTCCTGAAAATTTAAATTTTTACCACCAGGAAAATATTTGCTAACGACCCGAAACCACAAATAATGATAAAAATTTGTGGGTTATAGCTCATGAAGTCTGGAATTTTTATTTTTTAGAAAATTTGCCAATGAGTCGAATTCACTAAAAAAGGCAAAGAGCTAATGAAATCATGAATTTTGGATTTCAAGAAATTATTTGACTACAAGTCAAACGCACTAAAAATGTTAAAACAAATTATGGATTATAGCTCATAAAATCATGAATTTTTGCCTCTATGAAACTGTGCAAACAACCAAAAATGGGCTAAAATCATGAGCTATAGCTCATGAAATCGTGAAGTTTGCTCCCTAGGAAATTTTTTACTTGTAGGTCGAAACCATTAAAAATACCAAAAATTTAGGGTATGAAATCGTGAATTTTAGCCACCTCAAAATTTTTTGCTAATAGATTAAAACCAAAAAAATATGCCAAAAACTCGTGGGTTATAGCTCGTGAAATCGTGAAAATTGGCCTTCGGGAAATTATTTGCCAATGGGTCGAAAGCACTAAAAATGGCCAAACATCATGGGTTATAGCTTATTAAATCGTGAAGTTTGAATTCTAGAAAATTATTTGCCAATAGGTCGAAACTACTAAAACAGGCTAAAAATCATGGGTTATATCTCATGAAATCATGAATTTTAGCCTCAAAAAAATTATTTGCCTATAGGTTGAAACCACTTAAAATAGTAGAAAGTCATGCATTATAGCTGATGAAATTGTGAATTTTAGTCTTTGTGAAATTGCTTGGAAACGGGTTAAAATCACTAAAAATGGCTAGAAATTATGGATTATAGCTTACGAAGTCACAAATTTTAGCTTCTAGGAAATTATTTGCCTTAGGGCAAAACCACCAAAAACGGCCAAAAATCATGGCTTATAGCTAGGGGAGTCTAAACGGCCCGGCCCGGCCTGGCCCAGCCTGAAAAACTAGGTCCGGGCTGAGCAAAACCGGGGCTCGGACCCGGACCCGGGTGGATCGGGCCGGCTCAGTTTTTTTTATTTTTAATTTTTTTAATTTTTTCTTTAAAAATTAAGATTTTTTAAAAAAATAAAATTTTAAGAGTAATTAAAAATAAAATTTGTAAAATTTTGATAAAAAATCAATCATACTAAGTGTTTACTAAATAGTAGAAAATTATATTCTATTAGTATATAGTTATATTATATGTAAAGTGTACATTAATGATCATATCATACTATAATTATATATAGTTATACATTAGAAATGTATATGTAAGTATATATAAGTATA
>JBAKGM010000279.1:18921483-18947209 GCA_037177215.1 Asparagus racemosus | reverse complement strand
GGGAAGGGAAGGGGGGGGAAAAGTTGGAACTGTGACCCCCCCCCCCCCCCCCCCCCCGCCCTGCCCCCACTCCACAATCTGGACGAGAGGAACACACACTGACAGATTGGTTTTTAAAAAAGTAAAGCGTTAAGCAGATAATCCCTTAGTAAAAATATCCGCAAGCTGAAGCTGTGTCAGAACATATCGAACTTCCAAATCACCATGAGCAACTCTCTCCCGAACAAAGTGATAGTCGACCTTGATATGCTTGCTACGATCATGAAGAACATGACTTGTCGTGATGTAGGTGGCACTAATATTGTCACAAAAAAGAGTCACGGGATGACGAAGAACAATCCCAAGTTCGATCAACAACCCTTGTTTGGGATGTGATTATCCAATGGAAGGTGTGGTAGGAGTCAACATAGGAATTGACGTCGACTAGAGATTTGGGATCTAGGAAAAGGCATAGGAGATCGGGATTGCTGTCGAACTCGAAGAGAACATAGGGGTTGATGTCGAGGTCAGAGGAAGTGTCAAGGTGTAGATGGTTGAACTCGAAGGCACAGGAACTGTCGAGGTGGAGATGGTTGAACTCGAAGACACATGAACTGTCGAGGTTGGGATCCATGTTAAACTTGAAGAGGAACTTGAAGCCATGATTCGTTAAAAAAGAAAAAGAAAAAGAAAAAAATTGCTAGGGTTTCACTGAGGCTCTGATACCATATGAAAGTGTTAATGGTGGCTCGGAGAGCCCATCTGGGAGACCGTCGCCAACCACAGCTACAATGCCGCCGCCTACTTCTGGTCCGGCAGCCAGGTCAAGAAAGGTTCGTGGACTCTGAAATTCTGTCCGGCGTTCATCGCCACCGAACCATTCGAAGAGAGCGTCGACAACGTGCTCAGCTACTTCGACCTACCAAAACCCGACATTCCAATCCTCACCGGGCTCTACTTAACGGATCTGATAAACAGGGACATCAATACGGACCTGATCACCCGAGATTACTAAAGCCGTCGCCCATGCAGACCGCATGATTGGCCCGGCTGATCTCCGGGCTCGAACACCGAGGGATCTTCGAGGATACTACGATAATCCTGCTTGGCAATCATGGAACGGTCAGCACCTGCGATGGAAAGTACATATATCTCGAGGATTTGTCACCGTGGATTCAGATTCTGAGGAGTTGGTTCAGATTCAGTGGCAAGTTCTCCCCAGTGTTAACTTCCATTGACAGTCTCAGCGGCTGATGTTGTAGCGAAAATGAACAACGGCCTGAGCTCCGGTAAAGTTACCAACGGAGATAGACTGAAAATATATCTTAAGGAGGACTTGCCAGCGAGGTTGCATTACTCGGCGAGTGACCGTACTCCAGCGGTTATTGGGTTGGTGGAGGAAGGGATACACGGCGGTGTGCCATAGGAGTTCGGGGGCGGAGCGCGCTGGAGTTCATGGATATGATAATGAGCTGTTTTCTATGAGTATATTTTGCAGGGCATGGGTCTAGGCTTAAGAGAGGGAAGAAGGTGAAGTCTTTTGTGAACGTTGAGGTTTATAATTTGATTGTCTCTACTCTCGGGCTGAAGGGAGCACCTAATAACGGGTCGGATTCAATTGCAAATTCTGCGTTGTTGCCAACAGCTTGAGGACGGAGTCACGGATGCTTGTATGTAATTTCACAAGTGTGGATTTGGTTTCATTCTGTTATGACAAGTAAATGTCCTCCCACTACTAGACAATATAGTATGTGAGTCCTGAATTATAATCAGAAAGACGTAATTCTATTTATGCAAAAGATTTTGATTTGACCTCAATTTTATCGTCACATAATATGAGCAATCAAGATCTTCAAATATGTTTCCAGGTCTCCTGCCAAATTATAGAAAACAGTAACAGAAGATGAGAACTTACACGTCAATTGACGTAACCTAACATATTCCAAAGTCATACAACTTCTAATCTTTTTTGCCATATCTTCATTTATTTTCCAACATAACAAAATTCTTATTGCTCAATGTGGGTTTTTCACTTGTACATGTAATTTCTGCAATACCTTTCTTATTTGGTAGCCTACAAGGAACAACAACAGAATTGCTTGATAACAAGAAGTTTTGCATCAATACTATCCCATAAATATTTGGTTCGTACTTTATAGGACACTTACATATCCCAACACTCTATAGATGAGATGTACCACTTACAATCTTGAAGTTTGCTGGCTGAATGCAGGATCAATACATACCACTACCTGTAATTTCGATATTAGGTTGTAATCTTTAATTCTAATTCATGATAAAAGAAATGATGATCAACTTTATAAACATATACAACACAAGAAATTAGTAAGTTACCTTGCCAAGGCTAGAACCAGAATGCAGATATTCGACTGCATCTGCTACAGAGTTGACACCAATGAATTTCTTCGGATCCACGGCGACCTGTCAGAAAATCCAAAAAAAAAAAAGGAAAATTAGATTAAAACAATCAGAAACTCAGTATTTCCTTTATTTTGTGAAATAGTGTATGTGGCAGAAAGTGTCGTCTTCAGGAAGGAACTCCCTCATCAACCAATAAGTGATCTTTGTTTCAATAGTTGGAAATAGAATTAGTACAGAACAGTAGCTAAGTAGTAGTTGAATAATAGAATCTTTAGGAATAATGCTATACCCAAAGGAGAGGAGTCTCAGTAGGAGTCTCACATGCACTCTTCTACTTATGTTTCATTAACCTCTCATTATGAAAGGCCATGCTCCCCCAGGCGCTCCCAAAACCTAGATGGGCAGCCTAGGTACTACGTACTGCCTAGGCGCTAGGCGCTAGGTGGGTGGCCTAGGTACCGGTTAGGCGAAGGCTTTTTAAAACATTGACCACTAGTAATCAGATCCTAAAAAAACACTCTTAAATGCTATTCCAATGGAACATGCTTATCACCATCAAGAGGAAAAAAGCTTCTAACACTATATGTATAGGTCTTGTAATAGAGCGCAATTATTCTCAAGACTAGATCGACTACAAAATCACATAGGCAACGAGAGAAAAAGAATCCCAAAGGTCCACAAACAAGACTTGGTTTGACTACTTGGAGGTTGCATAATTTACAAATTATGAAGTTGATAGATGGTAATTAATGGAGCAAGAAAGACAAAAGGTAGGCCTACGGAAACATGCTTCAACTAATATCACAAAAACTGTGATTAGAAAAAATAAAGTTAGATATTCTTTTAACTCAACCTGGACACTTATGCTGAAGAATATTTCAACTAAGTCACCAGACTCACATGCATGCACCTTGTTAAGTGCATAAATGTTTTATAAGTGCATAAATGTTTTATAAGTAACACTTCTATATGCTACAAACAGTTGAAAGTGCAATCAGTTGGTGATATTAAAAAAGGTTAATGGTCTGCCGATGTACTGCAATCCAGGTCTCTATCATCCTATTGAGGATATCTTGTGCCTTTTTGCATGTGAAGGAGATCTTAGTATGATCAACCTACTGCTAGTACAATTACTGTGCAGAAGTCTCAGATACTATGATAAACATCATGTGCTACTCACCTAACATAGTTATTTGGCGTTGCAGAGATATCTGTATGATATAAGTGGCTCAATGAGCCCACCTGTGTTAGTCCTATAGACCCTGTTTAAATTATTTAGACTATTACAGCATGTACAAGGAATCTGATATATTCTGAAACAAAAGAATGTTCTGAGAAAGAACAATTAACTTAATGATGGTAAAAAGAAAAAAATACCTTAAGCTTTCCTGAGGAGAAGAGATCAAATAATTTATCAAGATGCTCCTGCCAAAACTGACTGTATTGAACTAGGAAAAAGCCAGCCTGCAATATAAATAATAGCCCAAGCACCGATCTTTGTTAGATGAGTATATGAAAATTGTTGATGTGGATTCAGAAATAGAGTACATACTAATGACAGTCCCCCTCCATCCAACCTCCTATCTATCTATCTATGTACTTATCTATCTATCTATACGAACACATAAAAAATAACAGAGAAAATGTTTAGAATTGGCTATTTTTGAGAATATGAATATATTTATTCAGATTATTACAATTTCAATAAAAGTAACTTTTACAAATTTTCATTGAGAGATCGACCATATAGATAGTAAATTTTAATAGGGTAAAAGATAAAACATTTTATTTAATGTGAAGACAGCCATGTCTGCATGTGTACAGATATAGGTAGACTAGGATCCCTTGGGAGTGACTTTTAGCCAAATCCGTCCTATTGGAAATCAATATGGGGCATCCACTTTTACAATAATAGCCTCTGTCATCTCTTAGCAGCTCAAATTTCTAAATGAAACATCACCTCATAAATATTACTCTATGTATTTATACGCACATACGCACCACACACACACACACACACGAGTATTATGTTTCTACTAAATTCTTATTTTCGTAAAGGTGTGTAACTTTCAGGATGCTAATAAAAACTTCATGACAAAACTCAAGTGACAAAAACTAGCAATCACTAGAGCTGCTTTCCAGTTTACAAATCATCTATTCATGCATTTAAAATCTGAAGGAGAGGATCCAGTTTTACATGAATCACTAACAGAATCATAAATTTAAACCGAGTAATATGTGCCCATAGAAACCAAAGACTTTAATAATTACGCTTTACCTATGTAAATATGCAAAACGTTGCAGTGAACACATGAGCATACAAGTAGCTATCCGCATATATGCAATAACTATGCTCATGAAATACAAGGAAAATATAGCATTCAAATAACTTCAAAATACAGCATAAATTACTCAGTCCTACATGTTTAAGAACTCAAAATTTACTTACCACAGTTTGGCTTTTTGCTAGAATCTTTTCGCACAACCCAGTATAGGTCAATGGCTTCCATCCATGTTCTCCTTGGTACTGAACCATGAAGGATTTCATTTATGAGCAATGAAGATGAATTTACATGTTATTATATATAAAACATGAAAATATGATCCACTTAATGCTTCTTCATAATTGTTTCTTGCAAATAAAATTTGTAGCAACCAAAATTCAAATCATGTAACAGCTTGCTCTTCCTGGCTTTTCGAACTGTCTTATGTGGCAAGCAAGGGGCTGTGCCGCTTAGTTTCCAACTCAGACTAGCTTTCTCAGCAATAACTCCATTAATGAGCAGAAGAGACCTAACCAACATTTAAATTTTCATTTGATGAGTGTCAAAGGACAATCTCCCCACTGCACCAAAATTCGCAAGTCGTGGTGAGGGTTGAGGTTATAATTTTATACTCTAATATGCGGTTGAATGCCCTTTTATGGTAGAAACCTAGACTCATGTGCGGTGTCAATTTTTTTAACATACAATTGGAAATTTGTGGCTAGCAAGATCGAACCTAGGTGCGCTAATACCATGCCACTACACCTAAACTCCAAAGTTGTGGTGAGGATTGAGGGTTATAATTTTATATTCTAACCGTGAGTGATGGTAGAAAGTATGTAAAACATCATTATAAGTAGTTAACAGTATTAAGCATATAGATAAGCATACACAATTGAGCAAGGATAAGCATATAGATAAGCATACACATGGAAACAACATACATATAATCCGCACCCCTCTCCTGCTCCCCCCCCCCCCCAAAATCCCACACACAACCCCACACACAAAATCCAAAATTTAATAACTCCCATGTCTGCCACATAAATGCTTATCACTTGGAAACATCATGTCCGCGACACCAAAATAATAGCTTATTTATGTCTTCTAACTTAAACAACATGACTTCCCCTATTTATGTGATTTAACATGTTTAAGCACAATACAAAAACTAACTGATGGTCAATATAGCATGCCATGGGAAAGAGCCCTGCAATCAGTAGAACAAAGTTGTTTCGTCATTTATAACATGTAAAAGTGAGGTAGAGAAGGGAACAGCTAGGTTGGACTACTATGGATATGGTATATGGACATGATGAAAGACAGATGTAAGCTATGTCAAATTCTGAAAATCAAGGGTATAGTACGTTATCAAAGGACCCTACCACTACGCCACTAAAGTTGTGGTGAGGATTGATGGTTATAATATTATACTATAAGATGCCCCCGCTAGCTGAGGCAAAGGACCCTACCACTACACCAAAACTCTGAAGTTGCAGTGAGGGTTGAGGGTTATAAGTTTATACTCACAATAAGTTGAGGGCCCTTTCATGGGCCGAAACCTAGAATCACAAAGTGGTATCTTTTTTTCCTACATCACTTAAGAAATTTGTGGCCATTAAGATTCGAACTTGGGTTGCTCTGTTACCAAGTCAAAGGACCTTACCACTTCACTAAAACTCTAAAGTTTGCACATGCCCAGGGGAAAATAATTCTGTCTATAACTTTTTATTTATTATAATTTAGAAACATGCAAATGCAGAATGAAGTGATGTACAAAATTCAAAAGTTGCAGAAAATAACCTGAGAGATCATTCCTATTACAATTAGCCGTCCATAAACTGCTAGTGCATTTAAACATAAATCAAACATTTCACCACCAACAGATTCATAGATAATATCAACTCCTTTAGGATATTCTTTCTTCAGGACCTGTAAAAAAAAGAAGGCCAGCAAAATTCATCTATTAAAATGTACTGACAGCTAAATTATTACATGCTGAGATCTCGTCACTACAATTATAAGAATCAATGCTAATAAGGCTCTAGTAAGAAAAATAATCAGGAATGAATACAACAGAAATTTCACAACTACAAGGTATGATGACAATTTCATAATTACAAAGTATGGTCCGCTAAGTAAGACAGCACAAAACAGTAGGTGATATTTAGGAGAACTATCATATGTAGACCGGATTCGGATTCTCTCCACTACAGAAAAGTAGTGGAGAGACCACTACTATATCACAACCTTTTATTTGTTTAATCGATGGTTGTGATTTATTTTTGAGTGTATGTTAGGAAAGACTGCAATTCATAAGGGTATGGTGAGTGTTAGAATTAAAATGAATCATGACCACTCAGTAGATAAATCAATGGCTATAGCTAAAGTAGTGGTCTCTCCACAACTTTTTTAGTAGTGGAGAAGATCCAAATCCATGTAGACCCGTTAGTTTCTTTCTTGCTCATCATTTTACAAACTATATCTGTTACTTTGAATATTCACCATGTCCTTCATATTTATCGAATATTATATGTTCTCAGTCCAGACACAGGTCCGATCCATATATGTCTGGTAACTACGGTTTCAGGTGGATGTTTAGTCTGCCAAAGGAATGACATTGAAATTTACTCAAATATTAGAAAGAGAGAAACAAATTAGATTAATATGCTAAGAACCACAGTGGCAAAAGCATTAACCGCATTTTAGGAACTACATGCACTTTCCTATTTGAGCTACAAGCTAAAAACTTATCTCACCATAAATTAATCATGTACATATTTTCCACTATGGGAATAAATCAGAATCTCATGACTTTGAAAAACCAGAAACACTTAAATTTGAACAGAGTGAGACAATCATAAATCTCTCCACTTTGGCATGGATAGGGTCCAAGCCAACTAGCCATGAATAAAACCTTGTTACTTGGTTCAAAAAAGTAGCCACCTAGTTGCATTACAATTATCTAAGAGAACTTTGTAAGGAACCTTGTTCAACAACTTTTATCCTGCTGCTCTGAGACGCTTAATATGGCACAGAAAAGTAGACATTGTTCTGTTACTCTTCAGAAATATAACCATTAGGGAAAATTTGGCAGATTCTCGTGAGATGTTCATATGCAGCTAAGTCCCGTCTGGATCAGACTTTTCTTAGACACCCTGGACAGACCCAGTTGCCACCCCAAATCATCTAATACTGCCTATTTCTATTTATCTCCCATATTAAGTGCATTTTTCAAGCTTCCAAGTGACTATTATCATCAGATTAGAACTCTGATTTAACTTCTTGATTTCAACAATTCTATTTATCAACTTTTGAGCAAAACACAGTTCAAGTGATAATAATGAACAGTACCAATTACTGCAGAAGAAAGTAAATTATGTATAGAAAATGCATGTAAACACAGACAAATAATTTCAAAGAATGTCTAAGCATACATGTTTTATATCTTCCTTCTTATAATCAATAACGCGATCAACACCCAGGGAGCTCAATAGTTCAGCTTTTTTAGCACCTCCACATGTAGCAACTACTCTATTTCCAGCCAGTTTTGCTAGCTACAAAAAATACAAAACTTATATCAGCTAGAGAACATTTTAAAAGTGATATAAATGGTCAGTGGTCACAGATCTGAAATCAAAATCTACACCAGTATCAGATTGTTGTTATAATTCGAGAATGGTTTAAGAGTCAAATAAAACAATGTTCATTTTAACAGAAGTCACTAAGAATCTTACATTTACAATCACTGACAGGAAAAAGAAAAAAAATTTTATAGAAACATGAGACTGCAGAAATGGCTCCAAACTGAAAGCATCTAGCATATTAGAAATAAGCAAACATATAAAAAAGGGAGTACTTATTTGACTTGAATCGAAGTGTGATGAGAACAAATGGAAGCACTAACATGGAGTAAGTGACAAGGAGCATAATATATGCATCACTGTCACGATGCATTTGAATCTTGTCAGAATGTGAGTTGTAACAGGTCTCACAATTGGCACTAGTGCACCCAACATTCCAGGAACCCATAAGAATATGATTCTTGGTAAGATAGGAGGATCTTTCAAATACCATCAATCAGGAATCTCACTTTTCTTTTTCAATGTATTTTCGAAGAATGCAGCGACACAGTACCTTTCTTTCTACCTGCAGGACATGCAGAATGAGATAATCCTTCCTTGGTTACATCTATCTTAACTTTCTAAATCCTCCCCCGTCTTTTTTGCTCTATTCAACCCTAATCTCAGCTAGACTTCCTTTTGCGCATGAAACCACATCCTCTCCTATCTTCTCCTCTTCTGTTCTTCTCCCATAGCTGATGCAAGACTTCCTTCATCTTTCCTTACATTGCCGGCAGACATCATCTTTTTGTTAAGGTTCCAGTAATGGTCAAAGTTTACAAACACATCAATGCAACATTCCAAAGAATCCAATGCATGGGAATCATCCCCCAGATACCACATGGGGAATGTTGCATTTCGTACACAAAATACACTGTATATGACTGAAACTGGAGTATAATGAATCCTCAATGCATGTCAATGTTACTTATGGAAACAATTAAGATTTAATAAGTTTCAGAATTCTTTATATGAAGCTTCTCTAAATTACAAAATCTGCTGAGTGTCTGAACAATTGAGGGAGGCAGAAGAATAGCTACAAATAAGCATCAACTTCATAGTTTCCATTTAAAATAAAAACAACGAACATTGTCAAAACAGAAACATTCATAGCTAGAGATCTAGTAAGATAATGAAGCACAGACAATTATTCCCTGAAAATATATATGGGAAAGAACATGTGAAGGAAGTAGCAAAAAAAAAAGTATTATAGGCATTATTACTTATGAGGTACATTTAACGATCATAATTACTCCTTTCTTCTCAGTGCATACAAAAATAATGAAATTACAAGAATACTTCTTAAGACATGCCCTGCTCAAGCTGAGCATGTAGATCATATATGCTAAATTTGTCAGAAATATATACCACTGAGCTGTCAAGGTGTAAATACCTTACGTGCTTAAGGCACAAGACACAAGGCAGTTGGTGAGACATACGTCTTACTGAACTTCACTGAAGTAAGGCGTAACCGCAACCATGAATAATTTTCTTAGTATTTAAACAAAATAATAATTAAAATTGAGATGAATCAAATTAATATCCTTATGTCATTAAGTACATGATGATTATAATTAATAAATTAGGTAACTCCCTTTCCATGTCAGAAGTTTCCTTATGGAAAGTGGCTAAGAATCTACAGTTCTGTGAAATGCTTTGTTAACAATGTTCAGAGAGAGAGGTGCAAGGTAAAAGAAGATAACGTAGTATTGAGGCAAAGCATAGAAAAGGAAGAAGCGAAGAGAATAGGATGACGAAAGGAAAAAGGAAAGGAACACAATGAAGCAACCATACCAAAAGCCAAAAACTTTACGAATTATACTTAAGAAGAAGAAGAGAAAAATAAGAGAAGAAAAGGTGTAAAAAGGCTAATAGAGAAGTAAAAAAAAGTAAAGAAACAGAAATTAGATTTCTAAATTATAAATAAAAGTTGTTGCTGATGTAAAAGTAACATTAAGTTGTGACTCCACAATTGTAGTTTCATATAAATCAGTGGTAATGACAATAGAAAGTGGAGCCATAGAAGAGAAAGAAGAGGGAGGAGACAAGAGAGCAGGAGAGAAAAGTCCAAGGAAAAAGGGGCAGCAGCAGAAGAGCAGGTGAAAGAGGAGAAGAGAACAAACAATACAATAGATGCTCCATTTTCCTTGGAGTATTTCCATCAAAGTCCCCTAATAACTGCACATATCAAACATCAGACAATTATAGTGCTAGCACATACTTCTATGTCAAAGAATGTATTCGTAGAAATGCTAGAAGAAAAAGGGATACTGAGCTGTAACAAAAGCTATTTCTTTAAAAGAGTCAGTTTTCAATGGATATTTTTTTTAAAAAAAAAGTGAGACAAACAAGAAAATCATGGAATAATTGTATTTTCTGTGGCTAAAAGCCAATGTTGGAATATGAAGAATTCCAAAGTAATGAATTAGTATCTATGTCAAAAAATGTACTCGTAGAAATGCTAGAAGAAAAAGGGATATTAAGGTATAACAAAAGCTATTTCTTTAGCAGAGGCAGCTTTCACTGGATATTAAAAAAAACAGAAGTGCGACAAACAAGAAAATCATGGAATAATAGGATTTTCCGTGGCTAAAAGCCAATATTGGGATATGAAGAATTCCAAAGTAACGTATTAGTATATTGAACCTCCCTCCCTCCCTCCCTCCCTCCAGAAAACAACACTCATTAATTTGAACTAGAATCTCATCGATCATAATCACCTTAGTCCTTCTAAAAGCTTCATCAATCAAATTATATGAAGCTTACATACACAGTGCATATCTAGTTATCTACATTAACAGCAGTAAAAGCTTTGTCCAACACAAAATTTAAAGAAGATTATGTATTGCACAGACATTGTAACCATATACCATTCGAAATTATAAATAAATAAATAAAGTATTAATCAAGCCATACGAAAAGTAAATGGATGTTGTTGTGATGTTCAATATTAGTTAGAATGCTTAATTTCTTTTAAATTATGAGTTTCGTATATTAATATTTGTGTAACGCTAAATTTTCACCACGTAGCACAAGAGACCAGTACATCATTTCCATTTATCAGCACCAAGTGAACTCAACAGGAAAACTAGTAAATCTACATGAATAAATACATAAACATACAGCAACTGCTGCATGTATATCACTAACCTGAACAGCAAATTGTCCAGTCCCACCAGCTGCTGCTGTAACAAGAACTGCTTGTTCAGATTCCATCTGCCCAGCCTAAAATTGCGGAAGATAATTTATTTTCAAGATAAGGATAAATATTCATAATGCTGAATCACTCATAATGCTGAATCACAGATAATCAAGCCTAACAGTTGATGTCATAGAAACCTCCATGAACCAAAAAAAAACATAATTTACTAGAAATGATTGATAAAGATAGAAGATATAGAAGTGCTGAGTAGTCTTCAAATGCCCTATCTCTTCTGTCACATCCTTATTCTTTGGAAGCATAATTTGTTACGTCCGAAGATGACGTAAGGCTAACTACTAACAAAAGGAATAGGAAGCTGGACTTCCACAAGTACTGCTGCAAAGTAGGATATTTCTTTCAATGATAATTGCTTGGGAAACTTTTCCAACCTCATATCTTTATCTTTCAATATCTGTCAGTTGCTTAAAATCCAGGAACTTGTAGATCCTGAAGGTGAAAGAACAAGCTCTAAGGGAGGTTTGATGATTATTAAATATAGTCAAAAAATTAAGAGTTAATTATTTGCTTTATGAATTACTTCTTTGATAAAAGTTAAAAGTTGCCAATTGTTACCCTATTTGCAATAGAAGCTATCGGTTAGGTTGGGTTTGGCGAAAAACTATAAGATGAAACATTTGTTTGAAGAGGGAGTAAGGGTTGAATCACCCCAGCAATAAGACTTCTGCAAATACACATATACAAGGCAGTGTATTAGTTTGAATAGGAGCCATGTTAGGGGGAGGGACAGCCATTGAACCTCGTCCAGGATCCTGGGACATAATATAACTATTCCCTTGTTATATCAGACCTTTCAAAAAGAGTAACATAACTTTTCTAAGGGTACATTTATATTGAAGAAGATACTGAAGAAGTTGAAGAAAAACTATAAGAGAACTATAGAACAAACCTTTTCTAAAGCAATTGAAGCTGTCAAACCAGATGTAAGCATTGCAACAACCTCTGGATCTGGCCTGGGCACGGGAAGTAGATGTTTTGCAGGAACCTGCATAATCCAAGTAAGAAACAAAAAGAGAAAGTTAGTGAGATATGGATAAGTAAAATACTTAAAATACCAACAAATGAACAGAGTTATAGAAAAATGTCAAAATAACTAAGGTAATAACTAAGTACCATCGTGAATTCAGCATAGCTGCCAAAAGTCATAAAAGCAACAGGGGTGCCAACTTTCAAGGTTACAGAATCTCCAACAGCCGCAATTAAGCCGACAGCCTACAATAGAAGAATGTTAAGCAATTATAAATAATAATAAAAACCTCCATTATCACCTTTTATGTGGTGATGCAATTGAAAATCATCAATCAAAGTCCTTCATTTATTTATTAAGTTTCTGTACACTATGACCAATCCACAATTTAAAGACACTCCTTTATCTACATACTGGCCAAGAATTTTAGACATATCATTGCTGAATATCCTTCTTGAATAGGTGCCTTGGTTTGTGCGGATCGATGGTTAAGTGACCAGTCCAGTATCCAGCATTCAGTGTGACATTATGAGCAGCAGATCATGGCAATTGTGATGCAACGTTTGCATCTACATTAGTTATTCGGTTAATTATGAGTTACTTTCACCAGCACTAAAGCTAGGCAACGCCGGGCATTTGAGCTGAGCTAACAAGGTAGGATGTTACTGTACAAATCGGGCTGCACAAAGTATGTGGTGAACTGATGATGATTAATTATTTAGCAGAATGATCTTTCTTATAAAATTAGGGACCGACAGGAATTATCATTGTAATATACTAGCATGGTCAGTGCATATAAATCAAATTGTCATTAACTAAATAACCTAGCATTAAACCTAAGCTTACCTACACATGCACCTTGCGCTACACCTTCACGCATACTCTAAAGCACTAAAGAGTAAGTGTAGGAACTTTACACCAACTTACATAAATTGATCCCTCCCTCTCTACTGGTTTATGTAAACCCCAAGCTGCTATAGCAAGATGTGGCTTGCAGGTTATGTTGTAAGGGAACGGGTACCGGTACAAGACATGCAGTGGCGGATCCAGGATTTCTAGGAAGCGATGTCACCACATAATTAATGATTAAAAAAATTTACAATTGTCTCTGATGAATTTTTATATTCGTAAAAAAAGTACATAATTGCATCATTAGTAACACTATCAAATTTGTCACTAGTAACGGACTCTCATGTTATGAACTTGAATTGAAAGGTGAGTTTTTCAGCGGATAAATTTCAGGAAAAAAAAACCCTTGAGTTTGGGCATTTCTCAGATAAACACCTTTAAGTTTCAAACCATCACAAAACCCTCCTTAGGTTTTGGGTTCTCAGGAATCCCCCTTCAACTTTCAACATCTTTGAAAAGAACCCCTTAACGAGATGTTAACCGTAGATTTCAGTGGGTGGGTAAAATTATGCAATAAGATATTTTTGCTAGTGAAACCTGTAGTTCACACTTTTTTTAGGGTGTTTTTGACAACCATTGAAAGTTAAATGGGGTTTTCAGAGAACGTCAAAAGTTAAGGTCGGTTTTATGACATTTTAAAAGTTAAGGAGAGTTATCTAAGAAATCCCCAAATGCTAAGTGGTTCTTGATCCTCCTTAGCCATGATCCCACTTTGGTCAAAGTGGATCCGCTAGTGGGGACATGGCAATTTCATAAAAGTAGGGCTAATTTGCATAGGTACGGGTATGGGTGCAGGTGGGTAAGGGACAACGCAGAACATATATAATAACAGAGCATGAGACCCCAGTTTTGATCAAATTAGTTATTTTCCTCCCCTTCTTGGACATTATTTTCTAGTTAAAGCAACACAACATATTCGGTCTTCACTTCTCATAACAAAAAATTGCTGCAAAGGAATCTATTCTTATTGAAAATAAACACACCTCAAAACCAGCATCAAATGGAAGAAGCGCAGTGACATCTCTATTGTTGCCACTAAAATAACGCCCAGAGCTGAAATTTACCTTCAAAACACACTCCACATCAGGCCAGAAGGAAAAAGAATATGGAAGCAGTATCTATAAACTATAAATCACGTAAGCAGTAAGGCCCTTAAATACATTCAGAAACTAATAAGAAGAGAACATACATCACTTGCGTTTACACCAGCATATATGACTTTGACAAGGGCATGATGTGCTTTGATGGGAAAAGTCAATTGTGTTTGAACAACTCTGGTTGCATTTCTGAAATTATGATTAAGGGTGTGTACAATTCTGCATGACAAATAACGTACCATGAAGTGTCATTGAAAAATAATAACAATAAAAAAAGAATTAAGGTATGTCCCAGAATATATAGACATTTGAAAAGTAACACTAAGTTTACCTTAAAAGAAAAGGCAACAATATATTGATGACGACAATGAAAAGAAACTAGATATAAATTCATAAATAATGAGATAGAAGCATAAAATAAAAACATTTCCAAAATACAAGCATACACACTCACTGTTATATACCAAATTACCAATAATTCTTAGGACAAAGAAAAGTAATGTTTCACATATCCAAGAAAATATAAACACAATCTGATGCGGGAAAATACTAAACACACAAAGCTTTCAAACTGGATAAAGACAAGAAGATGTAAAGAAAATTCCTTGTGTTAACAAGAAAAAACAAAATTAGAACTATAAACCAAAAGGGATCTGTCTCGGCTGTTATGTGTACATGAAAGAGTGTTGTGCACCTGTGACAGAAAATCAGTCATGGTGATGATTCAGCAAGCTAAAAGAGAGATTCAGAGATTTAGAAAGGCATATATATAACATATTTGGGTTTTTAGATAAACCCTCTTTCAAAATTTTCTCAATATACCCTACTTAAATCTTTAATCCTTGATCAAAACCCCAACAAATCTTTAAGTTTGGGGAAGAAACCTCAGGTAACTAAAATGCCCCAACGTTAAGTCAAAACAGAGGGGAAACAAAAATGAGTAGGAGTCAGGATATCAGCCATTTTGGAAGATTATTGAGAAATTTTAGATATTTGGAGGGATGCATCAAACACCAGAGATTGAGAAGGCAAAATAAGGAAGACTTGGAGGGATATACTTAAAAAGGGTTTTTGCATATATACCTCTTAAATTATCCACATTTGCAATATTGCCTCTCAAATGAATAAACTACTCCTCACTTAACTATGTTAAGGAATATACCCGGTATATTCTCTTAATTTATACTTTGCAATTATCTATTGACTAAAGTACCCCAAGATGTTGACTAAGGTTACAAAATCAGAATTCTTAGGGGTTTTATACTCCTCTCATCGTCTACCTCATTTTAGTTCTTTGTAATAATCTTCTCCATTATTTTAAAAAAATTTCCACAGTGTCTCCTTCAAGTTTTCTTCCCCATTTCCTTCTCCAAAATTAATCTCATTCTTCCAGGTCTTCTTCTCTGGCAACCTCCAAACCTACCTCCAAAAAAAGTCCCTTTAATCCTCATCCACAAGCTTTTCCTCCGCCTCTGCAACAACTTCTCATGGCATTTGATCCATAACTTCCTTTTCATCCCTAAGCTCTCCCAATTCATCCATTCCACTGTCGCCACCAACAAAAGCCCTTGACGTCTTCAGCAAATCCCGCCACAATTTCCCTCCTGAAATGTTTGAAATGGAACTCATCGCCAAATTAAAGGTCTCAGGAGATTCCCTCGACCATGGCAGGGAGTTGAAGAAGGGGGCGAGGTTGAGGTGGTGAGGTGGAGGAGTTCTTTTGAGTATCTGAGATTGGGGAAGGGAGGAAAGAAGTTGGGGATAGTTGAGATGGGCGCAGATTTGTAAATCCATCCAATAACCGCTTAAAAATCCAACATAGTTATCAGTGAGGGGCAGAAAAATGAATTTTTGAGAGTTTTGGAGGGTAGTTTTGCAAATATTGAGATTTGAGTGGTAATTTTGCAAATATGGATGATTTAAGGGGTATATATGCAAAAAAACCATTTAAAAAACAAAATTTGAAAGCAAAACATAGGTTGACTCCATACAGGCATCAACCTACAAGAAAGACTCAGCCGACCAAACTTGTAGAGTGCATCTCAATACAACTTCGGGTTTTGGAACAATAGAACAGATTTAGAGTGTCAGTTCGAAGAAAAATTGAAAATATTAATGTCTATTGATGCACTTAGACCAAAACGGATCATTCTGTCCATGATAAAAACTGAAACAGTGAACATAGCATTAGTTTCAATTTGTTCCTTTACATTGTCAATGAAGCTAAAAATTCTCAAGAATTCACAATATTTACATAATTTTCCCAGGTTATTGCCCTTTCAACAATTTATAACTAGAGGAAGCTTCAGCAATATTTTCCTCATCAATTCAGTTTCAGGATGGGGTTTATGTAAAAAACTGAAAATCATAAAAAGGATAATTTCATCACAAAGAATTATGCAAAATTAGCAATAAGAAACATTGCAGGATACTGTATTAATGTCAATCTAAAATTGTAACAAAGAATTTGTACTGTAAGGGGTAAATGGCAATGCTTACTATAAAACAACCCACACTAGCTCAAAGATTTGAAAAACTATACAAATATAAGAGCATGATCTGCTTGCAATATTTAGTGGAAGTAAACCTAAGCATATTCAAGATTTTACAAGTACACTTAAAAGGATTTTAATACAATATTTTATCCTTAACGCAGTCAGAGTCCTATATTAATTATGAACTGTTTAAATTTAAGAGTCAACTTGCCAGTAAAAAGTATCTTCTAATCCTGGTTTTGTTTAGTTTTTTGTAATTTTACCTGTGCTATATAGCTGTCCATAAACAAGCACTTAGATCATTAATGAAATATACATTAGTTTTTCAACATACACAAACTAAACTCTTTTGACCAGAATGTGTACAGAAGATGACATAAAGATTTGAAAAAGATGCACATAACATACACTTTACTGTAAGTCTGAGGTATCTCGATGCTAGGTGCAGTGTATGTCAGGCTTCTTGTTGACTTGAATGATTTGACTCTATATTTTCTCTTCTCCATAGGAGTAGGCCAATATTCCATACCCCTGCGCTTAGTGATCCATAGACAAGCCCCAGCCCTGCTCTCATCCTTAATAAGCTCATATGCACCTAAAGATGTAGCATGAAGAGTCATGTCTTACAAACACACATACGAAATTTTAAAATGCATAGACTAAAAAAATGGTAGTATTACTTCTATTTCGGACTACTGAAAGAAAATGCACTTTGAGGTCAACAAACAAACTTAAAGGATTACAATTTAGAATAATAGATACAACCCACCTTTTCTCCCACTCTCAGCCATTGTAGTAGTAATGTTCTCTGTGAACCCCCCCCCCCCACCCCCAAACCCCCCAACCAAAAAAAAAAAAGAACTACCTCAAATTCATTCTAATCTGTTATATTATACCCCACCAACATCCACATCTACCCCGATTCTATTAGATTCGACAAACAAGCCACCTGCATAACATTAATTGAGCAGATAATATCCCTATGTTAATGCTAGTTGAGCAGATAATCCGCTGGTTCCCAACTTAATTTAGAGGTAATAGAGCATGTACGTAAATGCTGAACTCATTTAATGTAAGGGGGTTATTCATTGAGCAAATGTTATTATAAGGGGTTACCTCGGAATGTGATAAAAGAAGAAATACTCTGCAAATATAACATGACAGTGGGAATTATTGTAAATCCTGTTAGGCCAGGCCCATGTCTGACAATTAACTTAGTTTGAATAATAACAAACATTCATTTGGTTCTAATATCTGGTTGAGATGTTTGGCGCAGGTTATACCAACTTAGAATTGTGATTAAGGCCAAAAGGAGTGAATATCAGCTCAACAGCAACTTTAGCAAAGATACTCATCGATGAGTATCCTTGCTCATCGACGAGAATAGTTCTAGGCTTATCAGTTGTAACTCTTCATCGATTAGAAAAAAGTCCAAAGAGTTTTTCCTCATCGATGGGAAAGTATACTCTCATCGGTGAGCATACCCATCCCATCGATGAGGCTGGAACGAAAACTCAAGTTTCAAGTTTTAATCTCAATCGTTCATTGCAGCTGTGTATAGGAATACCTTCTCTCGTTTTTCACAGAAGTTCCGAACCTAACTAAGAGAAAAAAAGAGTGGAAGAGAGAGTTAGGGTTTGATACTTCTTAAAGAGAATTTCATCTCCACCTCCCCAGAGCTTCTCAGATCACATCCCCATCATGCTCCTCGCCATCTGATCGTCAACTGTCAAGCATTGCCCTAGATCTCTGTTTTAACCAATTCTTCTAGATCTTCAATCGAATCTTTCGGAGAACAGTTTAACAAAAGGGCTGCAAGATCTTTCTATATTGCGCTTAATGATATTGATCTTTGTTTTACTCTTGTTTTACAATCGTCTAATCAGTTATTTTTTCGGCATATTCAAGTCGGTGTGAATTGAGGAAGAGGGTTTACAGCGTATTCAAGCAAGAGTGTAATTGAGAATTTGGTTACTACCTAGGGCTAGGGTTTCACACTGTGATAGTTTAGGTTATATGACTAGTTTGGGAGAAACTAGAGTTTCGATCTTGTAAGCCTACTGAATCGGATTTGTGAAATTTAGAAGAACCTTCACATATTGAGGAAGCATTTTCCCAAGAAGGAAAATTGGATGTAGCATTGTTTATCTGAACCACTATAAAATCTTGTTTGTTATGGCTATGATTATTTTTTAGTTTATTGCGTTGATTATCGTTTTATTATTTCTATTTAATTTCTGCTGCAATATCTATAATATTTTGAGAAACAGTAGCAATCCTATTCAACCCTCCCTTCCAAGCTTGCATCTAGATACCAACAGTGGTATCAAAGCTTAGGCATCCCTGTCTAGGCTTAACATTCAAAGGATAGATGGCAAGTTTAGCAAGCTCAACCGCTTTTCCTGAAGACTATGCCGTTAACTGACCCTAACTTTTTGATGGCACGAACTTTCATATTGGAGAGCTCGTATGAGAGTATTTCTTTTGTCCACTGACTATGACGTTTGGAACGTGGTTGGGTCTAGTTATAACGAACCCACTACCACTACAGCAGAAACCATGGTTATCAAAATCAAGGACAAGTGGTATGATAAAAGAAAAGAAGTAATACTCTTTAAATGCTAAATCAATGAATGCTCTTTACTAGTCAGTTACTACTGAAGGATGTAATCGTGTTTCTAGTTGTGTGATTGTGCAGGAAATTTAGCAAACATGAGGGACCGTCTCAGGTCAATGAGGCCAAGCTTGTTGTACTAGTGAGCAAGTATGAGAACTTCAAGGTGAAGCCATCCGAGATGATTTGAGAGATGTTTACTAGATTCACTAATATCATGAATAAGATGTGAGCACTTCAAAAGGAGCATCACAAGGACGAGCTCATCCACACAGTTCTTCATTCACTCTCATATGAATGGGATGTTAAAGTAACAGCTATTGAAGAGTCGCATATTTTATCTAAAATGGCTCTTGAAAATCTTATAAGCAATCTCATAACACATGAGATGAGGTTGAAGGAGTGAGAAGAAAACACAGAAGGAGAGTCCAAAAAGAAATCCATGGCTCTTAAAACTGAGAAAGCAAAAGCAAAGCGAAGTCGAGTTTGAGCTCAAAAGATGAGCATGATGGTGGCATAGGCTTAACTGTCAAAGGATTCAAATCCTTTCTCAAATCGAAGGATGGCCAAAAGTTTCAACATAACAAAAGGAATAAGAATTCCTCTAAGGTAAGAAAAAGTAAATATGATGATTCCGATTGTGAACCAGTTCATCATCGTTGTTGGAAACTCAATTACTTCCGGAATGAATGTCTCCAAAACATGGAGCAAAAGGGAAGGAGCAAGAGCTTCAATGCAACAATGAGGGACATCTCAAGTGGAGATGAGAGGTCAGAGAGCAGTTCGAGCGACAACAAGAAGAAGGCGCACCTTTGTCTCATGGTAAAAAGTGAGTCTTCAGACAACTCCTAGAATGAGAGTTCAGATGATGAGGTATACTCTTCATATGATGAATTATATGCTAAATATGGTGAAATGTTGGCTCAATTACAGAAACTTGCTGATTAATATAGATCTTTGAAAAATATGCATTCAAATGTAAAGGATAACAAAAATTTGCATATGAAATTAGAAAAATCTACTTTAGAATTGAATGCTCCTGACATTGCCAGTTCAAACGCTTCAGCTCATGATTGTCTTGAATGCTCCATATATAGAGATATGAATAAAGAGTTAAATAAAAAATTAAATGCCCTAAAATTTGAAAATGATAACTTAATTGTTCAGTTAACTACTCTTCCATATATAGAGAATCCAAACTTCTCTGTCTAGCAGCCAAACAACCATTACAATCAGCCAAAACACTCTCTTCCCATGCAGCTAACTAGCACAACATCAATACCCAAACTATGATTCCTCAAACTAGGCCCAATACCCCTTTTGCTTCTCTATTTGATTGCAGGAGAACTAAAGAACAACAGCTAAAAGTTCCTTTGTCTCTGTTTTTGTGAGCCACAAACAAAACTAAACAACCCAACAACAAATCACCATTGATCGCTCATCCCATTGTCCATCATTTGGCACTAAGGAAGCCGATCTACATCTTCAAGTCAACAATTATCATGAGCCAATATTTCGATGACCTCATGCTTAAGCTCATTGAGATGCAAATACTTCTTCATGGCTTGAAGATTGGACATCCAAACTTAAAATTTGAGATCGAGTATTCTCCAACAAGAAGAGATTTGATGCAGTATGATCATACACTATCGATCTTAGGCTATTAGGATTTATTAAGATCTTTTGTTTTAGAAATATTTGATGCAATCTTTATTTTAGGCAAGATTTCCTTAGAATTTGATTGTTGGTTTTTTAGGATTCTCGAGATTTAATTTTGTCAAGTATTTATTCTGTGTCGTTAGAATTAAATGCTAGGATCTTTGAGATTTGTATTTATTTTATTTACTTAGGAGTTATCTTTTATTTTTTTAAATAAAGGTTTAAGCCTCACAAAGAAGGAGAAAATTGATTAATAAAAATGAAAATTTTTTGAAATGTGAAATCTTTTCTAAGCATGTGAATTACTTATTGGGTGTGATGCCCATACGTGTGAAGCCTATTCTTTATTGTGGTGTGAAGCCCTCAGGTGTAAAGCTTATTTATCTCGAATTCTCGATCCTCTCCTCAAATAAATCTTAGCCCTCCAATCATTACAACAAAAACACAAAAATAAAAATGTTCTATTCTCTTTCCTCTGTGTCTTGCAACATGCAGAATCCATATTTCTCTATCCAGCAGCCAAACAACTATCACAAATAGCCAAAACTCTCTCTCGTGGCCAACTACCACAACCTCAATACCAAAACTCTGGTTCCTCAAAACAACCCTCTCTCCCCCTCTCTCTCTGCCAACTACCACAACCTCAATACTGAAACTCTAGTTCCTCAAAACAGCCCCAAAACCCCTTTTGCTTCTCTATTTGACTACAAGAAAACTAAAGAACAACAGGTAAAAGCCCCCTTGTCTTTGTTATCGTGAGCCACAAACAAAACAAAACTACCCAACAACAAATCTCCATCAATCACTCATCCCATACCCCACCGAGGAACATAATTCTATAGGATTTTTTTCTTAGTCCTACAATATCAATGAAATTAAAGTATTCCACAGGATAAAATCCTTAAGGATATAACAAGAACTAACAAAGATACTCCCATATGTGCATTTACAGTAAGTATTGTCCACAAATGAAAAACGTATAGAAGTGTATAACTACTGCTTTAGCAACTAGCAACATCCGAATCAAAGTTCATCAGATATTAATACTAATAATTTCTTTACATATAAGTTGTGACTTTGGTCAGGTTTCACGACAAAAAATTTGACCTGATTCAATATAGTGATCACTGTTCAAAGATAAGTTTTACTATATCATACTTTTTAAAAGAATCAATAAAATAACGGAATGTAAGGGGGAAAAGAACAGAATCATTATTAATGCAACATGCTATACCTTTTACAACCATCTCCATGGGGATGAAGCCACCAATTGATTCAATATGTTTAGGACTCGTCTTAAGAGCCAACTCAGTTTCAACGAACTGCCAAAAAATTTACATCATTATCACTCACTCCTTACAATGTAAAAAGTTGATTTCTTCTGCTTTTTAAGATAAAAGAAAAATCAATCAAACAAGACAATGAGAGATGAAGCAGTACATATAGGCCTAGTTGCCAATCATTTCCAATAATACAATTTAAACAAGATTTTTTTTTTTTTTTTGCTGCTTTTCTCGAGTTACATTGAAAAGGAAATGCTGGTCAAGCAAATTATCATATTTTTTGAAGTGATACGAATATATCAAGATTACAAATACTTTTGCCGTAATATTTCTTATAGCATATGTTCTCTCTTCAAACACCTCCATCGATTTCAGAAAATAAATAATCACACAAAACTGTGCCCAAAAACAACAAATGAAAGATATGATGCCAAAAGAAGTACTAGGGAAAAATCAACCTCAGTTTTTATTGCAAGGAATTAGGAAGCAGGCGCATAAGTGATATATGATATGACAGTTTACAGACACCGTGACATAGAAAAATCTTAAAAGAAAAATCTTAAAAAGTAAAAGATAGGAGTGGACATGCCTCTTCATGGCAGGAATCTATATATAATACACGTTGAAGCACTGATAGTGAATAGGATGTGTGCTATTAAAAATACAAAGAAAAAGAATATTGATGCATCGCTTCTAAATTAATCACTAAATCTAATAAAGAAGAAGAAAAATTAAAGCAAATACTTCACCTAATACAATTCTATAAAGCCTGCACATGTTTGAAAGGTGCTTAGATTATGTTAACATAGTATCCATCTCATGTAAAAGGTTTACATGTCTTATTAAGCAGCACACGTCCCTTTGTCTGTGTCATGCCCCAGGGCTTACATCACGCAAACAGGACCTTGTCATGCCCCAGGCCTGCACAGCCATTGGCACGATGTAAGTCCTAGGACCCACTGAGTGCAACACTATTTCCCAAGAGGTCACCATCATCGCACTACTCTCGCATAGGAACGCTTAACTGCAGAGTGTTCAGCTAATCAACTGCCGGAAAATGGTTAACCATTGTTGCACTTGATTTCCTAGGTTTACTATTTAAACCCATCAATATGTCATCACATGTTTGATGTGGGACTAAAAGTAGGGGCATCACAGTCTGACATGCAATCTTTACAAATTTTATAAGGCATCAAACCACCACCATGTAAGTTTTGAAAATTTTCTTTTAAATCACAACAGGTCTGGATTGCCCTATGCTACACATTAGAGGTTTTGTGCACATGTATGAGTTGCTTGACTTACTAGTTACATTGCAACTTGACTTTCTGCAGAACTTGTACAAGATTGATTCGGTGCATCAAGAACTCTTCCTAGTAATATATGTATATGTGTGATACAGTAAAGTTTGGGATCAGTTTTCATGATCAAACACGAATCATGAAGGAAACAATATAATGATGCAAAATAGATGCTTATGACAAAATATGATGCAGATTTGTTCTAATACAAGTTAAGATCTAAGCTCCAATTTCTACAAGTTATGGTGAATTACTAGTAATTCTATAGATGTAATAATGAAACTGAACTCATCAAAACCTTCATGGAAGTTGAACATAACTCGAAACACAAGAGAACGCATAAAAAGGGACTAACCTACGAAAGATAGGGAATGAATCAATAATCAGCATATACTAGCCAACAGATTGTGCAACTCCAGAGTTAAAAGAGTAAATGACATTTAGTAATAGCCATACATATTATATGCAAAGATCTTTCACTCAGTTACTAACTCAATTTAACTCCATCTTGTCCATAGTCATTGTAAAATAAAATTTAAAAAAATTCCTCTCCTTAGATTCCAAATTTGCTTTCTGAAAGAACTGAAGAGCCAGAACAAATCTCCATGTGTGCATATATAACCCTAGCAGCATGGAATTCATTCTCTCTTCTCGTTCCATATTGCTATTTTATAAGTGTAGACTGTGTCGTATCCCCTCCCTAGGTTGCTTGATATCAGCTTCAAAACCTTCATTAACTTATCCATGAGAACCAGAACCAATGTTAGCACAAACACCCTACAAAAAAGAAGCCATCCATATATTTTACCCCTAGTTCAGTTTGACCACCATTATTAAGTTTCGATCAACATATATCTTTATCAAGAACTGGCAGACATAACACAGATCACCAAAACATTTTTTTTTAATGGCAAGTCTTAGATACATCTCAACCGAAGCTAAAACGTGTCAATGGAATCTGATACATTTCAGCCGATAGCTCATTCCTTGAACTTATGTAATTACAATAAAAGCTAAAAACAAGCACATGGACAACTAGGAGCTTCTAAAATGAAGAAGCTTCTGGAGAATCATAAAATGAATGCAAACATATGGGCATACCTCAGGACAAAGAACATTGACACGGATTCCTTCACGACTCAATGGAGCAAGGGATCTAGTAAATAAAGTGACACCACCTGCAAATTAAAATATAAAAAAGAAAAAAATACATTAGTAGTGTTATAAAGAGAAATGTTGAGATGTTCATTTTACAAGTAATTTTATAAGATCAAGAAGCTGCATTCTGAAATATTTTAAACCGGAATTTTAAATAATTCATATTGTAATAAAAAAATCAATTAATGATGATGAAGTTTTAGAAACCCTTTAAATCATAAAAAATGGATCTAAATAGCGAGTTCAAAACTTTTGTGCTTATCATTCTTCAAAATTAACTAACGGAAAAAAAAATCAAAATAGAACTTAAGAATTTGAATTAAAAATTATTTTCAAAAATCGAAACACTATATCCATCCTCGTGGTTTAATTTAAAAATACGCTAGAATATTAATATTGAAGGTTTAATGTGGTGGAAGAGTGTTTAAGATGGTAATAGAGTAATCTAGGTTTAAATCGCACCAAACACTTATGTAAAATAGATTTTAGAAAATGAAAGATATAGCATGAGAGTCCGGTTTTCGGCACATAAAGGGTACCCACCCTGCGAGGGCATATTAGAGTATAACACTATAACCCAAGATTCTTTCTACAACTTCAAAGTTTTGGTGCAGTGGAAGGAATATTAAGAAATATCAAAGGAATTGTTATAAATTTATGGAAAAATAAAGATAATTTTTAAGTTAAAAACAGCTTCTGAAGTATGGGGAGATACTTGTCATTGAGAATTTAGGTTAACAACATGTATATGTATATGTGTGTGTGTGTGTGTGTG
>JBAKGM010000279.1:18906532-18921315 GCA_037177215.1 Asparagus racemosus | reverse complement strand
TATATATATATATATATATATGTATATATATGTATATATATATAGTAAGAAAGGTGCAAAGTTGAGCGCACGATGCCGCGACATTATTTTAAAAAAGTCGTAATAAATAATGATTTAAGCATGTGGTTTAAAAGTACATGGTACTACTAATTACTTAGAGAAAAATATAGCAAGTTATACAAAAATACACCGCGTCTAAACCTCTAAAATACAATGTGAGTTTAAAATTAATCTGATTAATCTAAGAGTGATTTTGAAAGTTGAAAATAAATTTGGGTTGGTTTATAGACAAATTACTCTTTTTGGAAGCGTGTGAGCTTAAAATAATTTGGATAAAACCTTGAGTTTATACGCAAAAAAATCCATCTACAGTTTGTGATGATGTGCCATCTTATGAAAAAAGCCAATAAAATAGTAGTTTAATTATTTTATTTAAAACTACACCACATACGTAATCACTTAGAACAAAAATATAGCAAGTTACAACAATATAGCAACTTACACTACATACCAAACTGTTGAAATACAAAGTTAGTTTAAAACAAAGTTTTATGGAATGTTTAAGTCTAGGAGTGATTTTGAAAATGAGTGGGCGTAAAGATAAATGAAGCTAAAATTTTTGGTTTGTACGCAAAAAATTCTATTCGGAAAGTGTGCAGATTTAAAAATAAATAGGTACTAAACTTTGGGTTTATAGGTAAAAATACCCTTTGGAAGTGGGTGGGCTCAAAGATTGAAGGTGGTTTAAAATTAATTATGGGTAGTGTTTTAAGTCTAAGAATGTGTTTTTTTTGAAGTGGATTGATTTTAAAATAAATGGGGTAAAACATTGGTTTCAATGGCAGAGATCCCTTTTTGGAAGTGGTCGGGTATGAGAATAAATAGAGATAAAACTTTGGATTTATGGGCAAATGACTCTTTGGAAATGGGAGGGGTCAAAAATAAGTTGGGGTAAACTTTGGGTTACATGGAAAAAAATCCCTTAGTAAAATTTTGGAAGTGCGTGGGTTAAAAATTAATGGGGATAAAGCTTCGGGTTTATAGACAAAAACTCAACTTTGAAAGTGGGTGGATTCAAAAATAAATGGGGTTAGATCTTTGGGTTAAAAATAGAAACATAAAAAATAACAAAATTTGTCGGTCGAAGGGAATCGAACTCTGTACCTCTTACTTCACAAGACATGTTTAGCCCGCTGGGATACTTTGTTTGCTAGTCATTATTCCCATGTTTTAGTGAATATTAGAGTTATTGGGGATGAACTGTAGCTAAGCACCATTCATCCCCAATAACTTTTGGGGTGTATGTGTCTATAATCTAAGAAATAAATTATAGTGTGTAAGTGGTTCCAAATGGCAAGGTGACCGCCTTATCCTTGAAACTCTTCCAAAATATTTTTTTAAGAAATAAATTTCTAGAGTATGCTGATGAGAACATCATGACTGGTTATAATTTAACTAATCCTAACATGATTGGATGATTCTATAAAACAGACAAGTTTTATAACCTTAATCATCAAATAAACTGTGATATAATATAAACAACTAGGAAGCTGCCGACACAATCTCGTATGATACTATTAGTTGTTTGGTGGCAATGACACTCAATTAAACATAAAAAATGCAGCCAAAAACATAAAACAAGACACCACAATCATCTACTTTTTTCATCCATAAACAACTTAACCAAAAGGGCATAAAAGTAAATTATAAACACATGGATCCTTTTAGCAAACTGTTGGGAAGAATCAATCGTCTCTTTCAATCAATAATTCTGGCCTTTAGCATGGCTAAATTAGAATTACTGCTACATACATGCAGCTGATGTCTACAAATCTGGCTAGGTAATAACAATGATCACCCCCAGCCCCTAGGTATTTTCTTGAACATCAAAGACATAAAGTCAGCTTCTAAATCTTTGCACTTGTACATTATTGATAAAAAAAAGATATTAAAATAAGAAAGCCTAAATGGTGTCAAAAAACTCCATAAGCAACATAATATATACAATATCATGGAAATTTAACAAAATAATAGACAATATAACGGGGGAAAAAAAAGCATACCTTTGGTGCCGGAATAGATAGGATCAGCAAACATTGGATAAAGACCCGATGCAGAACCAAGATTGATTATGACGCCCGGCTTTTTAAGCATCCGCATTGCTTGGATCTGTACTAAGACAATATATCAGTAAATTATATTAAACTAAGATAAACATATGATACTGGGGACTTTTATTAAACAGATGCTGAATACAGTAGACTTCCGCAAGCTAAATTGTTTGAATTTTAATGAGTTCAACGAAGTTTCTAGGTCTAGGTAAATATAGCATTCAAGTTTAGCCAGCCAATCTTTCCCTTGATTTTGGTTCAATTGGATCTGCAAAGAAAGAAGCCCATCATATGTTCATCCACAGCAAGCTAAAAGGACATCTCAAATGCAGCCTTGCATATGCATAGCCATGAGCCCCTTTTAAATGAGTGCAATACTAGTAAACTACATGCTAGCTTGATTGGCCACTTGAAATGTTTACGTTGAATTTTCTTCCTGGCTAATAAAATTTGATTTTTAGCAGAGTAAATAGGCACAGCAAAGAAAAAAAAACCTTGGCGAAAGAATCCCAAGCCTTGATTAATCCATACCCAAGTCAAACAAATAACAGCAAAAATGTCATGATGGCATCAGAAGTGAAGCAGCAAAAGCATAACCTACACAGTCTGTAACAGGAAACATGCTCTTGATCCATATAGTCCCTCAAAAGCTTAATCTCTATGTTTCCTCAAAGAGACAAAACGAGGAGAAAAGTACAGATAACAGTGATACCGTTTGGAGAAAAGCCACCTCCCATAAATAGCACGGACACAATACATAAGTGCAACGCCGGACATGACATTTCTTCAGAATTTAGGCCACGGTAACATGTCAACATGATATCAGAATGCACACGCGCACATGCACACATGCACACACACATATACATATAATCAAAATAAAGAGAGTTTATATACATGCATGCATACACATGTTTATGCATTCATTCAAGAGCTATTGATTGAGGACCATTTCAATACACCAAGACTCCAAAGTTGTGGTGAGGGCTTAAAGTTAAATTCTATACTCTTAACATGCCCTAGAGTTTGAGTGCTCTTTTTACGGGCCGAAACTGGACTCATGCAGGGCCATGGATCTTTTTTAAATTCGTGGTTGGTGGGATTTAAATCTAGGTTGCTCAGAAACCATGTCAAAAGACCCTTCCACTACACCAGAACTCTAAACTTGTAGTGAAATGTTCTGTTCAAATCAACATTTTCATTTTCTAATATAGTCTGTAGTGTATAAATGAAAGTATCTAAACTTAGTTTTGTACAAATCAATATTTTCATTTTCTAATATAGTCTGTAGTGTATAAATGAAAACAAATAGATACTCTCATATTATTCTCAATGTCTCAAAAGCATCAGGTGTAGCGCCTAGAACCTTCTGGATGCCATCTAGACCTGCCACGGTCCCCTAGGCACAACCCAAAGTAAGCAGCTTGAAGGTATGTATTACACCAGTGTTCAAAAACACAGATTACGCAGCCGAGTAATCGGCCGAATGCTCTTGTGCAGCTTCGAAATGAATCAAACTAGTAAAGCTCACTATATTGTGGGGTCATGGTTCTTATTTCATTTTTTGAATTTTTAATGGGTAGGCCGGCTTCCCTTACTCCCTTTGTCCATTATGCACTAGCACTACTAAATTCTAAATTTTTTAATGCAGTAGAACAGATGTCCAACTCTCTTTGTTTCTATCTTTGTCAAAAAGTAACCATCAGTGGATTCCACAATCCACTAGTAGGCCACCAGTGAACATGTCACATATTTATCTCAGGACATCTTTGACCAAAAGTAAACTATCAAGCTCTTAATAGTTCTATTAGTTTAATAGCTTAACTATTTTATTACTTCTCAAGTTGTTTATATGTTTGACATTTTTATTTAATTAGTAATCATAGTTGTCGCAGCAGGGGAATTATGTCTTAAGTTTATATCATTGCTTAAGTGCACATCTGTTAGTCTTTTTTCTTTGTATATTTTCTATTTCTCATGAATTGTGATAATTTTTAATATATGATAATTAATACAAATACATATATATGTTTAAAAAATCTAATGCACATAATTCCACTCATGCAGAACGATCATTGGTCATTGATCAGAAAGATTTACTAGAATCTTTTTTATTTTAATAATATTTAATGTAATCTCTATGTTTAGGTAAGATTTTCTTAGGATTTGATTTATGACTTCTAGAATCTCCTGAAAAAAAATTTATTAGAGATTTTATCTTAGTTTCTCTTTTATTAGGAGTATAGGGTTTGCTTTCTAAATTTAGTTTTACTTTTCTCTATAAATAAAGTCGTAATCTTCTGTGAGAAGGAGACATTGATGAATAAAAATTTGAGTTTGAGAATTCTCTCTTGAGCATGTGAAGTGTTCTATAGCATGTGAATTGTTAAGTTTTGACATGTGAGGTGTTGGGATGTGAGGCCTTTTGGATGTGAGGCCATTGGCTGTGAAGCCTAGTTATCTATTTAAAACCCTCTCCTTTGTTTCTATTCCTTAGATCAAATCTCGCTTACAATCTCAACCTTCAAATCCACAAATTCTCAAAACCCTAATCCTCAAATGATCCCAAAAAAATGAAGAAAACCCTCCACAAAAGGTACTGTACACAGGTGAACAATAACCTGCACTATCATCAGCGTGAATAGTAATTTGATTATGGTATATCCATGTGAACAGTAATTTTATTACTGTTTAACAGCCCTCTCCTCAATATCCGACACCACCCGTATCTTCCAATGATGCCGCAATCCTTCAAATCTGGATACGAACCCTAACGACAATATCCACTGAGATCTAAAGATTTCCTCGATTATCCTCGTCATCAAATCACTTCTGATCGGCCTCTAATGAGGTCTCATGATCCGATCGAGTATTGCCATCGCGATCTCCTCTGATCGACCCTTAATAAGTTATTATCTCTCTCTACCAAATCCTTATAACACGCCGTTGGAAAGCTATCAAAGATTTAAAAATCCATCCACTCCTTTCATATCCCGTTCAGATTCGAGTACCCACCAAAAACCACAATATCGGGAATCTTGTACCTTTCAATTGGATCTGGATTGGTGTAGAAGACAATATATTCAAGAGCCTTCTTTTTTTGGATTGAAGCCCTCAGCCCTGTCCACATCATCAGCATTATCTGATTAAACGCTACTCGCTCTCAGACCACACGCATAATAAAATCATGTTTTAGAACCTTGCATTAAACTAGATAAAGTTTATTGGTTCTTGTTCATCCCAACCACAGGAAGATAGAATTTACGTAAGCTGAGAATAAACCAGCTACTAAATCTTGGATGGAATTTCTTTTGCCTATTTCCCTGAGTATGTTTTTATTGACAACTTCTAACTTGTTACGCTATAAGAACAATGCTTTAGATTCATAACCAATCTCAAACAAGACAAAGAAACGTCAATTTATTCACGAATATGCCCGATATCTTCCATATGAATCATAATTTATGGTCAACAAAGTATGCCACTCAGGGTATATTGGTCATGTTCAATAATTATTTTATCCCATCAACTATTTTATTTGTCATGCTACAGCACAGGCCAATGTTGATCACTTGATTGAGAGAGAGAAAGCGGCGCCCAGGGGGGTGGGGTCACAGCTAAACATTAAAGTTTGGCAAGGAGCAGGTCATCCCACACAGCAACTCCACCCCCACCTCCCACCGCCAAAAAAACAAAGAAAAAGAAGGGAAAAAACTCAACAAAACAAAACACCTCATTTCCCTCTCTCCATACTTTTGCAAGTAGAATCAGAGGTAGATGAGAGCTTGGTTACTGTTTAGGCCTTCTTTCAAGTTTTTAAGAGTTCTATCCATGCATCAGTCAGAATTATATATTCAAGTTTCAGACAGGTTGATATCAAAACCAAACCCAAATGTCAGATACATTTTGATTTTTTTAACACTACGATACTGTCTTCTTGTCTCACATTGTATGCTATGTCCAGAACCTGACTTCTCTAATTAATAGGGCAATGTAGTTGTAACATATAACTCTAAGTGTTGACTTGACATAGTTCCAAGTTCTGCATCAAGAAACAGAAAATTGCCAAAGGAATATGATATTCATATGAAAGATTAAAATAGGGAAGGACAACAATTATAATTTCAATGTGAATAGTGTTTAGCATCACCAGAATACAGGAAAGCTCACTGAAAGTAGTATTAATCAATATACATACCGCAATACGAGTGCAATCAATAACAGCAGTCAAGTTAATATTGATAGTACGCCTCCATGTAGCATTACCATCAGATAAATCTTTATCAAACCGTGTCTCCGTACCAACCCCAGCACTGTTTATACAAATATCCAGAGTTCCATATGTCTCCAGATGCTTCTGAAAGGCAGCGGATAAATCTCCTGCACATAGAAACTCACACTATTAAGGTTAAAAATGTAAACTGCAGACAACTATAGAAGAGCGCCCCAATAGAAGTCGAGAACGTGGTACGCCATAGCGAACCACAACCCGGGTTCAATCATCCTAGATTCGCGTGGAACACCACCCATTCACCAACTCCAATAACCCGATTTAGAATCCGAACCAGTTAAAATTTTGAAAAATAAAATAATACTTTTTAAAAGAATAAACAACAAAAAACGTGAGAAATTAAGCCAATAAAGTATGCATATCTTAATTGCAACATGATTCTCAAGGTTCTTTTACCATTACTGATATCAACTAGCATTTAACAACTGAACCTAATGCGTACCATGTTCCCTGGCATACCATATATGCTACCCTCCTCCTACCTGATTCCTACTGAGTGGCGTACCACGTTTCCATACCCATCCCGTGAGCCAGAATGAACCGGGTTCCATGCAACTATGAGCGCACCGGACTTACCACAAAATATTAAAAGTTAATAGTGAATATAGAATACAATAACAATGCACGCATCATTGAAGCAATACAAGAAAAAAACATAAAAGAGCCAAGCAATCCCTTTCTCCGCTCCTAAAAACATGTCCCAAACAAATCTCATATTTACAATCTCCGCAAGAGCTAAATCTCTTATTCAACATAAGGTTGGATCAAGACTCCATCAAAAGAAGGACAAAAGTGTATTTGTGTTTGATATCACTCAATCAACCATCTATAACTCGTAATGTGTTCCTTGAATAGGCCTATGTACGTGAATTTGTGGAGTTGCAATGTAGCATGTTCACTTTATTAACCAAGCAGTTCAAATTCACATCCATTGAGCCACCCCCTTACATCCCAAGTAGCATGTATGAAGGCTAGACGAATAGGGAAAATACAAGGTTTGAAATTTTGGAATATGTTTTCAATCATAATAAGAAATCAAAATGCAGAACATTCAATATATGATGCAATTATGCAAACAAAATGCTCAGAGAAAGACGTCCTAAACTAGAGAAATATGACAACAGATAAATAACTGAAAGAAAAAGAACGCTTACTTGTATTAGTAACATCACACCTAATAAACATTGCAGAAGGAAACTTTAGTTTTGGGTGAAACTTTATTCTCTCTTTTTCGATTAAAGAAGCAACTTCTTTTCCCCTCTCTTCAGAATAGTCAACAACAGTCACAAAAATACCACTCTGAGCAAGAGCCAAGCTAAGCGCTTTACCTGCAGAATAAATTAAAAGAACAGTGAACAAAGGAGTTTGGCTTCTCAGAGCCATACGAGAAAATTCAGAACTTAAACAATATAGAAAGCACTTATTTGCAGGTAAAACCAGGGGTGCTAGCAAGGACACAATCCCGAAAGATAATTTAGATGTAGTTCTAAATATTATGTCGTTGTTTCCTTTAAGGGTGTGTTTGGCTCACCCTAAATTATTGGAAACAAGGTATTTTTTTAGGAATTGGAACCAAAAGTAGGAAAAATGGCATTATATTCGTCCAATAATTTCGTTTGGTTCATAAAAATTGAGAAACACTTTTCATAAAGCAAGAAAAGTACGCGAATTTTTGGATTACCCAAAGCCTTAGTTTTGGATGGGAAATGGGCAAAAAAGCTCAAGAAAAGCTTTCCATGATGAGATATTTCCTATGCTTTGCAAATGAAAAAAAACAAAGTTTTGGATATGCTTTCCTACTCTTTACTATATCATTACAAACCAAACACAAGTTTTGGTTTCCCAAGATATCCTAAAAATTTATGAGATTTGGTTTTTTGAGAAGGAATTCATTTACATAATTTTTAGGAAATGAACCAAACACGCCCTAATTGAAACCTATTCGCCATCTAAGTGTAATGTTCATAATACAGCATGAATACTTATTAACGTCCAAATAATAATCAATCCATAAATATAATTATTTCTATAAAAAATATTGTTGTAAGGGCATCCTTAGCACTTCACTCCCTAATGACACCCAAAATTCTGACATTTATTTCATTTCATTCTTTGCTTCATTCTACCCTCACTTGAACTCATTAACGCGTACCAAACGAGGAGCTAGGGTTTCAGCTCACATGCCTGAGTTCCACTTGCGGTATTAATTCCTTAGTTATAACAATGAAATGTGATTTGATCAAAATTATACTTGTAAATTTAACTAAAAGTTGGATCTTTAAACTAATAAACAGATAGAAATAGTGACTGCGCCGGAAACACATCATCTTCAGTGAATCGAATGCAGTCCTAATCCATATTTGACAGCAAAAACTTGGTGCCAATTAATTACAGCTAACTATTGACACATTAGTGTTTTGGGGAAGTTTAATCCTTACATTCTCTTCAATTTTGGGGTTAAAGCAATTTCGTACTAGAACAAATAACTAAACCTTGAATCAAGAAGAAACTTAGACAGTCCCCAATGTGAGACCTACAGTCATGACCAGTATCATAACCCATTGAACCCAGGGTTTCAGCTCACATGACTCCAGTTCCAGTCGCAACATTAATTCCTTAATCCGAACAATGAACTGCTATTTGATCAAAACTATTCACCGAAATTGAACTAAAAATTGGGTCTTTCAACTGACAAACACAATAAGATAGAGAGAATAAGCCCAAAACGTACAAAGCTCACTTAATCCATATTTAATCACTAAAGATAGTCTCTCAACAGTTTCTTGCAAATTATCGAAAAATTAATTCGTTGGAGAAACCTTATGCATTTAAGGCAATTTAAAAACTAGAACAATAACTAAACTCTAAATCCCGAAGAAAATTAAGTAGGCCCCGATTTCGTACTAGGGTTCGGGATCACGGGCCCCAAGTTCAAGCTGTATCATTAATTCCATAACCAGAACAATAGTATGCTGTTTGTTCAAACTAAAACTCTCAAATTGAACTAAAAATTGGATCTTCCAACTGTTACCAGAGAGAGAGAGTTGACTGAGGTTACCGATTCCGGAGGCGCCTCCGGTGACCAGAGCCGACATCCCCGCCTTCAGCTCCATCGCTTGGGCAACAACAATCAACAATCGAAGAGGGGGGAGAGAGAGAGAGAGAGAGAGAGAGAGAGAGAGGCGAGATTTAGATGAATGATAAAGAAAATTACAAGAGGAAGGGCGTGAATGCTGAAGACATTTTAGTGTGACGACAGGGTTTGCGAGCGCCGAATCTTGTTGCCGTTCTTTACTTTTTCTTTCTTTTTTTTATAAAAAACTTTATTTTGGTGGTAAATTACACTTAAATATACAACATTTGTCCGATGTTGCAGCGAAATATTAAAGTTTAAAATTCAAATTTAAATATCTAAAGTTTCTAAAAGATTGTGATGCAACGCAAACGTGAGAATTTCATTCTAAAAATTCTCATGGGACACTCCATGTTTATTTTAAGAACATTTTATTATTTTTTCTTGAAACTATTGTTAAACCTGTCAAAATTCTATTTTAATTTTGAGCGGTTTATAAAATGTTCTAAAAATAGTAATTGAGTGTGACATGAGAATTTTCTGGGTGCAATTCTTACGTTTGCATTGCATTGATATTATAGTACAACTTTTTGAAATTTTGGGTGTTAAGTCTAAGGTTTTAAACTTTGGATATTTTGTTATATTATCGGTTAAGAAACAAATTTAACAGCTTAACAGAAGGGTAAAACAATAATTTTCCCTTCAACAGTTAGATTTGACAAAATATTCCCTTCGAAACTAATGAGCGTTAAGTATAGGGATGATTTTACAATACGTATAAGATTTAAGTGAGTAATATGCAATTTTCAAGAATTGAGGGACTAATATAAAATTACTGAAGATTTAAGGGACCAATACTAAAATAGCCCTTTCCCTACCTCCCGACCTCTGAAAAAAAGAAATTCTTGGACGGTAGTATGTATGTTAGCCTGTGAGCCCGGCCACTTTCAATCCTTGATTTCACACAGATCCTCTCCATTATCAGAAGATAATAATAGAGATTAATAATTTATTCATTGCAATTGTCTATATCTGACTTTTGTGGTTAATCTTGAGAGAGAAGTAGTCATCAGCTTATCACACAAGATGTCTATGAATTATAACGATCAATTTAATGATAGACTTTTGTGAAAAGTAGTGTGTCTTTATTTTTATTTTATTTTTTTTGGTTGATTGAGGTGCCCAGTTGCGGATAGACTTCTTGTGAATTTGTAATTCTATGACTGTAGCTAGAACCCAAAATGAAATTTTTTTACTATTTTACCTTGAAAGATATTTTTATCAAAATATATTTCTTTGACAATAAAAGAGTCAAAAAAATCACTTAAGCAGTCTATCTGCACAATAGAAATAAAGAGGGTCCATCCACAATTGTGTGATAGTACAAAGGGTCTATTCGCAACAGCATATAACGTAATTTTGAAGGTGCGTCGTTAGATTGAATCTAAAGTGTCTCCTTAGAAACATTTTTCCTAAGATATCAAAGATTATTAAAAAAGAGCGGGTCTAAAAGTTTCTAGTGTCTCTTAATAAAAGTTATATAAACATATATGTCTAGATTATAAAAATAATTTCAAAGATTTGCTTTCTCACAAAATTTTCCATTAAGATAAACTAATATAATTTCTCCTCATCTTAAAATAATTACATCAATAAGTCACTACATCTAGATTTATAAATATGACTCAAAATTTGGTTCGGACTTTGAACATATTAATTGTGCTCAAAATACCTCTAATTTAAAGTTTTAACTCTTATATTATGTGTGTTTTTTTTTTTATTGCATCTATTTTCACGTGGCAAATTAATAGTGTTTAATAAAAGTAGTACTAATATTGCATCATCCATTTTTCATTAAAAAAAATATAGCATCATCCATTTGGTATGGTCAGTTAATCATCCAAAAAGAGTTGATTCTTGAGTCTATAAACGTGACACCTAATGAATAATAAAATAGTATCTCAACTTCTTTTATCCATAGAAATGAAAATTCTTGTATACATAGAAATGAAAATTTCACTTTGCGCTAGCATGATAGCTTAATTCTGTGGTTCCTTTTTATTTTAGAGCTTCCATCCATTGTATAAATTGTCTCGAAATGGGAGGCATAGGAAGCAAGAAAAGTAAGAAGTGAGGGCAGATAACAATACTGGAAAAAATTAACAAGAATTTATGATCAGCATTAATTTATTTCCTAATTTTGTAAAACTATACAAACATGATATGTGGTGTAATCTTATTGACTGAACTTATTCCAGTCGGTTAAGATTATTTACTGCAAATGCATGTGCTGCATATTAAAACTTGTTAATGTTAGTTATCTAACAGGGGTTTGTATGTGGATTATTAAAGGTGTTAGGGTCCTCAATCTTCTTCAAATAGCGGGTTCTTGAGCCGAGTGTCCTATTCTGCACATAAAGAATACGTAAGAGGTCAGAGTTGGGATCTCTAATGGTTCCTCCAATGATCAAGTCAGTACGGAACTTGAGCGGGGAAGAAGGAGAATTAAATGTTTATAGAGATTTTTAGCAACCCTAAGCAGTAGACATCAACTTCCCTTTATAGATCTAAGGGGGAAAACGGTAACTTTGGTCGAGTCCAAGCATACGGCTTAGTCGACAACTAATTTACAGGTGTCGGGTGCAAGGGGGTAAGTCATATAGGCGTTTAATGTGAGGGTGATTGAGTGTGCATAGTACTGAGAGGTCCGATGAATCATAAAGACTTTCGGGGCTGGAGAAATGATGATTCTGACCATGCATTTAATATGATAGCAATCTCTGTCAGCGGGAGGATCGAAAATAAACTACCCTTTGACTCGACCTTGTGAGCTGGCCGATAAGTACCACCTTTATAGTCCACCTTGAAGGTTGTCGACCCAGCCTTGTGGAGTGAAGAGTGGGGTCGACTCGAATGGTGAGTCGAGTGAGGACATCTTTCAACTCGGCCTTTGCTAGGAAGGGTCGAGTGCGACGCTGCTCGAATCGTCTTTCTTAAAATGTGGCTGATGAGGTATTTAGTTAAGATGTGACACATGTCAGCTCCTCATCGAGGCTTAACACTTAGCTATTTGTAGGATATAATAAAACTTATTTTTCCTAAATTTAGTTTAAAAAAAGTAGATAGGCATAAGATAGAATTTTAATTAAAAGTAAGTTATAGAATTTTTTTTAGTTATAATTATAAAGGGAAACATTATAAGGTTTAACTTTATGCTTTAAGTGTTGGAAAGATGACATATAACAAGGTAAAATATGCATATCATGACAATTAATAAAAATTAGAAGAATTCTGGAATGATTTTCAATCCTCTACTATATCATCTCCCAAGATTTACCGAAAAAGCTTTCGTCTCCTACTAAAATTCACCCGTCACTGAAAAGGGGCAATACTAAGAGATAGATTCTTATATTTTCTGTTCTTTTTTTTTGTGATGATTTTCTCATACCTCCACAAGGCTACACTATGAACCCTATATATAACATTACACTAGCCTCATGGATATCAAATTCTAAACAATTTAGAATTATTCAAAAACTCAATCCATATCTCCTAATGACATTAGTGAGACCAATTGATTCCATACTAAGAAGTAATTATTAATCTAATTAATAATTTTAATTTAACAGTTAAATCTCTATCTGACAATTGTTCATAAAATCTTTTTCACAATATAGGATTAATTATTCATAAATAATATTATCATACTTTTAGTCCTCTCTAGTCTCAATTTATTTTTGGCACACAAATTTGCTCACCCCTAAACTGCAATCCCAATGAACATAAATAAAAATTATTTTGAAAAATCAAAATATATTATTTTCATAAGAAAATAAACTTTTGAAAAATATTTTCTAAAGCCACCCTGTCGGCATGATTTAATAACTTCATGGAATATACATAATAAATTAACTCATCGTAATGAGCATATTGAATCCTATCTAGATATCCATCATTTCCTTAAAAAATCTAGCAATGTTTCAGATTGTATAACACTTATAAAATAAGTTTAACCATCACATCAAAGCATACTATATTATCAAGTCAGAGATGACAATATGATCAAGTCAAATGGACCATGTAATAATCAGAAATCTCTCTTATGTCACTCATCCTAGAGGATGCAAATATGGTCTAGTGCTACACATTAGAATGTGTAATTATGATATACACCCCGGGAATCCTCATTCCCCGTGGTTGAGACCCACCACCACAGCTCACATGTTGGTGTCATGTATAATAACATGTTATAATAAAGTTATCCTCTACTAGTTATAGGTTAAGCACAAGTTCAAGAAATCTTTAAATTAGATCACATCCTTTTATTCTTATGTTATTTTGCATCACCAACTAAATAGTAATTTTAGTCTTATGCAAATATATCATTGCAATCCAATATTCCTCATTAGGATTGGACTGAAATCTACTCATAAGGCCAAATATTTCTAAAATTCTCAATCTCCTTTTTAATTTAAGACCCCATTTTTTTGGAGAATGAGATTCCATGTCTTATGGGAATTGATCATGTCACGCTTCGATACCTTAACAACACGTGACTAGTTTGGCAGCACACCACTTGGATGATAACAATATCCAAATGATATACTTAAGCCTCTTATCTTCATATACTTTTTTCAATATATAAATTTTTATAGAAAAATTCATTTATCAAAGAATCTGTGGGAAAAAGATTTAAAATTGAAATTTATTTCTATAATCCAAAATAAATTCAACATATACATGTATAGCCATTGTCTCGACTCAACCGACTCACTACCCCTGGAATACACTAACCTCCTGAAAAAGATTAGAAAAAGGGCAAAAATAGCAAAACAAATTTATCGGAGCAGATAATAGCAAGTATCGCCAAAGGATAGGATCTAAAGGATGAAATATTAAAAAATTTGAATCACTATACAATAAAATCAAATGAAAGGGAGCTCGATAGGATATATTCATCAATAATTTAAAATAAGAAAAAAAATGGAAATAAGAAAAGAGAAGGAATTAGGAAGAAGAGAAAAATTAACGAAATAAAATCAACAAGATGGAAATCAAGAGAGGACGAGAAAATTCAAATCAAGAGAAATTGAGGAAAAATAAGTAGAGAAGTTAGAAATCTATAATTGATTCCACTAGTTAATTTTAATTAGGATTTATGAATGTAAAACCCCGGTATTTTGAATATTATGTGATATATAATGATAAATATATTTTATGGTGACAAATACTATTAAATGATATTTGAGTAAGATATCAAGTGCTTTGAGATCAAACAAGTTCATGTATGTGAGAGAAACGAGTCAAA
>JBAKGM010000279.1:18890408-18901310 GCA_037177215.1 Asparagus racemosus | reverse complement strand
TGAGAATGTTGCGATGGTCTTGTGGGTATACACTAAAAGATAGGATAAGAAACGAGCGCATCCGTACTAAATTAGAGGTTGCTCCTATTGAGAATAAAATGAGAGAGAATAGATTAGATGGTTGATCATGTACAATGGAGATCATTTAGTGCGCCGGTTAGGAGAAGTAATGCGATAATAGTTGATGGAGCTAGTAGATCTAAAGGTAGACCGAATATGACTTCGTTAGAAGAATTAAGAAGGATATGATTAGAACTAACTTAACGGGGGAGATAACCTACAACAGAGTAGAATGAAAGCATAGAATTCATGTAGCTTTGGGATAAAGATTTAGCTCTTGTTGACTTGTTGTTGTTGTTGTTGTTGTATTCATGCGCGAACAATGTCATGAATCAAACGCATGATGCATGTTAGGGGACCATGATACTAGCAAGGTGGGGTGTTGTCACTGGGAAGTGACAAGAGTAATAAATGGACAAAAGAGCTTTGCTAGCTCATGAGATAAGACATTTTGAACCCTCTAATAAAATCAACAGTAGAGAGCCTGATATTTGATATGAGGGGTGATCCCCTTGACCAGTCTTTGACTTGTTTATTATTGGCGAGCCATGAGCTGGCGATGCCGACTGCTCCGCTACACCACGTGATCTCCCAAAAGATATACTCTTTACCTCCTTTTATGAAATTTGCATGTGTTAAAAAATAAAAATAATAAATAAAAGAAGAATTGCATAGGATAAGCGTTAGGTTAACACAAGATCAGCTCTACATGGGATGTTAGCGGCCGTTGCATCTTTAACCATTTTAAAATTGTATGTTAGAGTTTTTAAAAGTTGCAATCTGCTCTCCAACTTGAAATTTTTTTTGCTCCATTAGTTGATAAAATATATTGAGTACAATAAAAAAAAACAATTGATTAGAATAATTATAAAATATAATACAATAAAGCTGATAAAGTGATTAAGTATATTTCTAGTAGACATCATAGTTTTATTCATTATTTATTTTAATTTATTTTTAGAAAATGTTTTCTAGAACTGCCACTGATTTTCCAAAACCCACTTGAAGGGTTTCACATATAACCCATGATTCATAGCAGTCACACAAATGAGATTCAAAACTATTTATTGATTCTCCAATTTGTATATCATATGTGCATTTTTCCTGAACTCTTTTGATTTATGATGATTGAAGGATAGACAATACTCCTTAATGTGTGATTGAAGGATAGACGACACTAGTTAGTGTATGATCATAGTCGATGAAGTAGAGTTACCGAATGGTTTCTCCGCATAATTATGTTTTTGAAGTGCAACTTTTTTTTTACCGTCTAATTGGAGTACATTCTATTAGAATAACATGCATATAGTCAATATGTTTTCAGTCATTCACGTTTGAAAAGGGAAGAACAATTTGGAGATTTTCATTGTCCCGTAAGAATAACTACAAGCACTTTGGCTGTATGCACGGAAGTCTTTCTGATAAAATTTATCTCGTCTATTTACAACAAAGAAGATACAAACATGTTCCCATTTTTCAGAGATAAAAATGAATATTAACTAAACAGGATTTTATATTTTCATTATTTTGTAGATATATAAATAAAAGCAAGATTCTTCTTGTTCTTAATTTGGGGTCTTCTTCTTTGGATTAAAAGCTCAGTATGCGCCACGTGGTCACATGACTAGGAGGCTCCCCATTATCGTACCGTACGTCTTAACTTTCTACTACTACAGTGCAGGAGAGGAGGGGGTGAGCTTTTCCCTCTAATTAATAACATGAACGCCATTAGGGTTTGTGTTAGCTAGATGTACTTTCACCTAAATAATCTTAAGCTTAATTTTGAACTAATTTCTCGATCACCTAGTTTTAGGAACATTTTCCAATGTGACTTGCCTAGTGAATTTTGACTACATAGTGCTCATACGAAGATAAGTACCGCCAAATAATTTAAAGCGTTTGAGATCTTAAGCTAAGAGCCTACTGACTAATATTGTTGATCAAAAGAGGGGGGATGGCGTATTTTGCACTTTAAAAGAGTTAATGCATCCATGTTTATGGCATTAATTAATGTGATGAATATTTAATTTTCTTGCTAGGCTGTATCTAGGGATTTGACTATTCGGATTACTTTGGCTTTTACTTCCACCGCAAGATATATGGATGTCACTCACATGGTAGAGCTAAATTGGTTGAGCCACATGTAAGCAAAAGATAGGGCTGGGTTTGGTTTTGTTCTTGGTCAAAGTGGAAATTAAAATGTATGGGCTAATTAGCACCTATGTACCCTATAGTTTCCACTTACATATCCTCAGTTGTTTTAGTAGCATTTAGACACCCTGAAAATTTTAAAACAATCGCTTAATTAATACCCTTTGTCATGCAAACGTATGAATATTCTGCAATTTACTTTCATGTAACACTCACACGATAATTTTAAAATGTTGACTCTCAATTTTTAAAAAAAAATTTAGTATTTAATCTCTTACAATTGTACTCTAATATAGAATTGTGGTAGATTTAGGATAGAAATAAGGTGAGTTTAAAAGTAGATTTAATGAAAATCGACGATTGAAAAGTTTCTACAATTATACATGTGAGTGTTAAATGGAAATTTTAGAGAAAGTATCCTCATATCTGCATAACATAGGGTATTAAGGTGCAAATTTTAAATATTTGGAGTATGTAAGTGCGGGAATAAAACAAATGATCATATATAAGTTCGAAGTAGGTTCCTTCAAAGAAAAAAAAATGTTCAAAGGGGGAGAAACTATGAGGTATTTAAGTGCTAATTAGAGTTAACGTAAGTGTATAATTTTGCGTAGAAAATATTTTTTAAAAACGAAGAACAAATTTGAATCATCTCAATACTTTTTCTAAGGCTCATCTAACTTGGCAAATGTTTGGAGCACAACTACTCGAAAGAGTTACTAATAAGCGGTTAGGCTATTAATCTTGAAGATCCTAGATGTTCCATTGTTGTTCACAATTGTAACGTGAAATCGAACGCAGAATAGAACAATGATTTTTTTTTTCTCCTTCCTTTTCACCGAGACTTCTGAAAAAATAATGCGCTTAAATAGAAAGTCCAAAAAAATTTAAAAAAAAAAAAAAACTTTACATCCACCAAATGTCTAGAAAAAAGTTCCATAGAAGACCCTCTTCAGAATATCGTATACAAAGGAATGATTAAGTTATTATGAATCTTGGCATACATATATATCATTAGTATTTGTCAATAAAATCACGATTCACTACTATTTGTCAGCATAATCGTGACTGCGGTGATACTCTATATATTACTATCTCCTTAATTTCCGTCAAATGTCCTCCTTCGTGTGTCGTTCAAAGGAGTGCACTTTCTATCAGAACCCTGTTGTGTACCAAACAGTGGGCGTGGGAAAAGACCAAAGTGCCACTGCGCTTTCAAAACGAGTGGCTCAGAACGACCCGCACGGTGCGGGACATCCAGAGGAGATGCGTACTCCTCTCATAGATGGGAGAAAATGACATCTAACACATTATGCATACAACTAATTTCTATCAATTGAATCAAAAAATAAAATAAAATAAAATAAAATAAAAAATAAAAATAAAAATTTGTCGGTACAATTATGATTGTGATAATGGTAACTTCGCCAGGTGTAAGCAAAAGGATAGGACTCAGGGTGTCATGATCAAAAGGGACAATGAACCTCGCCCTCTCTGTCCCTCTCTTGGTCTCCCTCAATGTGAGCATCGTCTCCGCTGTTTTGGTTTGAATATTGAAGGGAGATCCATTGTTAATTGTTTTTGTTTATGGGATTGGAGCCATTCGCGTGTGTGCGCGCTCTTGCGTTTCTAAAGCAAATGTCAGATCTGAAGGCAAATGAAAACAAAGGGAGTTTGTCATAATGAGCCCGGGTCTCTGTCTTAATTTTATAGTACGCCCTCAACGCTTCATATTTGCAATTTTACACAATTTCAAATCAATTAAAATGTCATCAATTGCGCCCCTAAATCTATTCATTTGTTGTGTTGTATCCTAAGTTATTTCTAAATTTTATATCAGACCCTCCAAATCTCATATTTGTAAATCACCCCCCTAGATCTATTAAGTTTTTCTAATTAACAAAACATGACTTATTACAACTAAACGTAACCAGGAGGTATCTATCTAATTTCTTATAAAGTTTATTTTTTATAATATTCTCTACACCACTCTAGAGAGCTTACACCGTCTCTACACCGCTCTAGAAAAAGGTGTTTTGTATTTTTATTCTATGAAGAAATCATAAACTACTAATACAAATAAGGAAATATTAATCATAAATTATCAATCACACCAATAAATATATACTTGATTTTACTCTGTGTCAAAACTTTAATCTTTCCTTATTTAGATCAATAATTTATGATTTACTCAATAGACTAAAGTTTTTTTTTTTTTTTTTAATATGGGGCCGTTTTGCAAAACTCGACTCAATTAGATACAAACTAAGAGTGCGTGCATTGAGGGAGCATAAAAAAAATGAAGCCACTGTGGATTGTTTATTCTGTAATCAAATTCCGAAAGGAAACATCAATTTCAGTGGCATTTATTTTATTTCAATTTTATATTTAGAATATAATTTGTGGAAAATGGAACACAGCCAGATAATCAAGCTTGTTTCTTCCAGAGGACTCTTAAATTCTTAAAATTAATGGAGAAACATGCTTGGTACAAAAGCACAGTAGATTCAGAGCAATCAATCAATGATCATAGCGGAGCAATAACAGTACACAGTGTCACATACAGTACCAACCATATCACTAGGGATTAAGAGAGTCCACCTCTACAGTGTGTTAAGAGAAGGAAAGGATCAAAAAAAAATTCTCTTCCTTACCCTTTCTCTTTTTTACCCTCCAAATTTGAGGCGTAAGATTTTAGTTCAATTTCCCCCCTCATTCCACTTCTCTATCCTTCTAAATGAAACTCCCCAACAAAAGTAAACTCAAATTTCCCTTCCACTTGCCTTCTCTACCCTCCATCCAAACAGGCCATTAGGTTATGTATCAAAAATACATCTATCTTCTCAGGTTGTGTTTGGCAACTTCAAAAAGAGATTAAGCCAAATCTAGTTTCTTCTAATTAGGCCAAAGTTAGTCCAAGTAGAGAGTGGTTCAAAAAAGAAATATTTTAAAGCCTAAATTTTAAACTAAAGAAAACTAGTTCAACTTTGTCCCGATTGTTACCAAACTAAAAACTAACTTTTGAATCAAAGTTGTACCCATTAAAGTTAGTTTTGTAGAGTTGTCAAACACACCCTCAGATTTTGATTATGAAATGGCAAACACTATAATGGAGTTACACATCTTCTGTTTAACTAATTTCAGCAATGCATGTAAATATTTTTCTAATAGTCCACACTAGAAAGGCATATATAACAGTGGAGTTTTCCATGATTAAAACCAATCAATTATAGATATTTACCATGGGAAAATATGGGACATCTAGAATGTAGGGAGTGAAAATAGTCCTTGTGTAAATAGATATAATTGCAGGATTTTCAGCCTGAGATAGAAAGCAGAAAAAAAGTTTAAAAATGTTTTGTGTACAGGTCTCTGCAACAAGAAGTCTCTCCCTCCCATTTCTTTTCTAAAATTCTTAATGGGAAAGTGAGACTGTTTACAAGCACCCTCAAAATTTATTAAATTGTCTGGTATATGAAAGGAAATAAATCTTACTCTAGTTTCACTTCAGTTGCTCTGCCAGGCAACGCTTTGGGTGGATTAAAATGTTTTTTCCATCTCTTTTAACCCTCTGTATGAAATTTCCTCAAAACTATGAACAAAATCACCTTGACGACTACAATTTCCGAGACTATTCACACAAAATCATCATCTGTTGCATTATCAGAAGCATGTGTTTGTTTTAGGGTTGAACCTTTACTACTGGAGAGCACATTCGACTTTCGTTGTAGACCAAATGGGGAAGTTCTCAAAAGCTTAGTTGACCTTCTCTCAAAAGTCGGCACAATCCTGAAATTTTGACTTGATTCTGAGGAACTTTTATTAGAAGGAATTTTCTTGCTTTCGTTTATGGGGTGGCTTTGTCCGCTCAAGGGTTGATTTGTTGATCTTACTGCAGATTCAACTGGTTTAAGTTTCCCATCTACTTGATTTGTAAAAACAAACGTGACCTGCATCAAAAGTTGACGCGATGTTAGGAAGTCAACAGCAAACCTTGGCCCGAGTGAGAAAGCATCTGGTGGGCCTGGTACACAGCATTAATGATGAACCAAATGGATGTCCCTGATGAATTACTAGACTCATAGATTTGTGCATACGCTTAACATTCTTGTGATGCATCATTAGTGCAATGGATAGGGAACCTTGGAAACTTTCTTGGCCCAACAGACTGATGAAGAATTCAAGAACATGCAAGTGAACTATTATTATGTTCAAGAATTCAAGAACTTCAATCATGTTGAGTATAAGTTATCTGCCAAAAACAGAAGTTTCAGGTGATTCCAGAAAGTGAGCTATGATGGCTATAAAACAGGAGGAATGACAAGGGGAAAAAAAGAAAGAAAAAGGGTTTGCGCAGGACTTGAAATTTGGGAATTGCTGCTACTGAACGATAATTTTGCCATTTTCAGAGTAATGGATAGGAAATACGGAAAATATAGATAATATGGCACCTCATCACCAGCAGAAACCTGCAGTATTGCATCAGGAATTGTACTTGAGCTAAAATGATGACCCCAGCTTCTTAGGTCTTCTTCAAGTGGAGTTCCAATCTGAGAAAGAAATGACAAAAAGAAGAGAGAAAAATAAATAAATAAATATATATATATAAAAATACAACCATAAATTAAAAATTCGGACCTAATGATGCTAAATGCAATTATCCACCTACTTGTTTCTCGGAGCTTTTTAATCTGTTCAAGCATCCAGCAATGTCAGCAAAACCACCAATATCATCAGCTATTTGACTGCAAGGGCAATCTCCAGTTGTAGAATCTTGATCACCAGAAACCTCCATCATGTTCCCACTAGCATTCTCCAACATCTGATCAGTCGTTTGGCAACGAGTGCAATTCATATTCTCATGAATCTCCGACCTACATAGAGGATGTATCCATAAGAAAACATTTACAAGAATATGAACTGCTGGCTGTAACTGGATTCAACAAGCCATGGAGATTAGTTCAAGCTGCATGAAGAGAACACAGTAATGGAATGATATAAAATTAAAATTTGTCAGCAAGATAGTAAACACACAACCGCTCAAACCATGGTAGGGGCATTTAAAGAAGTTAAAAATACTTTGGTTGGAGCTTTAGCGTTCTTGCTACAAAGGAGTGTCAAGAGGTAATCATTGTGTTGGTGATAAATCATAAATATGGTCTGATTCCTGAAATTCAAAGTTGACTATGGGAATGGGTTTTGAATAGATGCATTATTTTGCTCAAATGTGTCACAGAAGAATTATCTAGGTTTTGTTGAGAAGGAACCGGGCAGAGATGATCATTATATAATGTTAAGCATTATAGAATAGCAATATAAATACTATAGGACAAACATTACATTACAGAATTGTTGCTTTCATAGTTTTCAAGAAATCATAAGAATCTCAAATTTGTAATCATTAAATTAGTACACTACATTGTAAGATCATGTAGTTGAAGATTTAAATTAAATATTCTTCCAATTTTATATATCTTTAAGTACTTGGATACGACTTATACCATATTCTAGTGTAACAAGAAAATAATAAAATTATTATTTTTCATGTCATTCTATCGAGAAAAGGATAGTTCTGATCAAGTCACAAAAAGAAAAAAAAGATAAAATCAGTGAGCTCATGCTGCAAAAAAATGGTATGTAAATCCAAATTCTCGGTAACTAAATGGAAATCAATAATGATATGCACACTTCAGAAATGAAACACAAAATTCTAAGAATCTGAATACCACTGTGGTCAGCGGTCACCAAAATATAGGAGAGTGTAATAGGTGATAGCAATTCCTATATCATCAAGTAGACAATGAATCCAAACTACCTTGACAACAGTATCACAATTTTGATGGATCACATAACAAGTAATCATAATACATTTGGTGCATTCATGAAATGTCAGATTGCTAGCAATCTGAATACCACTTCAACTATCAATATTAATGACAGTGCAAAAGGTGATAGAGATTCTCATATCACTAAGTAATGAAAGTAAAAACCACCATGACAGTCCATGTCCACAACATTCCTTCATGATAGGAATTCTGACTACACCACCTCAGTCCTAATGAATCTTAATCATACCTTCCACTTCTCATTTTCTTGCATCTTATTCATTGCTTCCAAAATTGAGTGGTCAGAAAGTTTTCAATTGCCATAAGCGATTGTCAAAAAACAGAAAAAGAAGGTTGGGGAAGCTTGCAGTGGAACAGGAAATAAATGCATGAGAAAGTTTGAAGGAAAGGGGGGGAGGAAGAGATGAAATTCAGGAGGGAAAGAAAGAATAAATGACCTTTAAGTGGTAAGGAAGAAGAGAACAAAGTTGTAAAAAATGAAAGTGAAGAGAAGCAAGAGAAAAATGCTGTATTCAATTTGTTTACAGTCCACCAAGGGGATATATCATGTTTATTTACCTAAAAATGTGTGTTTTACATATGAACATTCCACATTTAACTGAATATAATAGTACAAAATGAAATGGTATGTACATTGAAAAACAATGCTCACTATGGTTAGATTACATTTGCTGCCGAATAAGCTGAAAATATCAGAATGCAGGATACAAATCTAGGAAGTACCTGACACTTTCATGAATTGTAAATAGATCTCGCAAATCCTCAGTTGATAGGAAATTTTCCTGTAATAAGTGGCTTATTAGAAGAATGCTATGACAAGACATACAACAGAATATCCACAAAGATTCATACAACTAGCATATCACTATCCACTTGCTCCTTCTGAATAACTTTCTGGAGCCCTTCTTTCGACATTTGCCGCTGGTAGACCTACCAAATTAAAAATAAATTCTCTAAATATCAAAGAAAGTCAACTAAATGCTTCTAAATTGCTAAACCATCATGAAGTACATAATAAATGATTTGTTCACAAAACAATCGTAATTCAGCAATGTGGAACTACGAACCTTTTCTTCAATAGTTCCTGTGCTTAGAAACCTATAGATATATACTCGTTTTTTCTGACCATCCCTCCAGACTCTTGCTGCTGCCTTTCGGTAGGAAATAGATAAAAGAAATAATCAGAAAGTGTCAAATTAAGACCTTTGACCATGACATAAAAACTTAGTTAGGATTAAAGAAAAATAATAACCTGTTTGTCATTGGCAGGATTCCAATCAGGATCAAAGAGAACCAAGCGATTTCCTCCAATTAAATTAAGTCCACAACCCCCTGCCTTGCTACTAAGGAGAAATACAAACTCATCCTGCATACATATAGATCTGTAAGACCAGACACAATTGCCAAGAGATCATGATATTCTGGTTGTAGGAAAGCAAACCTTAGATGGGTCATTGAAACGGTTGACAAGCTTTTGCCTTTTCCCAATAGATGTCATACCATCAAGTCTTACAAATGGATATCTTCTCTCTCGACAGAGTTGAGCAAAAAGGTCAAGGGTCTGATGAAATTCAGAAAACAAGGACTAATTAGCTTCACAAGTTCAAGTGGTGGAGTAAACTAAATGCCTACTGAGCACATAAAAACCATGCATAAAAATGCTGGTGTATTTTGGATTGTGGTAGAATTGTAGAAAGGATATGGCATAATTCGTGGTTATAATGGCTAGCCGCATTGTTGTGGAATTGAATATAACCATACGAACATGCGACAGCAGAAAAAGGCTTGACAGATATATAAAAGCTGCGTAATAATATGCGATCATTCAAGGTAATTAACTCTCGATCATTTTATATCAAGCAGAGATTTAGACTAGCAATGTTATTCTATCCTAATGGATTACCAATTCCTTACCATTTAGCATGATCAAGTCAAGTGAAACAAAATGTCTTGAGAAATGTAAGAGATAAAAAAAAAAGGTATTATACACAACAAAGAATCGATATAACCTGAGTATAATTTGATACAAGAACAATTCGGTCATCTGTTTTCTGTCGAAGATGACTCAGCAATCGAGCTAAGACATGCATTTTCCCAGATAGTTCTACCCAAATTCCACCTCCACCGGTCCATGCCCCAGATCTGGCAGGAAACAGAAAAATAAAAGTTTTTTTAGTCAAAAAATTAATACCCAAATTCAGAAGAAAAAAGTGAGATGGATGTACCTTCCAGAAAATAGCTCTGAAGGGAAAAGATGCATGCAATTTTCAAAACCTGAGGTTCCTGAACTTCCACTTTTGATAGTGTCATAAATGAGCTGCGATATGGAAATAAATACATGAAAAATTAAGTACATGTTGTAGGGAACCAGCTGATGATACAAATCATCTAGAAAAAACTATTAATTCATGTCGATCAGTTAATGAACTCTACTGAACGGGGACATTCTACAACCTAAGCTTGTAAAATGTAGCCGGTTAGATACACGTGATAGATACTTCAGAGATTGTTTTTGCATATAATATCAGATAACTCCCCATAACTTTCAAAAAATACCAGACAACCCTTCTAAGTTTAGGAGTTATCAGAAAACCTTTAACTTTTATGATTTCCTTCAGAAACCCCTAACAGTATTACCGCAAGTTTCACATGGGTTGGTAAAATTAAGCAGGGGGAGAGTTTTTCCAGTGAAAATTGTGGTTCACACTTTTATGGGGGTTTCTAACAAACTATTAAAGTTAAAGGGGATTTTCCGATAACCCCTACACTTTTGGGGGGGGGGGGTGGGGGGTGGGGTGGGGGAGAGGTTATTTGATAGTCATCCAAAGGTAAGGGGGGTTTTTTT
>JBAKGM010000279.1:18874462-18888123 GCA_037177215.1 Asparagus racemosus | reverse complement strand
CCCCCCCCCCCCCCCCCCCCCCCCCCCCCCCCCCCCCCCCCCCCCCCCCCCCCCCCCCCCCCCCCCCCCCTCCCCAGAAGACAAACAATTGTATGATAAATCCCAAAACTAAGCATGTAGACTTTTAAAACCATAAACAAGAAATCAATTTAACTGATGCAACAGTTTCATAAAACTATATACTGCACACATTAATAAAATATAGCTGTCTGCATGTAACATGTGACTTAACATGACGGTGGAAGTTAATCAGAAGATATGTCGCTTAAGCTGCGCTCCTACAAATATCTACAAGGTCATGTCTATGGAAGAAAAAAGGAACATGAAATATCTAAAATGGGTCTTTCCAGATTGTTATGCTCCTTTCCACCATGAAGAGAGATAATAAGAACATCTATGCAGCACACATCACATCCAGCTCAATGTATAAAAAATACAAGAAATACATGGTCAGAGGCCATATCTTGCAACAAATATCCAGACCGTATGCAACATTAGATATCATGGTCCCAGAATACGACCATATAATCATGAGATACCAACTCCAAAAGATGCAGCTGCACAAGGACTCTATATAACACTACAAACGTAGATTACATAACATTAACGCCATATAGAAATTCAAGTTAATAACCAACGCCTATAAATTCAAGGAAAAAAAAGGGTGCTGATGTCTAAGTCGGGAAAGGATGCGGTTGACTGGCCACCCCCTGTCTCAACTCAAAGGGTTTTCCATTTGCTACTTAGGTCCACAGGCCCACCGGTTGCTGTCAAACTGTTCCATGCTTCTGATATTATGTTAGAACGCATTTCTGCTACATCTCCTTGTATGCATTCTATAGGGTTCTTTTTTAAATAATTCAACCCCACTCACTTTCACATGTAGTTGTCCTGCCCATGAACTATATAATATAGTTTGTGTATTGGAAATCATGAATTATTTGCTTCTGTTTTTACAAAAAATTTAATGCATCATGGCTAAGAATCCAGCTGCAAAACCTCTTTAACTACGAAATTAAATGTGCTGACCCCTTTGCCTGGTGTTTTTTCTTTTATGTATGCCAACAGCAATTAAATTTCATTACAACTAAAATGTATATGCAAATCTCCAATGTATTCTACCCACAAACTATTGCCAATAATGTTATCTGAATCTTCTGGATATTTTTTAATTTCAAACTTCTGATCTCCAAATTATTCTAGAGCATCAATTTGTGACTGTCAATATGGGTACTCAAGTTGATTCTTCTCTTGTTGAAATCTTTCCATCCCTTTATAAAATAACAATCTATAAATTATAATCTTTCTTCAACAATAATAAAAAGTGTTTACTCCTTTTAAGTAACAGACGTCTTTAAAGAAAAGGAATCTCTCCTAAAAAGCTTGTTGGAGACTTAAGCCTCATCATTAATTAGAGGTTCTAAAATCTTACTTTGCAAGAATATTTTAGAAGACACTATTGCATACCTGTAACTTTGTCTTATTATATTCACCAGAAAAACTTCAGCTTAACACTTAATTTAAATTATCACCAAGGATTGGTTAAGTCAACAAGACTGAATTGTGTAGCTCCTAAGTCCAAGATTTGGCTACGGCCTTAGTTTCAAATTAAGGTCTAAGTATTTTTCTCTCATTAAAACTAAAGAATATTATTTAAAAGCTTGTTACGTGCCAACATCTATTCATAACTAGATAGCTGACATGCTTATGTGAACTAGGAGTCAGGATCCCCTCAGAACCGCCTGCATGCAAGCAGGCGGTTCCTTTCCGCACATGGGGAAAGTAGTGGAGCAAATGGGAAATTTGCCCGTCCACCTAGGGGTGTAAACAGCTTGGACACAATACAGATATAATACTTACTATATCCATATCAGCTTTCTAAAAACAGATATAGATATGGTTTTCCTTCGGTAAGAAAAAGTCATAAACACATCCGCACAAAACCAAAACGAATACAATTCACATATTAGAGAGACTGATATCGTACGGTTGCAAATATGAATCAGATACTTAGCAAACGGGTATGGATTGGATATAAGAGAAGATCCATATAGTAATTGCTCTAATTTATGCCAAAGAGATAAACCATGACTTAGAAGTTGCCATATATTTCCTACTATCAATTTTAAAAGTAATGTACAATGTCTAATACAACAAAAATAATTCAATTCTCAAATGGTCATACTCCAAGTGCATTACTCAAAGTTAAAGTTTTCTTAATCATCAGTAATAAAATAAATCTAATTATAGTATAACATAAATTTGACCATACGTCCAAAATGCACAATTGATTGCCTCAATAAAAGTGCAATCCAATAACCGAAAAACATATGACCACATCCAAAAGCGCATGCAATTGTTATCAAGAAAGCTAAAAATTTAGCAATATCCATATCTGTATCCGAATCCAAATTCATACCTGAATTCCTATTAGTATCCATATCCAAACTATATCCAAATCCATATTTGAGTCTATATTCGGATTCGGATATCCGGACCATACCCGAAATTTGAACTGATATCCGTATCCAAAACCATAGCTGACAAAAGAAAAAAAAATCTGACACCGTATCTGTACCCAGCCGGTTTTAAAATTTAGCTACCATACCCGTATCCATTTCGGATACAGCTGCGGATCAAAACGGATATATCCGGATGGTTTGGCATCCCTATTCCCATCCCGAGGATAAGAACTGCTCACTGGCCTGTGGACGGTTCTGAGGGGACTCCAATTCATGAACTAGCTGGTGGCCGAAATCATTTCATGTGCTAATTCCTAAGAGCAAAATCTTAGTTCCACTTGTCCTAAAGTACAGAATTCCAATGACTCTTAAAAGACCTGGCACCCTTAGATAAAGGATAGCATTTTCAGTACAAACTTCTTTAAGAAGCCCTATGGGTCTATCTAGCCTTTTGCCAAACTTCTCCTGCTGAGACTGGTGCAAGCAGGGAAGGTGGAGCTGTTGTTGATAAGGTGAAGGCCCTCATTATTGTAGACAAAACTCTCCTTTTCTTTTATACTTTCATTCATTTTAATGCCCAAAAGTCCCCTTGCTAATGAGGGAGGCATCTCAGTCAGAAACACAAATCCTTACATTTTCTCCAAATCGAACATCAGATGCACATGATATCTTCTCTTATATTAATTGCCAAAAAAAAAAGTTTCCATAAATGCAGAAGCAATTCCATACATCTTACCAACCTGCCCCCAGAAAAATAAAAGAGTTCTACAGAAGTATAGATTCCTGGAGTTGCAACGAAATAAAAGCCGTTGTATCCGCACAATTTTTCCAAATTCAGCATCACATACCCATAATAAAAACATATGTCAAATTCTATTGCATGCAGCAAAAGTTGCATATAAATGGACATGCAATCCCCTGAAACTTAACAACCAGATCCTGAAAGAGTCAAAGCTTCCCCCATGTACCTAAACATGTTTGAATAAAATTTGATTTTGCATTTTTGTGTTCATAGAGAGGTGACATATTTTTCTGTTTAACTTTCAAAATTTGAAAACATCTTTTCGTGCACAACTACTTGAGAACCCAGGTGTTGTCTCTCTACTGTGGTGTAAAGTAGATGCCATATCCATCAAAAGGCACATTAAGCTTGTTTAAGTGTTGAGCACCTTCAAGATCATTTGCACTTTATAGTAAAAAAGAAATATTTAAATTGATTCTTAAATCACCCTCCTTTACTAATTTATATTTTTCAAGAAGTTCCTCATTTCCACACTTATGCCTATATTTATAAGATGTTCAAGATATCTTAAATATTCATTGACAAAAATTTGACTGTGGAATCAGCAATAATTAGAGGTCTGGAATCATTAATGATGCAACAATAACCAAGGTTGATTAAGTCTAAATGAAAGATTAAGAAGCATACCTTTGGTGGTAAGTGATTCGATAACAAAGCATTTGTCCTCCTCAGTATAAACTGAAAACAAAATTTTAAAAGTAATCACTTAATGTGAATCATTTGGAATTCATACCGTAGATATGTTCCTATAGCCAATGAAATCAGAAAAGATCACAGACTTAATTATCTCATACAACTGCTTGACAGAAGTGGTGCTGGAAAGCTGAATAGTTGATATAGACATGCAATAGTATAAAATATTTTCAAAACAATTGCATACCTGATTAACTTTCGCACTTAGCTCTGCTGACCTCTCAGTTCCAAGCTTTCTTTCTTCTATTGTTGCTGTTGGCTCTCTTCCACAAATAATTGGAGTCTAATTCAACAGGACATGAGGTAGGTAAGAAATTCCAAGCCATGCTAAATCCCATCAATGTAGCAATTAAGCCATATTTCAGATTATAAATTCATAACTTGAACGCCAAATCTTTTCTTACCTATCATCTTAGTGACGAGATCTACAGTTTATCAAATTCAATGACCTAAATGTCCCTCTTACTGGTTTCTGCACTAGCATTCATATCTAAGTGAAATAACTTGAGATTGTACACCATAAACAAACATTTGGGTGACTGGCTAGGTATCAAAAAGCATACACCACAAAAATAACAAAGTCCAAATGGCTGCTACTTATTATATAACATCAACATAATGAGATAAAACCAAGGACAAATAATTTGTAAATGGAGATTTAGTTATCAATTTTGTTCAAGATGAAAGCCATGGAATACCTGTACTACCCTTAATGTCACTTTGCAAGATAATGTAAGTCACAATTTATTTTTGATGAAGCTTAAACTCTACTAAATCGTTGAGTAACTGAGTTGTGCGACTTACCCAAGGTTTTCACAAACCTATTTAGAGTAGCATCGCATACTTGCACAGTTCGTGTAGCATTATGGGAGAAGAATAAATAGTATTGACTAACTTTTGGCTTGGTTATACTTCGTGGAATAGGTCTTTGTAGAAATGGTGTACACTACTAGACTTTGCATTGTTGGAAATGGAGGATGACATTTTTCGTGCAGGTGCACAAATTTCGAGCAATGATGTAAAGATAGAGTAAGTTTGTGATACTTAGATGGTATGTATAGATAATATATATGTACATATAAAAAAAAGAACATATAACTCGTGTTTAGATATGTGACTACCTAGTAGTAAATTTTGACTTACACATCTCTCATCTAGTTAGATATTTGGAGCACATGAGGTTTCAAAATATTCTCCAACGACATCAGAAGTGTAGAGAAAGAATTTCGAAGTAAATACTTCTCTTTCAAATTTAGCGTTTGACAATTCATATAAATTGTCCATTCAGTTAAAGTACAACTGCATTATTTAAAGTGCCACAGAACAAGAAATTGAGTTTTCAAAGTTCTTTTGTTCATTCATCACACCGTAAAATGAAGATCAATGAGTTTCCTAGTATGAAGGTGTCCATGTTTGAAAACTAAACAAAATTAGTTTTTGATGATTTTAAGTGCCTAGATCAAGATGGAATGTTTTTTGACCAAAAAGTCTGTGGTAAAGTGTATACATAAGTGAAATACCATTTGTGATTGTTCATTTGTTGTTACTTGATGCATGTGCACCCAAAAAAAAAGATTTATATTTACTCAAAATAATGTAGACAAACTTTTAACAGAATGGATTACAAAATGGATGTTCTAACACCAAATTCTAGAAGGAAGGATAGAGCTCCAAACTATGCGCACACGCATAAAGACATACATACATATGTTATGCTGTATAACAAGCTATAGGGTTAGTTTTGAGCACTTTTTGACATAATAAAATTCAAGCTGCATCAACCACGAGATTTATACCAGAGAGACCATCGAACGTGAAATATCTTTAAATAAAAAATTGAGGCAAAAACAAGAGTTCCAAAATCAAGCATAAAGAAATTAGCAAGAAACAAAAATCTACAGCCTGGGATTTGAATATTCATGGCTCTCATTTTTGTATATTTAAAGAAGCAGATAATATGGACGTAGACATAAATGTAGCTAACAGCCTACAGCAGCTGATCTGATAGATTGACAGGTTTAATATGAGACGACTCTGAAATTCAATTTAGGATGAAAGATGGAGGAAGCGAACCACTTAAAATTGGTTGCTGGCTAGATGTTTAATTCAAAGTTTCACATCCAGATTGTTCCATGTCCCAAAAATTTTAAGTCCCCATATCACAAACATAGATAACTTCAAGGCGCATACAGGACCTAGGAATAAGTTCAGCTTATTCCAAAAAAGTAATGTGAAGATTAAAAGAAAGCAACTTTGCAGTGAACAAATATGACAGGCAATAAAAACAATTCTTACTATTTCTTGGGAAAAGCTGGGTTCAAGTCTCTGTAACAGGTGACACAAAATACCTAGTGTGAAGTTCATAAGACCAATTCCCAGTAGTTAGCCTGAAAAAGATAACCCACGGTTTTGGTCCATCATAGTTCTGTAATTACCTTAAAGTTAACAAAACTTTTGCACTATTTTTTGTGTAAACATGCTAGGGACAAGTTAGCTATCAACTGTATGTTGTCTTAGTAGGTTTGATGGAATGTAAAAACTAAATTAACTATAAGTAGCTATGACGGTTTGAATTGTCACTTACAGTTTGCAGAAGTTATAGGACATGTTTGGCAACTTTAGATTATAATCCATTTAGCTTATAATCCATAAATGGCTTATAATTCAAGTAAATATAATCCAAAAACTTTGGTATACTTAATGGATAATAATCCATTTCTAATAGTAGGCAAATGAGCGGCTTATAATCCATCTTTGTTGTCAAAATGTCCAAAAAAGGGTTGGAGATAGAGAATAGAGAGCTATTGAATTTTTTTTAAATGTTAAGGGGAATAGTGGTCTTTTACTTGGTCAAACTATGTGGCTTATAAGCCACCAAAAAATAAGCTGGGTTAGTCCAACTTATATATTTGGGCTTATAAGCCAAAAAAAGGTTTTTGCCAAATAGGTCCCAGTGGCTTATAAGCCAGACAAGTGGCTTATAAGCCACTTTGACCAATTTCCAAACATGCTCTTAATATGGTTACTTTAAGAATAAAGACCAAGCTAAAATATGATGACTGTGGGAACATTTGATTTCGAATTGTGAATATCTCACCCTGTCATGCTCTAATATCCCTCATAGTTCCCTTCAAAATGTTGAGATTTCTACTTGCATTCACCTTCAAGTGGCTTCTGCAGAATAGAGGTAGCCACCCCTTGGTTCGACAAATTTTTGAATGGTACAGCATAAGCAACTAGAATTTATTACGCTTGTTGAGATTGGTTACCAATAAGGATTATCCTTATGTCCACATGTTTACATGCATAACATTTGATTATGCAAAGTAGACAATACTTCTCAGTCATTATGGAAATCATGGCCCGGATTTGTTAGATCTAAAAATACCAATTAAAAATTTGAAATGCTTGGTAGCATGAACCAATTCGACCACAAAAACATCTGCAACTTTGAAAAGAGAAACAGAAAGACACCCCATGCATAAAGATAGGCCACCCTGTCTATGCTGCTTAGGAACTAAATTCAAAAGAAACACAATAAATAAATAAGGATCAAACAGAGATGCTCAAGATAAAGGTTACAAAAAGGCACAAGCAATTTTCTAAGACAGCTAGTACAGTAACAATGCAACAGAAATTCCATCTGGAACATTAGCAGTTAACTTACTTCATAATATCGACGGAAGTATGTTGCATCACCCAAAACTCCAGGATTCGTGAAGTTGACCATAGCAAAGAATTCCTCGAGGTCATTCTGCGACATTGGGAGCAAATGTTAACCACAAAAGATCTTTTAGCCTGAGGCATGTCAAGGAAAGATGAAAGTAAAAACATCTTGCCTGCATAGGGGTTCCTGATAACAATATGCGCCGACTACAAGGAAGAGTAGCCAGTGCCTGTCATAGATGAATATATTTAGATAAGCTTTTGAGAAGAAAGTCAATATGTAAATGAAACTAATTTCAATAGATGTAGTTAAAAACTGCTTTCGGTTATGATTAAATGATGATATCAAGTTTCCAGCTGCAGCAGACACTAAGATATAGTAGTATTAAACCATGCAAAATAAGTCAATTAAGTACTGCCCACCCGATTTGTCAGCGTCTGATCATTTTTCAGCCTGTGAGCCTCATCACATATCAGAAGATCACAGCATCCATTCTTCTCAAACTTTGACGAATGCATGCGAAATGTTTCATATGATATGATAAGTACCTAATAGACACATATTTCAAAAAAACATGATGTAGGGTAAATGCAAAGCCCAGCTAGACAATGTCAAACTGATTTTCTTACAAGAAGATTAATTCAATGTAAACAAAAAGAAAAAAAAAAGACCTGAAGAAGACTGCAAGGTCTCAAGAAACTGTCGATTCCAGAGATAACATATGCTCGTGTGCTCTCACACAGAGAAAGTAGCCTAACTCTTCCTCCAACCCACTTATTAATCTCAGACTCCCAGTTGCTGACAAGGCTAGTAGGAGTAACAATCAAAGCCCTTTTAACCATAGGTTTCCCATCAAAGCCCTGATGAAGAAGAGTGTACAGTAATGTAATTGATTGGAGAGTCTTACCCAGTCTGCATAGGTACAGAAAAATCAAAGCAGCAATGCTGAGTTATTAAAACCACATCACAAACATAAATAAGCATCTAAAATATTCTGAAAAAGATAAAACTTCAGCTAGTTACCCCATATCATCTGCCAGAATGCATCCCGAAATACCATCAGCGCTAGACAACCCAGAAACACAATCGAACATAAACTGAACCCCTTCCCTACAACAGCACGGAACTTATGTGATTGAATAAAAACTTCATACTTCCTCCTAAAAATTGGATAAATATGCCTACATATACATCCAAGCACATTTTTTCAGAAGTTGCCCTGTTCAGTAGACAGTTAACTACGGGTTGACAATCAAGATTATTGTCCTGCACGTAATTTGAGTATTGCTTTAAATTTTACTTAAGTTACCAATGGAAATTTAAAAGGAACTTAATAGAAAAAAAGCTGTGGTTTAAATAAGTCATAATCATCACTAATGGAATATGCTTCTTTGAAGGAGCATGAGGACAAAATCTTTTTGCAAATAAACACTAATAAAAGTTACAGTTCCTACTGAAGCAAGCACAATACCTTTGATGAGGCCGAAGATACTGAACAAGCAACCGGTCTACCTCAATCTGGGTAAGATGGTCAGCTCCCTCATCTGAACCATCACATTGCCAAAGAATCAAAGGCTCAATACCAGGCGGCAAACTCTGATCTGTTTCTGAGGGACCATTCTCAGGAGCAGTTGAAATATTTAAGAGATTATTTATAGCAACTAATGCAGGCCTTGAAGAACCCCATGGGACAAATCTTTTCCGTGTCCAGAGCCGGCGAGTCAGCTCATTATGATCTTTATATCCCTTTGAACAGGGAGGCTTAAAGGGTTTTCTAGCCACTAATGCCCCATCACCAACTGAAAGAACTCGAGGAATAAGTGGCTGCCTCTTTACTACAAGGTTTCCTCTGTCACGTGAAGGAAGAAACAAAACATAATTCAAGTTATAAACTGAAATTTAATGAACATGCTTACTTGAGAAGGGAAAATGGAGAATATAAAATGAAGACAATCAGATAAAATAGGCTCTGAATATCACTGTTAGAGTACAAGTCATCAATGTATGCTGAACAGAATATCGTAACTGTTATATTCTTGTAAAAGCCCACGTGAAGCTGTGGCTTATGGGCAAGAAAAACAGAAGAAACATTCTACCCGACAAGTTTCTACATAATTTAGAGTGCACAAAATTGGATATAATGAAGTATACGCATGAAACAATGATGACATGGACTACAAGATAGGACAAACACTATCATTTCATCTGCAACTGGCAACTTCATCACAAATTATCTTGAACTCAACGTATTTTCATTGTTAGAATGGTCTTCTACGCTACCGGAATAATAAACAGCCTCTGGATACTCTCATATGTCTACACAGGAAGAAGTTAAAAAATGCATTACTGATGAAAGTAAATGGAATACCAGCGTAACAACTCCGATAGCTTTGTTATGCATAGAGCATTACACAGTTGAGAATAAAAATATTCCCCTCTCCATTCATTGAGATCACAATGCCAGTACCTGATCCATCAATCATCAGCAACAAAGGCCCCTCCACGCCCACCCCCACCCCCCCACCCCAAAAAAAAACCCCTCTTACCTGCTCCCCCCACTCCCTGTTCCATATTTTGGCTAAACCCAGCATCTTAACTTTAGGTTCCTTCTGATATGCATTACTCTGATAGGGGATATATTAATCTATTGATAAAGAATTGAACGATATATTTACAAAAATAAAGATTTCAGGGGTAAATTTGCAAATATAAATTTGAGGGCTATATATATGCAAAAACCCAAAAAAACAACACCGGTAGGGGGTAATAAAATCTAACGTTCAAGAAATTGGAGGCTATATGTGCAAACATCAAGATTTCAGGGGCAAATTTACAAATATAGTAAATTTGGGTAGAAATATGCAAACAACCTTTTTATCTAATTTGGGAGATTTAGGGATTAAATTATCAAATATCTAGATTTAGGGGGTAAATCTTCAAATAAGGATGATTTTGGATGGGTATGTCTGAAAAAAAATATAGCTTTCAAATTTGGGTGTAAAGTGAGAAAACTTGAACCGTATTGGGTTTGGTGACAAAATTTATTGTGGGGGTATTTTGGTCTATGAAATATTATAGCGTAACGCCGTTTGGGGTTAAGTGAGATAACTTGAAACATTATGGCGGTTGTCCGAGACTTCCCAAACTTATTGGGGTTAAGTGGAATTTTCCAAAGTATTGGGGGTTTAGTGAATAACTCCCAAATTTATTGGGGGTTTGTGAAATTTACCCTGAGAGAATTCTTACAGTTGTGGATTCATTTAAGATGCGCATATATTTTCAAGGAGTTAAATCACTTGTCCTAGTGAATGTTGCTTTTGCTTAGAGTTTCCTGTGCATGGTTTTAGAGTCTCGCCTAGGTGACAAGTGTTAGAATTTATATCTATAACCCTCAACCCTCACAACCTTGGAGTTTTGATGCAGTGATAGAGTTCATTGATATGGTACCAGAGCAAACTGGATTCAAGTATTGATGGTCACGAATTTCTCAGCGGATTTTAAAATTTTGATACCCCTGTGTGAGTCCAGGTTTTTGCCCATAAAGGGTTCTCAACTTGCGGGGCATGTTAAAATATAAAACTATAATCCTCAACCTTCACCACAACTTTAGAGTTTTGGCGCAATGGCAGGGTGCTTTGGCAATAGGCATTTCCTTTTGTTGTCTTATCAGCAAGAGCCTCAGCCTCAAAAAATTACTTTACTTGTGTTTTCACGTCATATCAACAAATAAGATATAATTTTTTGTTCTTTCCCATAAAAGAAGATGATGAAGGATGGGAAAGCTTGGCTAACATTCAGATGAGGAAAAAATACTTTAATGTTAGTTAACCTTGGTAGGCAACAAGCCACTTAAGAGTGTCATAACACAAGTGAGACAGCTAGAGTGGGCCAAGTACCTTGCATCAAGGGGTCAGTTAGGCATACAATCTATATTACACTTGCAGGAGATATCATACTAATCCACGAACCCCAATTGTTATTCATATTACCCCCAGTTCAAGACAAGTTTGGAATTAAGGATAAGTTCCGACGGTAGAATTAATTAATAAATTAAAAACATTTTAATTAGGCAGTTACATTAAAAGAGATGTTTCAAATGGATTTGTGTTTAAACAAACATCTTATATCATGAAAAAAAAAATGATATCAATTGAGACAAGGTGAACTTTAAGAGTGTAGGACTGGCATTTGTTACATGAAAGAATATTGACAAGCAAAAGAAGCACCTACAATATGAAAATTATCCCAATGAAAATGGGCCCTAACCCTGTTAATTTCCATGGCATTAATGAAATGGTACCAAGGGCCAAAAATCGGAAACAATTTATTATTACCTGATGAGAGGATAATAGGAACAAATATAATCGATCGCAATGAAATAATTTCTTGTTGAAGGAAGTTGTCAAAATGGGGATTCCTTGGGCAACCTTTTGATATTTATGTGAATAGAAAACTATGTCGAAAGTCAATAGACTTTCATTCCTTATATAAAACAGATTATAAAACAAAAGTTATTCCACGTTTCTTCTCTACGTGTATCACATATTTGCATAACTTTATGCGCAATGAAGAATTGCATCCTTGTGAATGTATTTAACGTGAGTATCAATGTCAGATTACATAACCCTAATTCCTATTGGTGCCAGTCCGAATTTTGCTTCTAATTTATGATTAAGGTTTCATCTGTATGGTTCCCAACTCATCCAGATTGTACCCACACGTCACAAAGACTTAAATTTTATCCACTAGCTAAAAGGTCCATTTCTTCACAACTACAAAGTTTCACAATTGTCAAATTATATACAAAAAAGGGTAAATTGCAGATAACCCCTCATCTATGCCTTTAGTAGCACTTATAGCTATCGCCCTTCAATTATTTTCTTAGTACTTAAGACCCCCTTGATTGATTTTTTTAAAAACATAAACTGCAGATAACCTCCCAAAAAAAAAAGGAATGTTAAATAAATAGTCGGGCTGATAAATGGTACTAAATGTATAGATAAAGGGGTTGATCTGCAATATACCCTTCAAAATAAAGATGAAGTGCCAGATATTACAACATATGCTCGCTCATAAACTCCTAATCCCTAAATCAACGATTTCGCAGCATATTAAAGCAAAAAATCCCATATTTCCCATTACATTCTGGGCAGATAAACAAATGGTTTCAAAAAAATATATCCGATAACTGATCATCTATATCTATACCCAAAAAAAGGAAACAAAAGTACTCAACAAATTGCAAATGTTCCCCATTGTTAGTTAGAGTAGTCATTTGTCAACATGCAAAGATGCAGTCAAAATAACCATTTAGGGTTTAACATTTCCGAACTCAAATTTTCCCCAAATCAAATTACAGATTTCCTTCTAACAAAAACCTAAACCCTAGATTCTAAACCGAGTGAAGCATCATCTATCAAGAATCAAGAAATTGGAGCACCTGACTAGGGCGTCGACGTTCTGAGACTTCCTGTCCTCATCCGACGACTGTGACTTCGGGGATCCATCATCGGCCTCTTCGCCCTTGTAATCGCCGTCGCCGTCGTCGTCGTCGGTTCCGTCCGAGTTAGAGGAGATCTGATCGATTTCGTCGTCGCCTTCTTCGTCTGTGAAGCCCATTTCTGACTGGGGATCCTCTGTTTCTTCAACATTCTTAAGATTTTGTCAGCGTATTTTTAGGCAGTGAAAATTTTGGCGGGCGGCGGGGGCTCCCGCGGGGAAAGCGGGTTCAATTGTGTTTTTAGCTTCTACTGAACGCTGTGTTCATTTTAGGGTTAATTTTACATAAGCCCCCTAACTTTGGGTGGCGTTACACATTAGCTCCTTGAGCTACGCTCATCTCACTTCACCTCCTGACCTTTTAATATTTCCTCATCGGAGCCCCCCTATTTTTAATTTGATAATAACTAAAATGTTCTTGAGTGAAAAATCTCAAATATTGTCATCTACAGTTGAAGTAATGATAAACACGTAAATATGCATTATCTTAGTGTGTTTCAAGCATGATTTACGGGTGTTTAATGCATATTTCATGTAT
>JBAKGM010000279.1:18853566-18874362 GCA_037177215.1 Asparagus racemosus | reverse complement strand
ACCCCATCCCCCACCCCGACCCCCCCCCCCCCCCCCCGCCCAAAAAAAAACAATTTCCTATGGGCATTTGAGAGCGGAAAAGATTAGGGTTTTTTCACTCCCCACTCTCGCTCTCGCCCCCATCTTGCTCCTGCCCCAATCTCGCTCTCACCCTCAAAATCATCTCACTCCCGCTCTAAAATTCGACCCCTGCTCTCGTTTGCTCTTACCCCAATTTCTATTCGATGGGATCTATCTCTGCCTTCTTCACCTACCGTTGATGGATTTGTTGATTGATCAGTTGGGTGTTATTCTTGGTTGTTGATCTAATTTGGATTTGATCTACTTTTGTATCTGTTGAGGTATTTTGATCTATTTCTTTGGATTTGTGATTTCACACCAAGGTATAATCTTGATTTTTTTCTGCATTATCTTTGAAATGTTTTTCTCAGTTGTTAATTATCTCTGTGATTGATCTATTTCTCGGTTGTTAAAATTTTTTTTGAATTATCTCTAAAATTTGACAGCATTAAACATTGTACTTGTTTATTTGTGCAAAGTTTAAGTTTGATGAAACTTGATCTCTTGTTTTGGGCTTGGAATTTAGTTATTATTGTGATTGATGATAAATTCATTATTGGGTTTTTGTGTTGAGATTTGTTATAGAAAAATTTAGGGATTCCAATGGGGATTCATCTTAATTTTTTCATTGGGTTTATTTCAATGAGTTGATTTTTTTATTAATCAAGCTTAAGTGCTAATTTAGTTCATAGCTTCATTGATTCATAGCATCATTTTTGCTCAGTTTGAGCTCGGATTTTTACTCAGTTTGAGCTCTCATTTTGTTCGCTAATTTCGTTCAACCTACATAGTAAGCGCAATGTTAAGGGCAGGCAATTCATCATTAGAATGCAACTTACGTTGAACTTGTAAGTTTTAAGCGAGGCAATCAATTTTGACAAAAGACCTACACCTAAGCCAAATTCCATGTTCTAAAATTATGTTAGTCCGATAGCATATTCACGACGGTGAGCCTTCTTAACTTGATGAAAATAGCAAAGTAGTACATGAAAATAGCGAAGTAGTACATAATTGTTTTAGCTCATTGCTTTCACCTAACCATTGTAAATAAATTTCTAGTCCATGATGCTCGGCAGTACCCTCCTTAGTCATATTGGCCACAGTTCCATTGTGACCAACTTCTTGTGCATGCGTTAAGAGATCATTCTTGTTCCAATTCATGTTGGGCATATCCATGTGGTAGGGACACTTCCACCACCCGTTTTAGTCTCTAACTTCTAAAGCATTAGCTCTTAGCATTGTTTTCGCCACATAAATTAAATCATCCGTCTCATCAGACCATTGATCATCATCTGTATAGGAAATTTATTCCTCAAAAGTGGGTAGTTTGTGTTCAGTAATCCAAGAATGCTAAGATCGAAAAAGTAAAGCTATTTGACATTAGAAAAAATAGTAATTTTACTGACTTTTTATTTCAAGATTCTTACCTTTGATGTTGGTGCAAATGAAGATTCACCAATATCTCTACATTTCTTACTCATATTTGTTTTCCGAACGTGAACCTTCTTAACTTGGCAATTTTTTTGTTCATGGCAAGTTGAGGGTAGAAGCATTTTTATTACATCAATTTGTACCAAACTAACTATTAAACTATCCTTTAAACTAGCAGTTATAAAGATTCTTGTATGGGTTGTATTTTTCCATAAAAGTTTCAAATCTAACCAAACAAAAGAAAAAGAAAACAAGCTATTTTCTATAAAGTTTAAAACCCATTTTCATGTTTTGAACAAAACAAATAAATAGCAAAAAAGAAAAAAGAAAATGCCACTGTTTGAGTTCTATAAATTTTTCCTATAAATTGTTATAGAAATACAAAGAAGTTAAAGTTTGGGCACTTTCCTTTTCCTTTTTTAAAATTGAACCAAACAACCCCTAATCTTCTAACAGGAGGGCTAACAATCTATCGAGGTCAGTGTCACACCTTTGTGTATGATATAAGTAGGTAGGCAGCGTTAGACTACTAGGGACTGGCGAATGGAGCTAAATCACCCTAGAATTGGTAATGATAAATCCCAGTGAGCAAAACTTTCTTTTAAATCCTCCAAGTTTCAAGGTTTTGATAGCAATTGAATACATCTTAGTGAGAATATCCAAATTCTCTCAACTAATCAAGGGATACTTATTCCTGACATGCAATATTGAAATTGCAATACATGACCATATGAGCGCTTAAAGACTTTTGAATGGTCTCTTTAAAATTTTCACTAAGGTTCTTGCTAACATGTTTGCTCCCCTTCTATCTTCTCTAGTTGACCCTTCTCAATCTGGCTTCTAGAGTGGTAAATCTACGCTAGATTCCTGTGTTATCGCTCATGAGATTCTTCACTTGTGTTCTAATAAATGTAAGAAAATTTACATGATAAAAATTGACTTCATGAAGGCATTTTGATTGTGTTAGTTGGTCTTTTATTCTTGAGATGCTTAAAGCTAAGGGCTTTGGGTTCAAGTGGTGTCAGTAGGTAGAAGAAGTTCTACATTCCTCCAAGTCTTCTATTTTGGTGAACGGTTCTCCTTCAAAATTCTTTAATTATTTTAGGGCATTAAAGCAAGGTGACCCACTCTCGCCCATGCTTTTTATTCTTACTGCAGATGTTCTTAACAAGATGTTCAAGTATAGCAACTAGTGATTTATCTAAATTGCATCTAAAGGGAGAACTTAATAACATTCGTTCCCTCCAATTTGCTGATGACATCATCATTATGTGTAGAGCTATCACCTCTGATTTTCCTATTTTAAAATCCATCTTCTACATGTTTGAGTACATCTCAGGTTTAAGCATTAATTATGCTAAAACAAATCTGTTTTATTTTAGTAAATCAGCCACCAAAGGATCTTTATTTGCTAAAATTCTTAATTGTTCTCTTGAGCATCCTCCTTTAAATATCTTGGAATACCTATGAAAAAGGTTCTCTTAACAAACAAGATTGGCAATCTCTTTTAGATAAATTCTTTAAGAGATTATCTATGTGGAAAGTAAGCAACTATTAATTGGAGGATGTATAACTCTTGTTAACAAGATTTTATCCTCTCTTCAACTCATATTATCTGTCTTTTTTCAACCTTCCTAGTTAGCCTATCAAGACAATGGATAACATTAGAAGAAATATTTTCATGGGGAGGAAATAATAATAAGTCTCCAGGCAAATCCTTAGTGAAGTGGAGTTTGGTTTGTAAACCCAAAAGGGAAGGTAGATTGGGTATCCTTAATTTAAATGATTTCAATCTTTCTTTGATGTCCAAATGGATGTGAAAAGTGACCCATCATGATTCTTTTGTGGGCAGAATCCTTTGTTCTATGTACTCTTCAGGATATCCTAACCCTAGTTGCAAACCACCAAATTTCATTGCTTCTAAATTTTAACGTGATATTTTCTCTAGTAGTCAATTTTTAAAGTGTCCAGTTCAATGGAATTTAGGTGTGGGTTCCTGTATCAGACTCTGGGAGGACAAATGGATAGGCTCAAACTCATTTGCTTCTCTTTTTCCCTAGGCATACAACCTTGCTTTTTCAAAATATGCTAGTGTTAGATCACAGGGGATCTTTAATGATAACCATTGGAGATGGCAACCTTTACCTAGAAGATCTATCACTGCTAAGGAGAGAGAAGAGGACTTAGACTAAACGATTATCTTTCTAATCTTTCTATTTCACCATCCAATGATAGGGATACAGTTTGGTGGCCTTATCATCCATCAGGTACTTTTTCAGTTAAGTCCATGTATTCTTTTCCAATGCCAATGGTACTTTATATAAGGGCTTCAATTTCATATGGAAATCGGTCATCCCTATAAAAGTCAAAATTTTCTTATGGCTTCTCCCCAAGAGGAAACTTAATACTAAGATCAATTTGGAGTTTAAGGGATGGACAAGAGATTATAATTGTTCTTTTTGCAATGAGGCTCCTGAAAGCGATAAACAACTCTTTCTTCATTGCTCATTTGTGAAGGTTGTTTGGTCATTTTACATGCCAATCCTTAAGCTTTCCTCTATGACACAAGACTTCAGTTATATTATTGATTCTTTCAGTTCTTTCTTGGTGAAAAATGATAACAAAACCTTCTGGTCAATTCTCTTCCCTTCTTTCTGTTGGTGTATATGGAGAGCAAGAAATAATCTTATTTTCAACGAGACTACAATCGCTGCTTGTAAATTGGCCTCCAATATTGCATACTTCATACTATTCTAGACAGGGAACTTGGCTTTCAAGCGATCCTCCAAAATCAAGGAGTTGGCGAAGAAGAGGGGGATAGCTAGGTTGCTGCTGCAAGATGAGGCATTTTTAGGTGATCACGCTTATATGGGGGATAGCTTCTAAGAAACTCATTCAGCTTTTCTTTTGGTTTATGTAACTAGATTATACTCTTTATTTTGTTCTCTTTTGGTTTTGGGTTTTGTACTTATTTTCAGCTCAGTTACAACTCTAAACATATGTATCTTCTTTTGCCTAACTTTTCCTAGATCTGTTTAAGTTAAGTTATAGTTTTAATCACATATCTATGACTTTTGTACTAGGTGACGGCTATGGTCCTCTTCCAATTCGAAACTAAGAAAAATTTATGTCTGGGTTCTTTTTCGCGTGCTGGTGGAGCGTCGATCTTGTATTCCGTTGATGGTCTGATTAAGATGTTGAGTCTCTCGCTAATTAGTGATCTTCGATCTTTCTCTGAAGATGCTAAATTCTTCTTTGGAGAAAGAAATGCCAAATGGAATCAAAAGCCAAGTTTGGGCGTATGCTATTGTCTCTCCTTGCGCGTATCTCTATATCCTTAAAATGAACAATTTTCCCTCCTCTTATAGGCTGAGAGAGAGAGAGAGAGATAATGGCCTACCAAAGAGTGGGGTAAGTGGTCATTAATTTAGGAGATAGTGGGAGAACCGTTTCCCCTTGAAAATAGCTCTTGAAACGGCTAATTGGCAAAGTTTGCCAATAACATTATGGGGGAGGTTCTCTGAGAGATCTTAGGTGAAGTTCGCTAAAGCGTGGGTAAGTCACTTTCTCTGAAATGTGGGTGATGTGGCCCACGTGGGTCTCGAAGTTTATTTTAGGTGAACTTTGCTCGGAGCTTAGCTTCATTTTGGGCGAGCTTCATTGGAATGAGCTGACAAAGTTCATTTTAAATGAACTTCGCTTAGAGCTTGGACGAGCTTCACTGAGACTTGAGCGAGCTGCACTATAGCTCATGTTTAGAACATTTTTATTTTCTGACTAAGTGTTTAGCCCGTGGATGTCCACTTCTTGAGCTTGCGTTATATTTTAGGTGTCAGTTATATGATATTTGCACTAAGCATTAGTTTAGGGTTGAGCTTGTATTTTTCGACCATCTACAAACTCCTCCCCCAAAGTTTTTGAGATCCTATTCTTGACTTGTAATAGGGATCGAAATACTTTGCGTAATATCCAGAGGTGTACTGCTGAATGTAGCTTGATTCGTCTTGTTTAAATTGACACTTGTCTTCATTTGTTTAGTTGGTTGCCAGAGGTGTACTATTAAACGTGTTTTTCTTCATCATATATTCATTTGATTTATGGCTCAATGTTGTTTGCATCCATCCTGTCTTGTGTTTGAAGCGAGGTTTGTGTGCCCTGCTCGAGGCGAAGTTCATAGAATGGCGATGCTCAATTGACTTTGAATGTGGGTAACGTTCACCTTACTTTAGTAGTGTGGGCAAAGTTTGCTAGCTAGCGATAGTCACTGTTTAGCGATAGTAGTCCAAATCCTTGTCTTTGGATTCACACCATGATTTGTGGCTATGATTTCTCTTTAGCAGTCAAAGCTTTGGCGAGATTCGCTAGGACGTGCTAGGATTTAGGCAAGGTTTTAGCCTCTTTGTTTGGTACAATCACTTCTCGTAAGAATTGGATTTTTTTTGGAAGTTGGAAAAGTTGATTTTGGAAAGGCTTATAAATAGCTTCATTCCTATCCAACTTCTTCTCATCTCCATTTTCTCCATGTCACAGCCTTCTCCGACTCGACTGGAGATGCTCTTCAATAGAGGAGCTGAGACTAAAAATCTTTAATAGGAGCTAGCACAAGTGAAGGGCAATCAAATAGAGGAAGTCTGTGTACTTTGCTAGTTGGTGGATTTGCTTTCGACTAAGAAGACTATGCTCGAGAAAACTTTCGAGAACAAGTCGAAAGCTTGGAGCGAGTTGAATCACGACAGAGACACTTGGAGCTTTGAGTGTCATGCTCTGCGTAAGACCATTTGAAGGCTGAGATGGCAGTTGAAGAAGGACCATTGGAGCTCCACAAGTGAAGACTCTGAAAATGATTAGTTCTCACAAGTGTGGACCTAAGACATAATTAGACGTCGTTTGTCTTCCTCGGACTTGACATCGAATTTTATTGACAAGAATTGGCTTTGTTCCACAATCTTGTTTGATTGGGAAGAAATGGAGCTTGGCATAGCTCCTCTACGTTTTCTTTTTCCTTTTTATCTCTGATAAAGGAACAAGGGTGGTTCTTACTTTGTATTTCTATTCTTCTTTGCCTCTTGACCATTGTTAAGGTTGGAGGAATAAATGCACACTATCTTTGTAATTAGAGAGTCTAAGTGTTACCTTTATGTAGTAAAGTCTTGATCAATAAAAATGAACTCTTTTCTGAAAATGTCCATCTTTGTGTACTTGATCTGTGTGTGCTTTACTTTTGATGCAAAACTTGAACCCTGCATGTGAGTTGTTATGTTGGAAGTGGAGCTCAGGTTTCATTGTACTGGCGAGAGTCGTCAAAATAAGATTCACCTAGTGAAGTATTAAATAGATTGAACTGAATTTTCTCAATTTAGAGACTTGGGTGAAGTTTGCTGACCTACTTTGGCGAAGTTCTCTTTAATGTTAAGCTAGTCAGTGAAGTTCATTTACTTTTGTGAACTTGGGCTAAGTTCGCTAAGTCGGTTGGGTGAAGCTCACTGAGTCGGTTGGGCAGAGTTCGTTATGAAGATTTTAAATTCAAATCTTTGATTCCTATGCCTAAAATTGTGATGAAGGTTGCTCTCAAGTGAAGTTCGGAGTGAGATTTCTGGTGAAGTTCAGAGGAAGATTCTTGGCGAAGCTCGAGACGAGATTCTTAGCGAAGCTTGGGGTGAGATTCTCGATGAAGCTCGATGCAAGCCTATAAATAGGACTGTTTGTCTTCTTTATTTTCTCTACCCTGATTTCAAAACCCTAGAGCTCTCAAACCCATCAAAAATCTCAAAGTCTTCAACTATCTTTTCAATTCTCTTCGATGGCTCCTCATTTTCAGATTGCTAGAGGGAAGAAAGTAACTAGCAAACCTTACAACCAAGGGGCGACACAACACCACCACAACTCTAGATGACATCAGGTAAATGTTAAACCCATCAATGGCAGTCTCTTTGGATCTGCCTAAAACAAGCTCCATCGGGCTTCAATAGTGCTTTTAGAGTGCTCAAGCTTGTTTCGCTACCAATGGCAAGGCTTTCATCACCGCCTTTGGTCTTATTTATGAGTTTCGCTAGTGATGATGAAGCATTAAGAGCAGCCATCAATGGCACTTAATTTGGTGAACTTCACTTCTCAGGAGAAGCTTGCTATCTTAGCCTATTAGGCTTTTGGATGAACTTCGTTTAAGTGAGGCTCGCCAATCTAGTCCTTTGGAGTTCTGAGCAAACTTCACCATAAGCAAGATTCACTAATTTCAAGCCATTTAGATTTTGAGCAAACTTCGCTTGAGCCAGGTTCACTAACTCAATCATGCTAAAGTTTGCTACTATTAATACGAACTTTGCCTATCTCGCCAACACTTTAGCCAATTTTTTGGAGCTAGTGTTAGGGTGATTTTTGCTTATGAGCGAGCTTCACCTAGGAAGACTTGGTGAGCTTTGATGGTGGGCATCCAAGGCTTAGTTTATTTTTGAGTCTTTGTCTTCTAACCTGTTTTCCCTCATTTTTGTGTAGTTGTTCTGGCAAATACGCCTATCAACCTCCGTAACCACTTTGGGAATAATGAGACTCATGGCTCTAAGATGAGACATGTTTTTAGTAGGGACATTCCTTTATTTATTGAGAGTAGCAATCAAGAGCAAATTGAAGTGATTCATCTCAGAAGTGCTCATACTTTGAGGGAACTTATCACAGATGCCAAGTTTTCTATCCCAAAGGATGATCAGTTGGGGTAGCCTCAATTGTTGTTTGGTGGTAGTGTTCCTAAGGGTACTTCGATATTCAACTAGGAAAAAGAGCACTGGTACTACATCTAGTGGGACCATCATTATTACCTACCAACGATAGAATGATAAGAATCATTCATGTACTTGCAACACCTAGCGGTACCTCGCTTGATGCATTTTGCTCTTACCAACAAGGAGGATAGTGTGAAGGTGGCTCTCCTAAAGTACGATAGTGGCTTTTGCTAGGAAGGACTTTTTGGGGTCAGCATCATGGGTCTTCATCCTAGCTTTGTTAAAGATGACGCTCCTGTCAATGAAGTTCTCATAGTCCCCAATGTGTTTGGTTATCGACTATGCTCTCGCTACTCTTGGGGTGAGTTTGATAAACTTGCGGCTCAATTCTATAGTACGAGCCTCTAAGTACGGCATGGAGATTTGTGCATCAGTGTTATACAGTATTTTAGAGCTGTATAATGTTGATAGTAACACTTTCTGCACTCTGGTGGGGGAAATGGGGATAACTTTGCACAAGATAATTGAAGTTTCTCGACTGCCGATAGGAGAATGACCATATGAAGAGTTCTTCCCAACAAATGCAGAGTTAGCGACTATGAGCCACAACATTCACCTTGGTGAAGTGTTTTGGGAACTAGTTTGTCACTTCCACATCTGCCACCAAACGGTTGCACATGTCGTGCACGGTCCTCATGTTGCTCGTGTACCTTGGGCGGAATATTTATTCCCAATGTGAGCAAAAAGAGGGAGAGTTGATTTGATCTCTCCAGTCACCAATCTCGAGGTAGAAACCAAAATCTTCAACAATGGTCCTATAATCCACACTGCCAAATAGGACGAGTGTAGGTTTCACACAGGGGATTCTTTTGAAAGCTTTCATCGTCAAGCTAAAGAACCCATTTCCCAGCAAGCTTTACTTGCTAGTCTCCTATCAATCTAGTTGAAAGATTGTGTCATACCCTCTCGGTCAAAAAGATTGCATCTCTGTTAAGGTGCTATAGCCCGCCACGATGATCGCTCATGGATATAGCTTAGCTTTGCTTCCCGTGATGGTCAACTGCATTCATCATGGGTTAAGAGAGTTAGCCACTGAATATCTAAGCTAGGAAGAAAATTGCCTACATGATAGAATCTCAAATCCCCGAGTGGAGCTACTATACACTTATCTGGTGGTATGGTATACAATTCACTATTCCTTGCTCATGTCCGCTGCTATCGAGTGTGAAGAAGGAGCCTCATTGCTCCAGAGATATGAGCATGCAAGATGGCCTATCAACTATGTCGTGTGGATTCACCGGATCATACGAAACAAGGACCATTATGTCTTTATTGTTGCTTCCCTGAAATTGCTGACACTAATCCTGGGGATAAGTTCAAAGATGATTCCGGTGTAGAAGGATTTGTGTCTTTGACTAGTGGTTGTTTTAATTGGTTGGTCAGCATCAAACCAAGTCATCTTCTTTCTCGGTTGAATGGGATCGAGTGTTATATTGAACCCTACTTGCCTTATCGATTGGCACGGTAGTTTGCGTACAATCAACTTTACATCGGCAACCCAAGTACAGGGCTGTTGTGCTTGGGGAGTCTTACCTACGGAGCTCGTGCTTGATATCACATTGCTGCTGGCAGTACAGGAGCCACATTCATGCTACCTCACAATGTCCCTAACTGTTATACAATATTAAAGCTTTGTAAGTGAAATAGCATAGTGAATGTTCCCAACTCTAACTTTTAGGTGAAAAAACTAGTTTGCGATGGATCATCTGAAAGTACAATGAGGCTTCCAGGAAGGGCTCTAAGAGTAGAGCTCCCAGACTTCAAGAATACTTGGCAGAGGCTGGGTTAGAGGATGAAGAAAACTAGAGGGTGCCAACCAAACAATTTCTACCACAAAGATCTGTTGGTAATAGAATCCGAGAACCGGTAGAGTCAATCGTTCATCAAGGAATCGCTGGTAGAGAGGCTTGTGGAAAAGACCGTTACAAGTCCAACGCCCACAAGAGCCATCAAAGAAGTGGTGAATGGAGCAACTAGGTCACATACTAGAGGGCCCTATAAAACAAGGAAGGATCCTTCCATGGTTCCAACACTAGAACCTGTGATTAGGCCTGTAGTGCCTTTAGGTAACGTTTATACCTTTATTTTGGTTTGGTAGACACATTTGAGTGACGTGTATGTAGGTAAGGAGCCTGCTTCTACTGATCAAGAGGATTCAGACGATGAAGAGAGGGTCGATTACGAGACTGATACCTACTTCACAGATCCAGATGACACTAGATTTGAGGACGACATGGGCAGGTCTCTTACATCCTAGGTATGATCTTTTTTGACCAGGCTTGTGTAGTTTCTTTATTTTGATCACTAACGCTTTGTTCACTTTCTGATAGATGATGAACTTGAACCAGAAGCTGGTACAAAAGCAACTATGACCATTCTTATAGAGGGTGAACCCGAAATAGCTACCGGTGCAATAGAAATCCCTGAACCTAAATCTGAGCAGGCGGCTGGTATAGTAGCAAGTCCCGCACCTATTTCTGTTGCACGATGCAAGCATATCATTGTTGAGTCTTATGATTCTGATGGCGATGATGTACCAATCTCTCTGATCCCACAAGGAGTTGGTGTGGTAGTCCCACCAATCCCTGAACCTCGTTTTAAAGATGAACCTGTCAAAGCGGGGGACAAATTGATTGAGGCAGAGGTTGCGGCTACTAGTTTTGCAAATGCACCAGTGGATGTGACAACAATGTTAGTGTTAGTCATATGGTCCTTTGAATCACTGCTTGTGACAACTCTGTCTTCTTCTACTATGATGGATATTTTGAGTGTGTTGGCCTCGATCACGCCGTTCTTCTTGCCAGGTGGCAATCAAAGTCAAGATTCACCGGCTACTTTTTCGACTGCAATTGTTGCTTTAACGGTCTCAACTAAAGCAGGCTCGTCAAGTCGCATGGAAATTTCTCTGTCTCCTAATTTCGATGATTTGGTTGAATTGAAGATTCAGATTCTCATTGAGAGTTTGATGAAACTCTTCAACCAAAGTGCTAATAATGCATTGGCTGCTGGGAGGAGCTTGTCTTCTCTCACCATTCCCTTGTTATGGAATCAGCTCAATGTTCTTCTATCAATTGCTAGCGTTGAACGTGCTGATCTATACAAGAGAATGATTGATGAGGCTGAGCTTCACTTTCAAGGATTGCAACACCTACTCAAGGCTGACATTACCGCCACCGTAGAACTCGAGTGCCATTGTCTCATGATGAAATGTCAGGAGCTTGAAGAAGCTGCTCATAAGGAGGTAGATGAGATCAACCAAAGGCTCCAAGAGTTAACCGTTTATCTTGCAGAAGTTGATGGTAAGCGTATAGAGCTTGACATCTTTGAACGGGAAGCTACCATCAACGAGGTCAAGGTCATTATAGTCGAGGCTCAAGTTAGATCGGAAGCTACGCAAGAACAAAAGAAGGAGGTTGAAATCAAGTCTTCTGAATTGATCATGGAGCGAGCTCTCAAAGCATCTCAACTTTCGGCTGAAGAGACTAGATTAGAGGCCGTAAAAATTTAGGCCATTCCCATTGATCTAGAAGTTCTGAAGGAACAAGCTCTCAAGGTTCTCTTGATGCCAGGGACACTGAGATGGCTAAGCACACTGAGTGCATCAAATCTCATTAGTAGTTTCCTTTTTGTAATTGCTTAGCTTCTCCATTGATAATAAAGAACTTTTGCTATTTAGCTCTATATGGGTGTACGATAGAGGTGTGATGTTAACGTATCATATTAATAACTCTGCTGGAGAGAAAAGTGATGAAACTAAACTAATAGAGGTGTTGTGTTAACATATCAGGTTTCGTTGGGTTGGTACTATTTAGAGGTGTAGTGTTAACATGACGGTAGTAGATTATTTGACAGACGTGTAATGTTAAAGTTTCAAATAGAATGTCCATCAAATATGTGATGTTAACCAGTCAGGCTCAAAAGAGTCTAGAGAGCAACTACCATTTGGAAGTATAGTGTTAACTTAACAAGAAGAAATCGATGGAAGTGTAATATTAACTAATCGATTTTTTTAAAATGGCGGATTGGCAGAGGTGTAATGTTAACATGTCAAATACAAATAGATAGGTCGATAGAGATGTAATATTAACCAGTTGACCAAATGTGCCGACAGAGGTGTAATGTTAACCAATCAGATCATTAGGGAAAGCAAACCGTGCAGAGGTGTAGTGTTAACATAACAGTAGTAAGATATTTAGAGTCAAACAGAGGTGTGGTGTTAACTTGATGACTCATTGGGGATTTTGTTGAGATTTTAGATCAAGATGATCAATAATGTAGGTCAGAGGTGGATACTTAAACATGACCGACAGCTCTGTGGGGAGATCAAAGGGACTTTGATCAAGGGTAGTCTTTCTTGAGAAACTTCCCATTGATTGGCGCCATGAGCCTATTGCCATTTGGGTCAATCAGGCGATATGCTCCATTTCAGTAGACTATATCTACTACAAATGGGCCTTCTCATTTGGGTTAGAATTTTCCTTTAGTCTTATGTGTCATATCCATAGGTCGATTAACATCTAAGACCAAGTCACATTCTTTGAAGGATCGTTCTCTAACTCTCCTCTTGAAGGCTCTCAAGATCCTAGACTGATTCTCATTTCATCTAGCGCTCCTAGTTCTTGAAGATGCCTTCGATGCAGTTCTTCCTTTGTCATGTTCTCGATCAGAGTGATCCTTAATGATGACATTTAGATCTCCAGTGGTATTACAGCTTCACAACAGTACACCAAGGAGAAAGGCATAGCACCTACAGGGGTGCGAACTATTGTTCGATAAGCCTATGAACACTCTCTGAGCTTATTGTTCCAATATCATTTGTTAGAGGAAATGAATTTCTTTAGAAGCTTGATGATAGTTTGTTGAAAGCTTCTGTAGGCCATTAGGAGCCGGGTTATATGTCATACAAGCCCCACCTTGAATTTGAAACTTATCACAAAATTTGAAGAACAGTCTGATAATGAATTAAGGATCATTATCATGGATAATCCTTCGATGAATGCCAAATTGGTAGATAATGTAGTGTTTTAAGAACTTGACCATGTTAGGAGCTTGACCTCCCTAAGCAGGATTGCTTCGGCCCACTTGGACAAGTAGTCAGTGATGGCCAAAATGAACCGATTGCTTTTAGCAGATAGTGGGCAACTTAGCCCAATAATATCCATTCCCCACATCTCGAATGGCCATGAGGCAACAGTTTGATGTAGTTCTTCCAGAGGCTGATGTAAGAAATCAACGTGGAATTGACAAGCATGGCACCGCTTGCTATAGGCGATTGCATCTGCAATAATTATTGGCCAATAATAGCCCAAACGATAAAGTCAATTTTAAAGTTTAGGAGCAAGTTGATGAGCTCCGCACATACAGTTGTGACCTCCTTGAGTGCCTTTCAGTCTTCACTTGCTGACAAGCATCAAAGTAATAAATCATCAAGTGATTGGCGGTATAAGTTCTGTGTAGCGGAATCGTAGAGGAAGCATGATGCTCTTCTTTGAATAGAGATTGATTGTTTTAGATCGTCTGGCAATATATCATGCAAGACGTAGTCAATGAATGGATAATGTCAATCATTGAGTTCGAAGTGGGCTGGCATGACATGCACCTCGTTAGCTTCCAAGATCTGTTTTGGAGAACATAACTAATGGCTAGCTGCTGTAATTTGCTTGATAGACTCCAAAGTCAAGGTAAGAGTAGCTGCAAGCGATGCCAAAGTGTCAGCACGAGTGTTCTTGAGGCAAGCTACATTAGTAATGTAGAAGCCTTCAAAAGATTGAGCAAACTTCATAGCCACTTCATGATAGGGTATGAGGTTGCTATGCTAAACCTTGTATTCTCCCTTCATCTGATTGACGATTAATTTAGAATCACCGTAGGTTTCTAGATGTTTCACCCCCATATCTTGAACAAGTTGTAGACCAATTATGAGGACATTGTACTTAGCCATATTATTAGAGCACGACTCAATTAGTGAATATGCTCGAGGAAGGACATGGTCGTGGGAATAAATAAGCACTACCCCCACTCCTATGACTATCATCCCTTTCTGATTACGTCATGACGTGCCATCAAAGTAAAATTACCACAGTTGGTTGTCTAAGAAGATATTTGATTCAAAGACCTCATTTGGAATATTCTCGTAAAGTTTAGAAGACTCAAGAATGCAATGATCTGCCAAGAAGTCAACAATTGCTTGGCCTTTAACTACTTTCTAGTGTATGAATGTCATGGCATACTAAGAAAGCATTGTCATATATTTTTCTAGTCAGAAATTTAGAGACCCAAGCTTTATCATGAGTATCCGTAGGACTCTTGATATAACATGGATGGTCTAGCCAGTTAAGTAGTGCCGCATCTTCTGGACTATAAAAACTAGTGTTAGGTATTCTTTCTCCACTGGGTTGTAATGATGTTCCGCACCTATCATAGCTTGACTAAGATAATATATGGCTTGTTTGTGTCTATCATCATTCGTTTGAGTGAGAAGTGTTCCCATGAAATGATCCAATTCTTTGATATAGATTAGGAAAGGTTTACCTGATACTAGCGCAGCTAGGACGGGTGGCTTTGTGAGATATTCTTTAATCTCATCGAAAGCTTTTTGACAGGCCTCATCCCAAACAAACGAAATACCTTTCTCCATCGGTCTCTGAAATGGTTGATAGTTTCTAGATATGTTAGTTATAAACCTACGGATGTAAGCTAATCGTCCCTACAAACCTCTGAGTTCTTTGAGATTTCTCAGAGGTGGCTTCTCTTGTATGGCTTTCACTTTTTCTAAGTCGATATGTATTTCTTTAGATGTTACAATAAATCCAAAGAATTTTCCTAATGATACTCCCAGGAAAGATTTGATTGGATTCATTTTGAGCTGGTGTTTTCATATGATTTCAAGCATCATTCTCAAGTCATTGAGGTGATCTTCTTTGTGACGCTTTTTAATCGCAAGGTCATCAACATAGCATTCTACTATCTTGCATAAATTCTCATCAAAGATCGTGTTCATCATGTGTTGATAAGTAGTGCAAGTATTCTTCATACCAAAGAGCATTACTGTATAATAGTATACTCCCAGAGGTGCTCTGTAAGCTGTGTGCGTTTGATCATCCAGATGCATTTTGATTTGGTTGTAGCTGGAAAAGCCATCCATGAATAGCATCCTCTCAAACCTATATGTATTGTCAACTATAACATCCGTGATAGGGAGAGGGACTCATCTTTCAGACAGGCGAGGTTGAGATCTCTAAAATTGATACAGATCTGGATTTTACCATTCTTCTTTGTTACTACAACGATATTAGCCAACTAGTCCAGATGTTGTTCTTCATGGATAAATCTGCATTCAATGAGTTTGGAAATTTCTTTTTCTATCTACTCCATCAACCCTGGACGAAAGTGCCATTGTTGTTGTTTGACTGGCTTAACACTCGGATCGACATTGAGGCGATGCATAGCTACCTCCGGATCTAGCCCAGGCATGTCTTCGTAACTCTAGGCAAGGACATTGATATATTCCTGAACAAGAGATATAAGCACTTATTTTTCAATGGGTGATAAGCTCTCGTTGATAAAGATATGCATGGGATTAGTTTCATCACCCATGTTGACTTGGATCACCTTATCCTCCGTCGGTGAATCATTTTGCTCGAAACGTGACTTTCACTATGGTCAAAGGTGTTTTGCCCAAGGATCACTCTCGGGGTCCTAAGTTACTTCATATTCATCGAGATCCATGGTTAAGCTATATGAAACCATATTATCCATGAACTCTCCAAACATAATATTCATGCTGACATCAAAATCCCAGCTAGACGTATCTAAAGAGCTGCTTAGGAAATTATCAGATGTTGGTCTTGTTTGTAAGTCGAATTCTGGGAAAATGTACCCGAGTCCATGTTTGATTATATTATAAAAATTGATGGCCTCTCCCTCTAGTATGAAGGGGGTTAGGGGAACTCGTGGTCCTTGGTCAAAATTTAACCCCTGCTTTAGGGTGAAGTCGTACCCCATTTTTGCCATCATATGCCGAGACTACTGACTATAGTGAGTAAACGAAAGCACTCCTTCAGCTTCATCATCTGAGATTGGTAGATGTGGTTGTGACTTGACCTTTCTAAAGATGATAGGATCATGAGTGCTCTTTTTACTATGAATTATAAAGGTAGCATCTTCTGAGTGGTCCGTCGCTCAATGAGTCAGGTAAGACTCACTTCTGGCAAGTACAACATTGATTCTAAAGCTAGCCTAGATAATAGAGCATCAATCAAGTTTTTAGACTCAGAGTCTAAAGAATAGTCATAAGCAAACTCTATGTTATCATTAAAAATCCAATCGCCCTGATCGTCGGCTAATTAGTTTGTACATGAATTCTCTAGTGTGATTACAAGAGGCTCTATCTCCCAAATAGGATTGGATTCATCATCGGCTTCATCACCGCTATTTAAATTTTTAGGAATGGCAATCTTGATTGTATACTTTTCATCATACAAGAGAGAGTCGGTGAAGTAATTCTCAACCCCATTGAAGGGATGCTTTTCATCATCGACCTTTTGTGGAACCCCATGTTCATCGACTTATTTGAAACATTGATGAAGTGTCGAAGGGACGATCTTATTAGCATGTCATCTTGGTATTTAGATTACCGATCTTACATTTAAGTCAGATTTTTCCAAGTGACCAGCTACTGCTGAAATTGAATCCAAAGATGGTAGTGGTTGTCTTTGAGAGCTTATCAAGGGGAATGCCCAAGAAGCTCAGTAATTTGGGTGGGATGATACTCAATGCGGATCTTGGATTAATGTAGATTCATTCAATCTTTGTTGAACCGACATACCTGATGTAATAGAGGGGTCGGTTGTGATGATGGTCCTTGATGAGCATGTCGTTGAGATGAAAGCGATACAAGGCTTCTACTGTTGATATTGGTAGCAATGCCTTTGCTCTTCATCCTAAGTGGGCTCAAACATGTGAGCAAGAAAAGCTTCACTATCATTTAACACTTCTCTCAAAGCCTCCCTCGTATCCTTAGACAAGCATAAAAGTTTGCATAAGGTTATATGAGTCGGGATATTGGCTAGGTTAGCCATGATATCATATTGAAAAAGTGCTTTGGAACCCACAGATGGTCGCTGCAATGTTTTTTTATCAAACCGCATCTCCTTTTGCTTGACGGGTTCTGGTTGTTTGGAGAGTCCAGGCTAATCATAGTTCTTCAAATAATTCCTGCCAGATCCCGTCCCCATGAGTGGATTCTGATCAGGATGAATCGCCATGACAATCTTCTCTTCCTTCGAATCTGTAAGCGAAGAGACTTATAATGATTCTTCACCTATAATCGTTGAGATAACATTACAAGTTTTGGCTTGCGTTTGGCCTTCGCCTTTGACTTTGGAATAGTCCAATATTCATCTTGAAGAAGGTTAGGGTGAACCCACATCATTTCTCCTCTTGTCTTAGTGAGAGGGATAAAGCCTTGATTTTGTTGACCTTGTTGGTCATGATTGACCACTTCCATTCTCGCAGTGGGAATGGGGAGGACTCTATCTTGGGTTTGAATTTCTAACATAGACTTGAACTTGAGAGTCACCATGTTAGCAGTGACCTTCTTTTGCTCAAGCTGAAATTTGAGGATTCCTGAATCAATGAAAGTCTGTATCTTATCCTTGAGAATATAACAGTTCTTTGTCGGGTGTCCCAACATCCTATGATAGATGCAGTAGTTAGGATCATTAGTCTTTCTAACTTTTTTCGGGCACAGGGTGTTCACGGGAAAGTCGGTTCGATCTTCATTGATAATGAACTCATTACAGCTTTATATGTTTACAAATAAATTAAAAAAAGTTTAACTTTTTATAAGACTCGATTACAATGAAAATTAAAACAAAGAAAAATTACAACTCTTCCTTAAAACAAACGCAGGACCCTGTTTATCAAACTCCTACTTGCATGGGACCTTTGTCGGTGCTGGGGTTTATCCGTGGACCACCGCGTGATCAGATCTTGGTGTCAGATCTAAGATCTACACGATCAAGGGGATTATTTCATGAAGGAAATAATTGCCTAAAGTGAATAAAATCGACCAAACGAAATCACTACTCTTCTCGAGATCAAAACCAAGTTTGATCCAGAGGAATCACGTGTAGATCTGATCTGGTGATCTCTCGAACTTCTTCGCTTTATGTGTTGATGGGTTCGCCAAGATCTCGAGTCTAGAATTCTTGGATCTAAGTGTAGATCGCTCTAGAATTCGACAGAGCCTCCCCCTCTTGCTAAAAGTCTAGCCTCAGAAAATGAGACCCCCTTGATATTTATAGGCTTCAGAAGCAGATTTGGGTTAGATCTGGGTTGGATCTGTGCTGCCCAAGTGGCTTCGTTTTGTTGTTTTATGAGTCCGATTCATTCAGTCTCGTCGATATTTGCTAATCTGAAGCTTCACAGTTGGATTTATTCCATGATTTGTCACTTCGCTGACTTGCACGCCTCGCCGATTCGCTTCATGCATTTTGTCGACTCGTTGACTTGCACGCCTCGCCGATTCGCTTCATGCGTTTTGTCGACTCGTTGACTTGCACGCCTCGCTGATTCGCTTCATGTGTTTCGTTGCATTTACTTGTTATTACATCGTCAATGGTTTGCCGTTGCGTCGTTGGATGGCTCGCCAATTGTCAACTCATCGTCACGAGTCATGTTCAGGGACTTATAGGCAATTTTCAATGCCTACAGATACCCCCTCCAAAGTATTTCAGTCTCGTTCTTTTATAGAAGAGCCTGAAATACTTTGGATATGATAGGCCCAAACCTTTAATTGGCATAACAGGACCTGAAAACAGCTTCAAGTCTCGATTTCTTCAATTCCTTCAGATCATCCGGTGCTTTGTCGAATGTCTGATAGTGTCACAGTGCTATATTTATTGCCTGACCGCTTGTTGAAATCTTGAACCAAAGCTGGTAATTGAATCTTTGCAAATGAACTCATGTCAGTGAATTGTCGTAGGACTGACCATCGAACTTCTTGAGATTTCTCGGTGGATTCTCCGTTTGCGACACGTTGACCGGCATCAATATAGTTTTTTAAGCTTCATTGGCAGTTGTCATGTTATCCTTAAGAATATTTTATAAAAATATTCTCTAGAAACTTGTTGACAAAAGTGGGGAACAGTTTAGACTTATATGCCCTATTGGAGTAATCATGAGGCTCGAATAAACCGAACCAGATGAAAAATAGAAAAAAATAACCCTCAATGGGTGATAATCCCGCAAAATAATATCCAGGGCCCCTCTGGATGTTTGGGAGGGAGGAGGAATCGATCGGTGGGCTGTTTCGGGGCCGTTTCGATGCTTGGTTTGGCCTTGGTTTGAGTTTTTTATTCAAGGCCTAGTTCAGGACTGGTTCGGTCCGGTTCAGGACTGGAAGTAAATGTGGACACTAGGATTAGGGAGACTAATTCCACTGTAGGAGATAATCCTTTTAGCTGGTCGCCAGTTCTTAATTCTGCTTCTTTCACTTATGTCCTCTTGTGTCTGATTTTTTTCGATAGAGGACTTTGATGACGATGGCCTGCTTGTGGACACCCCCATGGACGACCTGATATATGGCTCTCCCCGTGATGACCGTCTTCCTGGTGACATATCACCTGAGTCAATAATTCCTGAGAATACCGAGGCTTGTTCCTCTAAAGGTATGAATTCTCTCTCCCGTTAATCATAGGACTAGCTATTTTTGCCTAGTACACCTATAATTTGATGAATCTGAGGAATTCATTTGCTGCTAGCAAGAACTCCTCATTCTGTTGCTCCTCCAGAATTAGTTACCATGGCAGCTATCGTGCCAGATGAACGTGTTGTGAGATCGACAGCAATAGTTGGTGCATCGACAACGGCTACTCCCCCGATGGCCTTGCTAGACCACGAAACTATACCATTGGAAGCAGGTATGAGTTATCTAGCTAAGGATATTTATGCCAGCCTTTGGCTTAAGATTCTAAAATGCCCCTTTTTCTTTTTGTAGGGCTTACATCCTAACTCCATGATCTGGCGAGAGCATTGATGTCAAACGACGACCCAGATCGAATTATTATCTGTATGGAAGTCCACTCGTTCTTTTCTTTCATCAACACGATGATCGAGAGGATTTTCCACAGTGGGCTTTCTCTTCATCAGTTCAAGCTGGTTCTTGGCCCTAGAACAACTTTGATAAGGGATGTTGGTTACTCATAGTTAGCCAAGGCAATTGCTGATGACCTTGATCGTCTGGAGTTCAAGCTTCAAAAATTACAGGAGCTGAAGGCAGCAGGTTTTTCCTCCTATATAGCCGATCGAGCGCAATCCCGTCTAGAAGCACGACGCGATGCTCGTGTTTTTGCTAGACTCGAGGTTCAGATACAATGGGACCAGGTAGCTCAGGTTCAGACTGCACTTGTCGAAAAATCAACATCCCTGAGCAACATTCATTCCTGTAATGCATCAAGTGAGGCCGAGATAGCGCAGCTTAGGTGGGAACTTCAGGTGAAGGAAGAGAACTTGAGTGTCTTGGAGC
>JBAKGM010000279.1:18836868-18853466 GCA_037177215.1 Asparagus racemosus | reverse complement strand
CCACATCGGTTAGAGAGAAGCCTATTTGTATTTGTGATGTTATAAATAACACCTAAGAGAGGGGGAGATGGAGGAGGACTTTGGAGATCTAAAATTTTGAAAGAGGTTAAGCCTCTGCCAAAGTCAGATCCGGTGATCAGATCCGGCGGTCAACTCCGGTGATCAGATCCGGCGATCAACTCCGGTGATCAGATCTGGCGATCAACTCTGGTGATCAACTCCGGCGATCAACTCCGGCGATCAGGTCCGAGCAACTCCGGTGATCAACTCCGGTGATCATATCCGGCGATCAACTCCGGCGATCAGATCTACAACGATCTGGGTCAGATTTGCAAATATACCCTCTAGTCTAAGCTGCGTCTTAGGCTCAGGGTGAGTGTGTGATTTCTCCTAGTAGATCTCACCCACTCCAGCGATCATTTCCTTCGTCAGATCTACGCCGTTCGAGTTCAGACTTGCAAAGATCTAGGTCAGGTTTGTGATCTAATTTGCCTTCTAGTCTAAGCTGCGTCTTAGGCTTAAGGCTCCTTTAGTCTAAGCTACGTCTTAGGCTCAGGGAAATTGTGTGATTTCTCCTAGTAGATCTCACCCGGTCCGGTGATCATCCCCTTTGTGGGCTGATCCCCGTCAGGCGTTTGTTTCCTTCGTGAAATAAACCCCTTAGAACCACAAACCCATCATCTAGATTGTTGATTAAAGATCAGGATTGCGCGGTGGTCCACGGACGGAATAGAGTCCCCGGCACAGGCAAAGATACCCATGCAAACGAGGGTCCGATAAACGGGCCCCGCATTTGTTCAAAGGTGAAAAGTAATAATCTTTCTTATTTTTTGATTTTTTCATTGTAAGCCTTATAAAAAGGCGAGGTCTTTCTTGAATTTGGTTGTAAAAGATAAATTTGTAACGAGTTCAATTGCAATGGAAATCAAGACAATTTTTGCGGCGAATAGATAGTACAACTCACCGGCGTAAATACCAGAGCAACCTATCGCGTGTTGGCACAATTTCTCGTGTATAACGTCTTCGTCGTTAGACAAAAACATCTCCTTCTGAGGATAGACTGCTTTATTGAAGCTGCCAAAAGTGACTCGCCTCGATGTTCGTTTGTGTAGTCGTGAGGTCTCGGCGGACTCTCGGACTTCGATCCTCAGTCCAGTTGGTGGAGCTGTAGGGACTTTGTTGCCTTCGTTGAGGTGGGTATGACCTCCTACATTATGAGTGACCCGTGATTTCCTCAAAGGTCCCAAGCATTCTTTGATCGTTGGCTTGTCGGTTGCAGCAGGAATCAGCTTCACTGGAGGTTCAGATGTGGATGCCGGAGGTGGCCTCGGCGCCGAGGCAACTTTAGTGGGGCGCTGTCGGACTTGGGCCTTGGCGCCAGAACAGTTGGTATTAGGGTGCATGCAGCTTTAGGTTTAGGCGCCGGGCAGGAGTTGAAGTGCCGACGGACATGGACTTAGTCGCTGTGATCACCAGAGTTGGAATTCCGGTGGACTTGGACCTCCAGACCTGGCAGCTCATTGGTGGTTTAGCGGCAACCTCCTTCTTCTTCAATTTACGGGCTTGTTGCACCAAAGCCCGAGCTTGCGCGAGGAGTGCACGAGGAGTGCGCGGCACTTCTAGACACGCTCCTGAAGCATTGAGAGATTCTGTTTGACTCAGACCCATTCATTTGCTGATAGTTTGGAGGAGCCGTCAATCACTGAGGCTGGAGCCTCAGCTGTAACCTAGATCTTAGATCCACCTCGTAGCGAATCCCATCCGTGGATTGCATCGCCTTGGCGTATCGGCGCGCCATGCTTTTGCGACATCGTTGTTGTGCTTATTTGGAGAGCGCGAGCACGCCATCAGCGATCATCTCAGGAGCCGTAGGAACTTTAGTTGCGGGCGCCGAGGGAATTTTACCGCTACCTACAGCTTTGGGAGCAGCGGGGTTAGATTCGTCGTCTTGGGACTCTACATCTGAGGCCCAACGGATCTTCCTCACAGCGGAGATTCTTCTGGAACGACGGGGAGATGCGGATCTAGAGGAGGATGAGAGATACTCTTCAAACTTCCGCTAGTTAAGCTTGAACTCAACCTCTTCCTCGACCGGGATCGGGATCCACGACTACGACACTACGACCTCAGATCTTTGGCTGTTGGCTCCCACTGTGGTCGCCAGCTTGTTCGTAGGGAAAGTCATTTCGATTGTCATTGCAAATGAATCCGTTACAAATTTATTTTTTACAACGAGATTCAAATAAAAAATTACCTTTTTATAAGCCTTTTTATAAGGCTTACAACGAAAATCGAATAAAGATTACAACTTTACACCGTTTTTTGAACAAACGCAGGATCCGTTTATTGGATCCTCGCTTGCGTGGGTGTCTTTGCTTGTGCCGGGGACTCTATTCCGTCCGTCGGCGACCACGTGATCTGATCTAGATACTAGATCTACAGATCTGTGATGATTGTTTCACGAAGGAAATAAATACCGATGGGGATCAACTCACGAAGGAGATGATCACCGGAGTGGGTGAAATCGACAAAGCGAAGTCATGCACTGGCCCTGGGATTAAGGTGAAGCTTAATCCAGAGGACGGATTTGGTGGATCTGAGCTGGATCTGGACTTTGACCTGGTCTGGATCTACTATGAATCGCCTCCTCGCCGTGTAGATCTGAGTTGTGATGATTTCGTCGCTTGCACGGGATCTGGATCTAGCTTTTCTCCTTCGTAGATGCTCAAATCTGTGTAAATGCCTTCGTAGATCTAGCCTCAAAGCTCCCAAATTTCCAACCCTGAAAATTGAACCCCCCTAGCCTATTTATAAGCATCTGAAGAAGGGGGGCACTTAAGTGGCCGGGCACCCATGGTACCTCAGCATTGTGGCCGAGGCACCAAATGGTGCCTCGGCTGTGCCGAGGTGCTCATTCGGCGCTTTCTTCTGATTTTTTTTCTCCGGTGTTCATCCGTTCATCCGCCGTTTTGTCCGAGCTTTATCCATCCGGTGATGTTGAGTCCAAACCCAGTTGATCATCCCGTTGATTTCGGAATCCGATTGGTGTAGTTTCGTTGACGCTTGAGTCTGGTTGATTCCGTCTCGTCGACGTTCGAGTCCGGTCGACTCGCCTTGTCGAATCTCGCTGATTTGAAGCTTCGTCGTTGGATTTATTCCACGATACGTCACTTCGTTGACTCGTACGCCTTGCCGACTCACTTCATGCGTTCGTCAACTCACTTTATGCGTTTTGCGGCGCAGTTACGTCATCAGCGGTTCTTGGTCGCGTTGTTGAATGGGTTGTCGGTTGTCAACCCACCATCACGATTCTCGTTCGGGTACTGATAAACAATTTTTGACGCCTACAATAGTAGATGGAAGGGCAAATAGGTAACTTTGCCCAAATGCAGATAGCCAGCTGACTCAGCAGGCACCTTACAAGTGTTGGCTGTAGGAGAGGGTGAGTCATCTAGCATTTAACGTAAGGGCAATAGCAGGTGCTTGATGCTGACTAAGTCCGATGAGTCATAAAGATTATGACAACTGGCGCAATGCTGATTCTGACAGCACATTTAAGGCAAAGGTAGTTAGTTGTCGGCGGGGGGTTAGAAGACACACTGCCTTTCGACTCGGTTCTGTGAGCTGGACGATAAGTACCGCCTTTGTAGTCGGCTTCGCAAGTTGTCGGCTAGATTGGTAGGTGGAGTTCGGATGCTCATTGTCTTGATTTGGTCCAGAGGCCAGCAAACAATGCCTTTTTAGTCGGCTACACGAGTTATCGATCTATTTGGTCAACCGCTGCAGTAGTTCGAGTCATCCATCTTTGAATGCATCCGATTAGTCATGGAACATGACTCGTATCAGCCTCCCAAGGTGGATTAACACTTGAGTTATTTGCAAGCTATAACAATACGTGTGTGTGTGTGTGTGTGTGTATTATGTTATGACCCTTAAAAAATCATTAAGTGTTAATCTTCCTAAGAAGACCAATACGTCCTGCTCCTCTTCTAAAAAGTCGAGTCCAGAGCACAGACGACAGGCTACCCTCATAGCCGACTCACATGGCCGAGTCAAAATGTTCTTCACTACCATCTCAGCAATGATTAGTCACCTGCTCTCACGGCCGACTGGATCAGCCGACCACTCTTGCGGCTGACTTGACTGGCCAACAACTCATGTAACCGAGTGAAAAGGTGGTGATTGTTCGTCCTCAACAGGACGAGTCAAAGAGATGGCAATTACCTTGAACCCCCCGATAGCCGACTGACCTAACATTAAATGCACGGTCAGAACATCATTACTCTAGCCCTCATAGCGTTTATGACTCATCGGACCTCGTGAGCACTATGCACCTTCCGGCACCCTCACATTTAACTCCTGAGTGACTCACCCCCCCCCTCTGTAGCTGACACCTAGAAAGCAAATGATGACTCAGCCACCTGGTTGAACTCGACTGAAGTTACTGATTTGCCCTTTCAGATTTGCTATAAAAGGAAGATGTTATCTGCTACTTAGGGTAAGCAACTCTGCCCCCAAAAACTTTTAAACAGTTTAATTTACTTCTCCACTCAAACTAAGAATACTAACTTGATCGTCGGAGGAACCACTAGAGAACCTAACTCCACCCTCTTACGAGTTATTCATGTACATGTATAAATAGTCTGTCTCAAAACTAGTCATCTGAAGAAGTTTGAGGACCTTAACACTCTCCTAATCCACAGACTAACCTGCTGTTTGATAACTGTCATTAATAGTTTGGCACCCATCGTGGGGCCTTCTTTCTTCTTTAAATAAGATGTCTAGTTTTGATCATCCTGACTGTTCCGGTCACCTTTTCCCTAAAGGACTACAAACGACCTACGTTACTCAGGCCCAGCTAGAAGAGTCCACTTAGCAGATCTCTCAATCTTTCCAACAGCAATTCGTGGCATTCACCAATAAACTCCTCAACCGGCTTCCTCCTCAGTAGCCCTCACCATCAGCTACTCCTCCACCTCTGGTAGGCCAGTCCCCAGAGGTCCTTCCTCCATCAGTAAGGTAGCTTGTGACCTCTCCTTTGCCCGTGCAAGCCGCACTGGCTGGACAACAAAGAAGCCGCAACGAGTATGCGTCACCCCCACCGTGCCAGCAGGCTTGCTTCGCGGATCACCCTCAACACAACCCATAGTATGTGGAAGCCACGACTGAGAGTCCAAGCCCTAGTCATGATGACCGAGAGCACCCTATGGGGAAGTGTCGCGAGGCTCTCAGCATCGTCATGCCATCCCAAGCCTGTCAACCACCAACATGGCATCGGGTTATGATCAGACTTTCTGACTGATCCCTGAAGCCATTGGGGAGAACACCCCCCTCTCAGATGACATCATGAATGCCCCCTGCGAGAAGTTTAAGATGCTGTAGATAGACAAGTACAAGGGGGAAGGAGATCCAGCCGAGCATGCTTAGAATTACTATGACATGATGACCATGCTGCAGGCGTCGGACCCGGTCATTTGCAAGTGCTTCTCCATCACTCTGTCAGGAAGCGCCAAGCTATGGTGGAACTCCTTGGAGAAGAAGTCTCAACTTCGAGCAGCTCAGCTAGAAGTTTGTACATCACTTCCTAGCTAACACCAAGCAAAAGCTGCCGCCCCAAGTGCTAATCTAAATGAGGCAAGAGCCTAGAGAGAGCCTCAGATATTACATCAAGAGGTTCCAGGCTGAGAGGTTGGAAGTTGATGACCCTGAGAGCGTGGTCGCCATGTCCGCAATTGTGGCTGACCTAAAGAACAATGAGCTGGCTAACACCCTTGCCAAGAAGCAGTGCACCAGCAGTAGCAGTAACAGCACCGATAGCCAGGTCGACAACAGGAGTCGACCTATCACCAAGGAAGGAGTTGGCAAGGGATCCCCCTAGAGCTGACCCTAGACCCAACTGGACCGACAGGAGGGACCGAAGGAAGGAGACTGCACCCAAGCTGATCCTCACGGCCTTCAACGCCTCTCTCACAAAAGCCCTTTACATGGTCCAGAAGGAAGGGCATCTCAATTCAACCTGTCCTCGCATGAAGTCGGATCCTCAAAAACAAGATACTCAATAGTATTATCGATATCATCAAGATCACAACCATCTTACCAATGATTACTGAGTTCTCTAGAGAGACATTGAGGATTTGATACAGAGAGGATATCTGAGGAGGCTTGTCTTCCAAAGAGAAAAAACCAGGAGGCTCCAACAGGTGGTTTCGCTCCAGGTCACCTCATCCTCAGCAGCAGGCCGACACTAGACCTGCAGAGCGCAGCCATAGGGGGGTCATTCAAACCATCAGTGGTGGCCCCACGGTAGGAGGAATGTCTAACAACACTCAGAAGAAGTATGCCAAGAGAGAATTTCAGGTCCACCAATGTGATAAGAAGCCGAGGACGGGAGATCCCATCTCCTTTAGCGACTCGGACTTGAAAGGCGTTGAGACGCCTCACGATGGCCCCATCATCATCTTGGCCGGGATCAATGGCTTCACAGTCAGGAGAATTATGGTCAACACGGGAAGTTCAATAGACATCTAGTTCATCGACGCCTTCAACTAGATGGGCATTGACAAGTCCAAGCTGCTGCCTTGCCGAGCTCCGCTGATTGGATTTACAGGACATGCACTCTTGCCAGAGGGGATGATCACACTCCCCTTCACGGTTGGTGAATATCCTCTTCAATCCACCGTTCAGACCCAGTTTTTAGTGATGAACCTCAAGTCGGCGTACAATGTTATTTGGGAAAGAACTACCCTCAATAATCTGTAGGATGTTCCCTCCACCTATCACTAGATGATAAAGTTCTAGACTCCTGAGGGAGTCAGAGCCGCCAGGAGTAATCAGCGAAAGGCTAGATCGTGTTATCTGCTCTCCGTGAACAGAAAGGGAGTACTTGAGACCTTGCCCATCGAGAAGACATGCCTCCAGATGGAGAGAGCGCTGGAGCAATAGAGGACGATCCCTGTCGAGGAGCTTCATGAGAAACTGATCGACCAAGAAGGAGTGAAGAACGTCAAGATCAGATCGAGCCTCGTTGAACCCCAACACAGAGCTTTGATCGTGTTCTTACTCAAGAACGCAGATGTGTTTGCTTGGGGTTCTGAAGACATGCCAGGGATTCCCACTGAGTAATGAGCCATGAGCTCTCAGTCGATCGACACATCAAGCCTGTTTGACAAAAGAAGAGACGTCTCGGCCCCGAGAGGCAGAAGGTGGCCGTCGAGGAAGATGACCGACTCCTTAAGGCTGACTTCATTAGAGAAGTGCACTACCCGTAGTGGCTATCCAATGTGGTGCTGGTAAGGAAGTCCCTCGGCAGATGGAGGATGTGTGTGGACTTCACCGACCTCAACAAAGCTTGCCCTAAGGATAGCTACCCCCTCTCAGGATCGATCAGCTCGTGGACCAGAGCGCAAGTTATGAACTACTCATCTTCATGAACGCTTTCTCTAGCTACAACTAGATCCTTATGGTGGAACACGACCAGGAGAAGACCGTATTCATCACTGACCAGGGGACTTATTACTATAAGGTCATGCCCTTCGGACTCAAGAATACGGGCACCACCTACTAGAGGCTGGTCAATAAGATCTTCAAGCACCAAATTGGCCGCAATGTAGAAGCCTATGTGGACAACATCCTTGTCAAGTCTAAACTAGCATCGTCCCATGTGTGAGACCTTGAAGAGACTTTCGCTGTCCTTTGGCACTATCGCATGAAGCTTAATCTGGCTAAGTACACCTTTGGGGTACAATCGGACAAATTTCTTAGATTTATGATCACTCAGAGAGGCATTGAGATCAATCCTAAGAAGATAGCCACCATAGAGCAGCAACTCGAACCCCGCACACTGAAGAACATCCAGAGGCTGAATGGGAAGATAGCGGCACTAGGTCGTTTTCTCTCAAAATCAGCTGAGAGGAGCCTCCCCTTCTTCAAGACCTTGAGAGGGAGCAAGGAGCTGAAGGAGACCAGGAGTTGGACAAGTGAATGTAGTGAAGCCTTCAACGACCTTAAGAGGTATCTGAGCACCAAGCCTCTCCTGAGTCAACCTAGAGAAGGGGAGATCTTGTATCTTTATTTGGCAATATCACCCGAGGCCATCAGCTCTGTCCTAGTGCAAGAGGAGGGGAATACCCAGAAGCATGTCTATTATGTCAGTCAGACCTTGAAGGTGGCCAAGCTCAATAGCAGTCTCATCGAGAAGGCCTCTTTCACTCTCGTCATCATGGCCAGAATGCTCTGCCCCTATTTCTAGGCACCCTCCATAGTTGTGCGGATGAGTCTGCCTTTGAAGATGGCACTCAGCAACCCTACCACTTCAGGGAGGATGGTCACCTGGTCAGTCGAGCTCAGCGAGTATGATGTACAGTTTGAACCAAGGATGACAATCAAGGCACAGGCCTTGGCCGACTTCTTGATATTGAGTCAACCTCTTCAGATGACGAGCTGTTGCCACCCTTGCCACTAACCCAGCTAGAGGTGTCGACATCCCGCACTGCTAAGGCACCTGCTCCTTGGACACACCACACCCTCGAGCATGACTCGCCAGAATTCACCCATTAGTGGTTGATAAAGGTGGATGAGTCCTCAGGAGAAGGAGGTACCGAAGTTAGGGTCGTCTTGCATAGCCTCGACAGGTCGACGCACGAGCACTCCATCACCTTTGATTTTTCTGCCTCGAACAACGAGGCCGAGTACGAAGCCCTCTTGGCAGGACTTCGAGCCACCTTAGCAGTCAAGGCTAAGCGCATCTACATTCTAGCCAACTCCCAACTTTTCGTCTGCCTAGTAAAAGGAGAATATGCAGCCAAAGACGCGAAGATGATCCTATACTTGAAGGCGGCCAAAGAACTATTTAGTAAATTCACCGACTTCCAGATCATCCAAGTCCCCCATGCCCTCAATGCTCGGGCGGATGCCTTATCTAAGCCTGGGTCCACTAGTTCAAGGAACAACTCAGGGCCCATATACACAAACACCCTGGGGCACCCTAGGATCATGGATACCTTGGCTCAGGCCATGCAGACTGATATGCTTTCGGAACCCTATTGGATGGATCCACTCATCCAATACCTAACAGGGGGGACCTCACCTATGAATGCCACTGTAGCTAGGAGCCTACGGAGGAATGCATGATGATATCTGATGCTCAATAATCAGCTTTATTAATTGTCATACTCCAGCAGTAGTGTGGGGCCCTATCTCTATTGTCTTCGGCCAGGAAAAGCCAGCTATGTCCTCAGAGAAATCTATGAAGGGACTTGTGGGAATCACCCAGGGACTAGAACTCTCACCCCAGAAAGTCAATCACTAGGGATATTATTGGCCCACCATCCTAGGCGAGTCCAAGAGACTCGTCTCCCAATGCAAGAAATGCTAATTTTTCTCAAGCATCCCGCAAGTAGCCGCCACTGAGCTCACCTCCATTTTGAGCTCAATTCCCTTTGCTCAATGGTGATTAGATTTGTTGGGACCCCTTCCCATAGCCACTGACCAGCGAAAATTCCTGATTGTTACCATCGACTACTTCATAAATGGATCGAGGCCAAGCCTTTGGCCAAAATTGGCAAGAGCAACATCACTAGTTTTGTATGGAGATCCATTGTCTTCTGATTCGGTGTTCCCCTCTCTTTCATTACCAACCACGGTACTCAGTTCGATAGCGGAGGCTTTCTAAGCTTTTGTGAAGAGTGGAACATCCAGCTCAAATTTGCTTCCGTTGCTCACCCAAAGTGCAATGGACTGGCATAGGCCGCCAACAAATGCATCCTCTAAGCTCTCAAGAAGAAGGTGGACAAGGTAGTTGGGAATTGGATCGAAGAATTGCCTGGAATCTTGGTCCTACCGCACGACCCATAAGACCTTGACAGGGGAAACCCCCTTCAAGTTAACTTATTGAGCCGAGGCGGTCACCGCAGTTGAAGTCGACATGCCAACCATCTGACTGTAGCACTTTGACGAGGACTTGAATTTAGAAGGGCTCCAAATCAGGCTCGACCTCATTGACGAAGTCTGAGAGAGAGCTCTCTGATCTCAAGTCATTAATCAACAGCACATCACTCAGTATTACAACAACAAAGTCCAGCCCCAGAGATTTGACATTAGAGATTTGGTCCTTCGAAGGGCCATTTTTGACAAAGACATCAGGCATGGCAAGCTGGAGACCCTATATAATTCTCGAGGAAGTACGCTCAGGCACCTGTCGACTGAGAAGCCCCAATGGAAGGATTCTGCAACATCCCTAGAACATTGAGCATCTCAGAAATACTTTCAGTAAATTTTAATTGTAAGACTCATATATGATATACAAAATCGTTTGAGTTTTAACAATTTTATTATGCTATCTTTTTGTAGTGCCATAAGTCTTTACAGGAACAAGAAGTGTACCTTTTAAGGGTAAAACCGAGGCACAACACCAACTCGGCCGGCTTCAACAAAAGACCTTGGTACCTTTTTAGGGTAAAACCAAGGTACATCACCAACTCGGTCGGCTTCAACAAAAGACCTTGGTACCTTTTCAGGGTAAAACCAAGGCACATCACCAACTTGGTTGGCTTCAACAGAAGACCTTCGTACCTTTTCAGGGTAAAACCAAGGCACCCCATCAATCTGGCCGATGAACTCTGAAGACTTTGGCATCATCCTAAGCCCAAGGCACATGCTAAAGACTTTGGTAATCTACAAGGATAAATCTAAGTCAAGCGGTCATCACGGCCGACTTCAAAGACTTTGGCATCATCCTAAGCCCAAGGCACATGCCAAAGACCTTGGTGCTCTACGGGTATAAAACTAAGGCACATGGCCGTCACGGTTGACTCTAAAGACCTTGGTGCCCTACGGGGATAAAACTAAGGCACGCGACCATCACGACCAACTCTAAAGACCTTGGCATCATCCTAAGCCCAAGGCACATGCTAAAGACCTTGGTGCCCTGCGAGGATAAAACCAAGGCACGCAGCCATCATGGCCGACTCCAAAGACCTTGGCATCATCCTAAGCCCAAAGCACATGCCTAAAGACCTTGGTGTCCTACGGGGATAAAACCAAGGCATGCGGCTATCACGATCGACTCTAAAGACCTTGGCATCATTCTAAAGCCAAGGCACATGCCAAAGACCTTAGTGCCCTACAGGGATAAAACCAAGGCACGCAGCCCTCATGGCTGACAAGGCACATGTCAAAGACCTTGGTGCCCTACTAAGATAAAACCAAGGCACGCAGCCATCAAGGCTGACAAGGCACATGTCAAAGACCATGGTACCCTCTCGAGATAAAACTAGGGCATGCCAAATACTTGTTTACATGACACTCTAAAGACTTTGGTACCTACCTAAGACAAAGTCAAGGCCCATCAACAACATGAATTAATCGAAACATCAAGTAAATCTATAGGATGCAGCCGAGAAGTGACTTGCCACAACACGACCAAATCGCCTTGGCCCTAAAAATCAAACATATCTCAGTTGCAAATCTCAAAACAAGGAAATACTATAGATAAAATGCCAACAATGTAAAGAATAAAAATATGTCAATTGAGAACAAAAACGTAGATTTTCATTCATAATCAAAGTATTTACATAACTGACTCACAGTTGTATTTACATAATAATAAAAAAAAGATACATTGGATACCTAGGGAGCTCAGCTCGAGTTTGGAGTTGGACTGGGGAGAGTGGTACTCGTCTCAGGAGTAGGAATCATCTGAGCAGCAGCAGGGGCGACTTCATCTTGGTCATCCCTGATTCCTCGTCTCCTTCATCCCAGTCATCCACATCCAGTATTATTCCCCCTCCCTTCATATCTATCTCTTTGAGCACGTCGAAACAATTGGCACCTTGGGAGGGGTAATAGAGGTGATCTAGGGTGGGTCAGGATTCTGGAGGAAGTAGCTCTAGCAAATAGTCGAAGTCGGCCTTGTAGGCTAACAACACCTCTACTTTGCCTAGAGGGCAATCATGGTATTTCTCCACAATTTCCACTCTGTAGGCCTCAGAATCTAAGAAAGTGAGTCAACCCTCTAGAGCTTGGATGGTCGCTAGAGCCGACTGATGAGAGGACCACTCCTCTTCGAGATCGATCTTGGGGTTCTGGGCAGCCATGCAGTCTGCCCGAGCGTGCTCCTGAGTATGAAGCCTCTCGCGCTTCTCATTCTCCACCTCTTCAGCCAAATACTTGATTCGGCCATCCCGCTCTAGGATCTCGTGTTGGAAGTGGCCGATCTCCTCCTTGAGCTTAGAAATCGTGGCCGACTGGTTGCTGCGATGCCCTGAAGCCCCTTAATTATTTCCTACTGCGTCTCTAACTCCTGAAGCCATTTTCCCTCACTCTGAGTCCAAGCCAACCGCTCAGCCTCTAAAATCATGACTCTTTTCTCGGCCGCTTCCCTAGCCATCCTCTCAGCCTCCGATGCTTTGTTAAAATTGCTGGGGAGGATCTGTGCAAGCTCGAGCTAAGAAAATAGCTCTTGCTCGACCAAAATCCCTCGTAGCAAATAACACTTGAGAGCTTAGTGGAGGCTGACAGTAGGCATCTCTGTGAGGAAGTCGTCATCCCTAGGACGGGAAAACTGCTCTAGCGCCTGAGTCTGGACTGTCCGAGACTCGAATACCGAGCTTCTCTTGTCAAGAGGCTTCTTGGGGATAAAATTGTTATCCTTAGATGCTTCCTCATCGTTTGGGGGGACCTCCCCCAAGGTGCCCATTAGCAGGGACTGGGCCTTCCCCTACACACTAGGGTCTAGCTCGTCGTTGCGATGGCAGAAGGGCCACCTGGAGCCACCCTTAGGGACTGGAGCCATCTCGTCCCTTGTCAAAGTGTTAGGCATCTGAAGTGGGGCTGCTTCCTCTCCAGCTGTCCCTAACACTTCGACAGGCTCCTTACCTAGCCTGTGAGTAGGCTTGAGCAAGGGGAACAAAGTGGTCGACTCCCCCATCCAGACTTCAGCCTAGATGGGCTCCACCACCTCTTCTGCCCCCTCCCATTGATCAGGAGAAGACTCATCTAGCCGAGCAGGAGAAGACTCATCTAGAATGACAATCTCTGCTGGCTCTGGAGGGGGGACGTCTGGGCGCAAACTTTCTATGGGACTTGGGGTGGAAATGCCTACCTCCGCTGCTCCCACCAAGTCAGCTTGGGCTGACTCAATGCTCCCATGGGCCTCTCGACCTTTTCCCAACCTCCTCTTCTTTCTGACCTCTCAGCCTGAGCAGTGGCATTCGGCCCCACTGGCCTAGCCACAATTTTAGTAATCTTCATCGCCACCATCTTCAGTTCTGTAGGAGCAAGCTCCTTTCTTAGCCACTTCTAGGGCCTTGTAGTTGAGCTCGCTTCGTCGAAGCTCGGTCCAGCCCCTCCACATCCTTTAGCGGAAGAGCTAAGACTACCACTCGGTTGGTGTCAGCCTCAGTCGGTGGGTCTCTAGAAATGCTAGCTACCCAAAGAGCGGTCGACTCGAAGAGATTGTTAATCTCTCGAGATCTAGCATATGCCTGAATCTTCTCGAGCTTCTACTCCTCCTCGACTGAAAGCAAGTATGGCTTCAGTACGTCCTTCTTGATCTCTAGCCAAGTAGGGTAGGTCAGAATGGGGTCGGCTCCAATGACCCACACCAACTTCTCCTTCCAATCCTTGTTGGAATCCAGAGTGTTCGACACAAGCTTGGAGCCACCTATGTTCTAGAAGAAGTAATGCCCCTCCTTCCTCATCGTCTTGACGCTGACGAAGTGGCCGAACAAGCACAGGCTTGGGTCGACACTAACTCGATAGTAGATCACCACAAAAGCCACCAAAGTGGTGATGGAGTTTGGCATGATCTGCGAAGGGGACACCCTAAAGTCTTACACACCTAGCGGATGAACGGATGGAGCAGCAAGCGGAGCACATACTCCAAGTGCTTCAAGTAGATTGATGACCTATTACTACCGTGGTGATACACTAACTCAGCCCTATCAGGCGTTGACAGTGTGAACACTTTGGGGAGATCAAAGTGCTCGCAGTATGCCTCGAGCTTCGATGTGCAGATCTTCGAATGAAAGGGCCGGAGGAGATCGATCCTCATCTTGTTGCGGCTAGTAGTAGGAGCATTGGAAGCCATTAGGGACTGTCAGAATAGAGAGCAAAAAGCACTTGAAATAGAGGACAGATTTAGGAAGATAGGGCAAAAGTTTATAAAAAAATCCCTTCGCAGTGGATATGGTAAGTCCAGCTCTCCGGCGGGAGACACCTCCTTGCCAATCGGTTCCTTTCCCTGGTGGGGGATCGGTTCAGCAAGAGTGTCTGGGGCTCCTTCGCCCTCTGTAGGGGCCTCAGCCTCTGCTTGGGTCTCGCCTCCCCTAGCAGTCTCAACCACCTAGATCTCGGCCTCCTTTTCTCATGCTGGGGACCTATCATCTACGAAGATGACTTTGGTCTCCGTTATCTCAGTTGTCCTCCTGGGCCCTCTACTAACCATTTTTCTCAGCCTCTTTCTCTTCTCGGCCTCAGCTGTAGCAGGCTTCAACCCCATCAATCTTGTGGCCACATCGACCGCAAGAGCGCGAGCCACTGCCACCTCCTCTAAGGCCTGATCTAGACAAAGACGCTTCGTTGACCTCGCTGAAGGCCCTTCAAGAAGCTCCTCCTGGACTTTGGCAGCTAGAGTTGTAGGCCGCTCGACCGCCTCTTTTGAGACCAGAGTCAACATAGCCGCCCTCTCTTCATCCTTTAGAGTAGGAGGAGTAGAGGAGATGTCGACCACCTGCAAGATCGAGTTGTCAAGCAGAGCTTCCATCTTGCAGGAGTCAAAGTACGCCTTGATCCTCTCTAGCCCTTGCCTCTCGGTACTCGACAAAGGCCCTGTCTTCGGTGCCTCCTTTGGGACCTCGGGCTAGTGAGAACATCCCAAGTTGGATTCGTCCCCTGAGACCCACACGAACCTCTCCTTCCTGTCCTTGTTAGATTCAAGAGGGTCAGCGATAATTTTGAAGCCCCCTAACATCTAGAGATGATAGTGGGCCTTGTGCTGGTGCACCTTGATGCTCACAAGGTGGCCGAGCAGATTGAGGGTTGGCTCAACTCCAAACTAATAGCAGATGACCACGAATCCCACCGGCGTGGCGATGGAATTTGGTTTAATTTGCAACGTTGACACCCCCAAGACCTCAAAGACGCAGCGGAGAAAAGGATGCAGCGATAGACGTAGTCCATAATCCAGGTGCTTCACATAGACCAAAGTCTGACCCGCGTCTTGATCATAAACTGCCTGTGACTTTGTCAGCTCCGATAGAATGAAGGCCCAAGGGATGTCGAACTTCTCTTATAGCACCCTCATATGTGGCACTGTCACTTTGGAGTGGAATTTCTCTAACTAGCCTTGTCAAACTCTCAGAGCAGAAGCCGTCATCGAAATAGTTTCAGAGATTATTGGAAAGAAAAGGATTGGAGATTCTTTGGTGATTGAGAAGCAGAGATTTTCGAAAGCAATAACCATCCCCCTTTTGTTGCGGTAAACCTACTTATAGGCATCTAAGGGGACAGTTGTCCATGTCACAGTGGTCGAATCAATTTTAAAGCAACGGCCGAGATCAATCCTAAAAATCGTAGCAGTTATTTCAAAATCGAGGCAACCCTTTGCCTTAACTTGCCTGCAATTAGGCATGAAAGGCGAAGCGGCAGCAACCAAGATTTATACTTTGACGTCAGCCATGTCACATCAGAAGTGACTTTTTAGTCACCCTTAATTAATGCACTTCACGACAAACAATAATCCTATTTCACTCAGACCTGGCCCAAGCCGAATCCAAGTAAAAGGGGCCAACTGTTATGACCCTCAAAAAACCACTAACTGTTAATCCTCCTAAGAAGACTAACACGTCCCGCTCCTCTTCTAAATAGTCAAGTCTAGAGCACAGGCGACAGGCTACCCTTAGAGCCGACTCGCATGGCCGAGTCAAAGTATTCTTCACTACCATCTTAGCAGTGATCAGTCACCCGCTCTCACGGCTGACTCGATCAGCCGAACACTCTTGCAGCTGACTCGACCAACCGACAACTCCCATAAATAAGTGAAAAGGTGGTGATTGTCGATCCTCACCTAGGCGAGTCAATGAGGCAGCAGTTACCTCGAACCCCCGCTAGCCGATTGACCTAACATTAAATGCACGGTCAGAACATCATTACTCTAGCCCTCATAGTCTTTATGACTCATCAGACCTCGTTAGCAATACACACCTTCCGTCACCCTCACATTTAATGCCTGAGTGCCTCACCCCCCCTCTATAACTGACACCTGTAAAGCAGATAACGACCCAGTCGCCTGGTTGTACTTGGCTAAAGTTACTGATTTGCCCTTTCAGATCTGCTATAAAAAGAAGATGTTGTCTGCTACTTAGGGTAAGCAACTCTCTGCCCCTAAAAACTCTTAAATAGTTAAATTTACTTCTCCACTCAAGCTAAGAATACTAACTTGATCGTCGGAGGAACCACCAGAGAACCAAATTCCGCACTCTTATGAGTTATCCATGTGCAGGGATGAACAGTTTGTCTCAGAACCAGTCATCAGAAGGAGTTTGAGGACCTTAACACTCTCCTAATCTATAGACTAACCCGATATTTGATAACTGTCATCA
>JBAKGM010000279.1:18815149-18836768 GCA_037177215.1 Asparagus racemosus | reverse complement strand
GAAAAATAAATTAATCAAAAAGCTTGAAACAAAGAGCTAGCATGTTCCTTTTAGAATTTCGGATAAATTTCTAGGTTAGACTTGGTTTTGTATAATTATAATGTAAACATTTTCTAAGAAATTACATAAAAATATTTTCTTGAATAAAAACTTGCGTCGTAGATTGTTTAAATATATCAAGTGAATTAATTATACATTGACTTCTTCAAATTGGCAAGTTGACCAAATTTTGTGAGTATATTCATTGCAAACCCTCACGAAACTGTAAGTCATCCTCTAGGGTAACCTAGGGGTTTAAAGGATTGTTGTATGTACTAAATACAACCGCGATTTCTATGAAAGTGAGTTAGGATTTTCTTTCTTTATTTTTCATTTTCTTTCCTTACTAGAGGATTAGCAAAAGTTTAGATGTGGGGTTATTTGATCACTATATTTTATTATACTTTTATATCCTCATTATCTACCTTATTTGAATAAATATATCACTAATAAAGAATTAATGAATAAGAGTCCAAAAGAACAAAATTCTCTTTTTTTCTAGTACTTGTTGAAGCCCAAGATCAAGCCAAGAGGAGTTCCACAAAAGCCCAAAAGATCAAGAAAATGTTGGGTCAATAAATCAACAAAAGAATCAAATCCATTTAGAACCAACCGATTGGTCAACCAAGGAGCCAACAGATTGGCTAACCAAGGGGCTAACCGTTTAGCCAACTGATTGGTTTATAACAAAAAATAGTGTATGGTTGAGATTTATTTCTGAGAGCTCAAGGCAAATCCAATGGCTCTTGTTGATTACTGTAGGCTATAAATTGAGGTTGAGAGCAAGGGGTTTGAGTGTGAAAATTTTTGTAAAAGCTCTATTTGGAGAGGAGGGTTACTCTTAATTGAGAAAAACTTTCAAAATTATATATTCTTAATTTACAATAAATAAATAAAAATTTCTCCATTAAAATTTTTTTTCCTTCTTTGTTGATGAAGATGAAGATGAAGATTTGCTTTCAATGGGCCAACCTCTCCATTAAAATTTACAATATATAAGTTTTTATTTTTCTGTTTTATTTTATTTTTTTAGAATTTCATGTTTTAGGATTTTATTTTCTTTTTACTTTAATAGTAGTAGATTAGATTTATTTCATGCCTTGTAGTGTAGATATACTTTCATGCTCTTTTATTATTTTGTTATTTATTTTTCATGCTTTGTAGAATTTATTTTCTTACATTTTTCTTTTATAGTGTATATTTAATTTTATGCTCTTTTATTTTTGTTAGTTAGATTTCCTTTATGTTCATAGTTTAGATCTTAATTTCCTTGTTCTTGTTCTTATTTTTGTAGTTAGTTTTTATTTTTCTTGTAATTATGATATCTTTCTTTCATGCTTTCTATTTTATTTCTATATTTATATCTTGTAAAATGAGTAATTAAATCTTGTAGAAATTCTAGAATTGCATGAAACTTGTTTGATTTCTTTTATGATTTGTGGATTGCTCTCTAATGCTTAAAATAATCATATTTAGGATAATCAACTAGATAACTAATTAGTAGAAGAAGAGTTTGATAATATATGCTTATCTTAAGTAGTTTGATAGGTTATACTTATGAATACTAGAATTTTTATGTAGTTGTTATTTTTTTCATGAATAAAATTTTACTTGGATGATAATTTGATAGAAATGCTTTCTTTTAGTAGTTTGGTAATTTATGCTTAGTAAATCTGAAGTAAAATATGCTAAAAAGAGAGTAGTTCATAAATTATAAATGAAATTAACTAGTAGATTCAATTCTAGATTCATATCTTCTCTACTTGATTTTCTTCATATTTTACTTGTTTTGATTTTCCTTTTTTTAATTATTTTTTTCTCTTCTCAATTTTATTCTTCCCTATTTTTTTACTTTTTTCTCCTTGTCTATTCTTTGTTTTTTTGTTTTTTCACTCTTTTTCTCCCCTCTTGTTCCAGTTTTATTTTATTTGTAAATAATCACACACTCTCTATATCTCTACACTTTCACGCCTTTTTGTCTACACATATTTCTAGGATCCAATTTAGAATTTTTCATACACACCTTCCTTGTGGGCTCGATATTGTAATTATACTATAACTTGATAGTTGTCATCTTGCAACTTTAGTGCATGTTTATTATGGCCCTATCAAGCATGTTTGTTTTGGTAAGCAAACTTGCAGTTTCTTTCTATTTAATACAATTTCTTATTGGGTAGGGAAATTTTCATTTCGTTTGGTTCAAGAAATTTTCTTCTCCTTTGTTAACTTAGATTTTGATTTTTAATTGTTTCTATTCTTATTTTCGCAAGGACTATGGGAAGCATTTTCTTTCAATTGTTGATGCATTTTCTTTCTAGGCAGAATTGCTTTTGGCATTATCTCAGCTCACATGTGCAATCACAGGTTTAATACACGATGCATATTATAGTATTTAATTTTATTTCAACTACATAATATTATTGTGGACATATTAGAATTTTAAAAATGTTCATGTTTGATTTCAATAATTTTTTTGGTTGTTCATGTAAGACATCATGATAAGCTTGTGGCAATCTATATATGTATCTATATCTCGTTTTTACTAATTCTTTACAGAACTCGAATCAAAGTGGGCGAACCATCGACTGAGATCTTTGACCGCAATGTACCCTCATTGGATTTAGGTCCCTGTAGCTAACTCGATTCATGATTCTTAGGTGAAGAAAGGATCCAATCTCATAGATTTTGATTGGATTTCTATAATTTTTCCTAGCTTAAAATTTGTTGTTAGGTTGGTAAATTCTTTCTGATGCAGTCAAATATTAGTTAAATTACATGAATTCTTTTGATGGATTCTTTTTGCAAATTGCAAATTAGTTGGTGCCATTTTAGCAAGAAGTTAGTTCCATAATTCCCCTTCGTATTAATTCTTTGTAGGTGAATCAAAGCAAAACAAGTGAACCATCGATTGAGATCTTCAAGTGCAATATAGCCTCATTGGATTTAGGTCCACATAGCCAACTCGATTCAATAATTCTTAGGTGAGGACTAGACACAATCTCATAGTTTTTTATTGGGTTTTCTATAATTTTTCCTAGCTTACAATTTGTTGTTAGTTTGGTGAATTCTTTCTGATATAGTCAAATATTAGTTAAATTACTTAAATTATTTCGATAAATTCTTTTTGTGAATTGCAAATTGTTCGGTGCCATTTTAGCAAGAAGTCCCAAAGAATATGATGAGTAGTACACAGGGTAACCTCCATTACCTTGAAATTTGTCCTATATATATATATAAATTTCTATTTCCAATTGTAACTATCACAACTGAGGTTTTATTATACAACTTTGTTTTTATTTCAACATTATAAGCCCAGGAAAAAGAATTGTCATTGCGACAAATAAACGGGAAGTTAAGAAATCAAGAAAAATATGGAGTGAATTGTGAAACTCATGATATGGAATCTTCCAGCTATGAGTAGTTAAATGAGTCAAAATCACTCCAATGGTATAGGATGAAATTACAATCATAAAAGCAAAACTATTAGATGAAGTTTCATCAATACAAATGCAGATCACTATGCACATGAAAAAAATATGAAGAAAAAAAATAGGATTGAAGATTTATTTATTGAATGTGATATGTAGCAATTCATTTTGTTCTTTGTCAAATTCTAATTCAATTTGTCTTTTTAATTACAATATGTAAGAACGATATACAAAATGACGAATTTATTTTGTTGACTTGCATTGGCTGCTGCCACTTATTGTCTTTGTTTTGGGTGTATTGACAAATTTCAAAACAACTCCAAGCATGACTGTATGCAGGTGGTAAAAAAATCAAGACAATAATTCTTATCTCCTTCTATCACTCCAAGCATGACTATGTAAGATGGTAAAAATAAATAAATAAATCAAGACTATCCTTCTTATCTCCTTATATTACTCCAATGTGCCCAGTAGGTTTCAATGGCTGGATTCTTTGTTAATGTATGTATTCTAGAATCTTGCTATCAGTTTAGCTGTATGAGGACAGTTGTACTGGGTTTATGTATGTCCAAGTTTTGTGTTATGAGTTTTTTGTTTGGAATTTATCCTTGTAGTATGTTGTTGCTGCTAGAATAGTAATAATATGCCCTTAAACATCCAATACAAATTATGCAATATTTGTAAAATATGAATAGCTTTAATTGTTCCACATATAATTTGGGTATCATTTATATAATTGTTATACATATCCTTAGAAATTATTTTGTTAGATCATGCGCTGTGATGTGTCACTTGCTTAGAGATGTGATCTAACTTAGAGATTTCTTAAATTTGTACTTAACCTATAACTAGTAAATGATAACTTCGCTAGAACATGTTAATATGCATGACACCAACATGTGAGATGTGGTGGTGGGTCTCAACCACCGGGAATGGGGATTCCTCGGGTGTGTGTCATAAGCACGCATTGTGATCTGTGTAGCACTAGACTGTATTTAGATTCTCTAGGACGAGTTACCTAAGAGATAGAGAATTTAAATTGTTACATGGTCACTTTGACTTAATGATATTGTCATTTCTGATTTGATAATTTAGTATACTTTGATGCGATGGTTAAGCTTGTTTAGCAATCGCTATATAACCTGAAATATTGGGTTACTAGATTTTATTTAGGAAAATGATGGATATCTAGATAGGATCCAATATGCTCATTATGATGAGTTAATTTATTATGCATTCCCATGAAGTAAAAAAATTCCCGCTGGCGGGTGGTTTTGAAAAATAGTTTTCAAAATTTATTTTCTTTTAAAAATAAAATATGTTGATATTTCAAAATGATTTTTATTTATGTTCATGGAAATTACAATTTGGGCATGAGCAAATAGGTTAATTGTTCTGCTCAAAAGAGTTGCCTAAAATAAATGATACAGAAGGGGAGTGAATGTAAAATATTATTTATAAATAAATAAGCTCATATTGTGAAAGAGCTTTTATGAACAGTTGGTCGAATATGGATTTGACTGTTAAATTAAAATTATTAATATGATTAACAATTGGTTCTTGATATGGGACCCAATTGGTCTCACTAATGTCATTAGAAGAGGTATACATGCAATAAAATTCTATTTCTATCTTTAATTGTTATGAAAAGAATATTCTATCTTTAGCTGATATGAAAAGAATATTCTATCTTTAACTGTTAAGGAAAGAATATGCTATCTTTAATTGTTATGGAAAGAGTTTTGAACAATTAAGAATTGTTTGAAATTAAAATCTATAAGACAAGTCTAATCCTATATATAGGATTCATATGTGGCCTTATGAGGTTCATATGTAGCCTTATGAGGTGTACAGAATAAAGGTAGAGAAAATAGAAAATTGAGAATCTATCTCTTAGTATTGCTCTTCTTCGATGGCGGGTGAATTTCAATTGGAGGCTTTTTCTCTTGAGGAAGCTATTTCGGATAGATCTTAGGACAGATTATTGAAGAAATTCAAAAAGCGTCTCAGGTATTCTTCTAATTTTTGATTAATAGTCATGATATGCATATTCCACCAAGTTATATGTCATGTTTCTAGCAGTTGGTATCAGAACGGGTTTATAATCTGATTTTTGTTGTTTAATTAGATTAAACTATTATGATTTGATCATGTTTTTCAAATTATTTAATTAGATTAAATCATCAAAAAACATGTTATGATATTCTGAGGCTTTTCATTTAATAAGATTAAACTAAAAATTCTATTTAATTAGATCAAATAAAAAGGTTCATATTCATGAACTGTCCTCTATTGTGTGTTGTTGTTCATTAGTTTAATTTGTTAAACTGAAAATAATTATTTTGATGGAGATCAATTAGGGTTCTTGAGCATTAGGATTTTGATTAAATCATGAATTTTGAGTTTGATGAAATCAAATTAGCATTTTTACTATCAAAGATTTGATCTTAATCTTTTGTGATCATCCGTGATGAGTTCATATTTTTATAAGAGATCAAAATTGGGTTTTTGTGATGATCCATGATGGGTTTTAACTTCAAGGATTTATTTTTTAAAAAAATTTATTTTTGCCCTCGCTGCCGGCCGGTGAAGGGCGGCCTCAAACCCGCCACTGGTCGTGGGTGGCAGCGGCCGCCCCAAGCCCTCACCAAAAAACCTAGGTCTCTTAGAAAGAAGATGAAGATGTAATTTGGGTTAAAAGTCTATCAGGGTTTGAACCCAAACCCATTAAGAATAGAACCCAAAACCTATTATGAATAGGATATGTTATAAGTGGGTTTGACCCAAAACTTGTTTAAGCCCAGAACTCAAATCCTATTATGAATAGGATATATAATATCAGTTTTGACCCGAACCCTGTACAGACCCGAACCTAGTTTGATCCAAATTCAAATTTGATTCGGATTTGGTTTCATCAAAGCGGTTCTGACCCGTGAATGGACCCCAAACCCGAATCCTATTAGATTTGAATTTTATTGTAAAATTAATTTGAGACCCCTGATTGACCTAGATACTATTCTAAAGTCCATCGGGTTCTCAACTATGCTATAAAATTAGTTACAAACCCCTGATTGATCCAGAAATTGTTCTGGAGTCCACAGTTTAATAAATTTGCTATAAAATTAGTTTCAGCCTCCTGATTGATCCTTAAAATGTTTAAGATCCATCTAAATATCAAGACTAATTTCTGCTTAGTCCCTAATAGTTGCAGGAATTATTCGAAAGTCCATATGCATATATTATTTAGTTTCTTTTATTGAAAAGATTATCTAACTCTTATTGAATTGTTAGAATTGATATTGTATCATGTATATTTATGAAATATTGTTTGAATTATACTTGTGATATGATTGTTTTTTAAATTGTATAAACTCAATAATTTATGTAATTAGAGAATTGCATAAAAATTACTGTTGGGCCCAGAACTATTCTGAAACTTTTATTAAATATAAATAATTTAGAATTTATTAAAATGTGGTTGTTTATTGAATTCACAAATTTGTTGTGTTCTCTGAATTATGATAAGTAACAAAGTTGTATAGAAGTATAGATAGATTATTATTTAAAGAAATAAGAATCTAAAGGTCTTCCATCGTAGGGATATAATTCAGATAATAGCCTTAACTTCTCTAAAGCCAGACAGGATAGGATGTGTTAAAATTCATTATCTAGTTACATCTCACATAAGGATGCTAAATATTTTATGTATAATGGGACCACTTGGCTACAATAGGAAGTACAACCTGTTTTACATAAAATGATTGAATCGGTGGGTGCACACTTCATTAATGTCTTGGGTGCTCACTGCAATAGTGGAGTCAACTCTTACATTAAAAGCCAAAATTAAAGGAAAGTCATTAATTGGTAATGATTGAATAGATCATTTTACCTTGTTTATTTATGTTCTATCTTGACAATCTGGAAGGGTATAAATAGACTTGAATTTCCTGTTCACATTTAATAAAATAAGAGAAATGTTAAATGTAAAGTCATTACTTAAAATATCCCTGGTAATGATTGTGCAACATTAAAATAATTATTTGAGATATTTGTGTTATTATATTCTGCTTATACATAATGACTAAATTTATCATTTTGATATGCTATTTAATGATCATAAATTGAATAGCCCGAATTATTAGATTGGAAAGGAAATTTATTTAATATCCTTACAGCTAAAAATAACCTAAGATTGTCAAATGTGACATACCCGCTAAATCAGATGCAACTGGTGATAAAGATCATCAGTTGTGACTCTGCTCAAAGATAATAATGTTAACATTAAAGGAGTATTCATAAGATGAGAACATTCATATTTCTTCATAAGATGATTTTATATATATCGGGAGAAGTGTGTATGAGGTGCCACCTTATATGCAATATAAGGTGGCGCCTATGTGGACAGATCAGAACCCTCCATTTACATCAAGAGATTAAAAATAAAATAATCAATAGGCCCCACAGTTAAACAATCTCTCGTCTCAGATCTCACCCTCACACTCCCTCTCTCCCCTCTCCCCTTCTCAGATCTGAGATACCCTCACCCCCACTCTCTCTCTCTCATCTCAGATCTCACCCTGTCCCCTCTCTCCCTTCTCAGATCTAAGACACCCTCACCCCACCTCTCTCTCCCACTCCATCTCTCTCTCTCTACATCTCTCGTCGCCACCGCCAAGACCTCCACGCAGCTACCTCGGCGTCGCCGTGGCCCGACTCGTCGCCGCCGCGTGACCAGCGCTGCCGCCCACGCCGTCACACCTCCAGCGCCGCCTGCCTCCACTCCCTGTGTCGCCGTCTCGAAGCCGCCTCCACGCTCAGTGCCGCCGCCTAGAAGCCCGAGAGCACCGCCCACCTCCACTAGCACCACCGCTGCCTCCATGCCCACCACCGCTGAATCAAAACATGCCTAGCAACACTGCCACCAGACCAGCCATGGCCCAGCCCATTGCCACCGGTAGACCAGCGCCGCAGCCGTTGCCTCCAAGGCATTTCCTCCACGCCTCCAAGGCCTCCTCCACACCGCTACCTCGGCGTCACCGCGGCCCAGCTCGTCGCTGTAATTACAATTGTCCGAAGAAAAAAATAAGCAGCACTACTAATCTAGCACCGGGTCCTTCATCATCAGGATGTCAGCTAGAGAACTTCAGCCTTTGTCTGTAATTTTTCTCTTTGTGCTCAATTTGGTTTAGCTTTGTAACGAGAGGTTGTTTGAGTGTATACTATGATGGGGTATGCTTGGGATTTTGTATTGAAAGTTGATTATGGTAGAAAGTTTTGTAAGATATTCATATGGAAGCATTTTGATGTATTGCTGCGTGACGAGTGCAAATGTGATGAATTAAAGCCAGGTTTTTGAAAGTTTATGTACTATGAGTGGTACTTTGAGAAAGTTTATAAAGTCATTGTTATTAATAATTCATGTGATTGTCTCTATTTGATTGCCTAAAAGAGATTTTTATATGCAAGTTATATGTCGATTGAATTTGAATTTGAACAGGAGCACTTTTGTATGCGAGCAAGCATGATTGCCACCAGTCATATGGGTAGATTTTGCTTCTGTTGGTGTGTGTATTGTTTTGTTATGAAGAAAATTAGTGATCTCAATTCTCAGTGTTCGTCATCAAGGATACAAGAAAGCTTCTACTCAACAAAATACCTATGAAATTTCAAAAAAATTTAGCACAACCTCCCTTCTTTGATAAAGTTTCCCTGTATATAATCATGACATAGTTTTATATAAAAAAAATAAAACACAAAATACATACTTCACAATATATATGAGAAGTCCATACAACATCATATAAACTAATAAATATACAAATTGCAAGTCCAACTTAATCAAAATATATCGACGAGTCCATACAACATGAAACAAACTAACAAATACATTAATAAGTCCACATTAACCAAAATTCCAGGTCATAATTATATACAAGGAACCTTTATCAAAGAGGGGAGGTTCTGCCAAAATTTTTTGAAATTTTATAGGTGTTTTGTTGAGTAGAAACTTTCTTGTATCCTCGACGACAAACACTGAGAATTGAGATCACTAATTTTCTTCATAACAAAACAACACGCACACTAACAGAAGAAAAAACTACTCATATGACAGGTGGCAATCATGCTTGCTCGCATACCAAAGTGCACTAGGTAGCAACCATGGGTGCTCCTGTTCAAATTCAAATTCAATTCAATCGACATATAACTTGCATATAAAAATCTCTTCTAGGCAATCAAATAGAGACAATCGCATGAATTATTAATAACATTCACTTTATAAACTTTCTCAAAGTACCAACCATAGTACATAAACTTTCAAAAACCTGGCCTTAATTCATCACATTTGCACTCTTCACGAAGCAATACATCAAAATTCTTCCATATGCATATCTTACAAAACTTTCTACCATAATCAACTTTCAATACAAAATCCCAAGCATACCCCATCATAATATACACTCAAACAAGTATGTGTTTTGTGATTAATTGTTTTTTTACAAAACCAAGTCATGATTATAATCTGACATACATAACATTCTTTACAAATTGCTCCTCGCCATTTTGTTTAGTCGTAACAACAACTTTCTCAGCCACGAAACAATCTCACATACAAATTGCATACAACATAACAAACCAAGAACAGATTGCACATATTGCTCGTCAAACGTTTGACCGTTAAAATAGTAAACAATGTTGCCACAGGAACAATGTTGGCAAATTTAAACAATTTGAGGCTACAAAGCTCATCATACACCAAAAAGAAAAAAAACCTAAACCACAAAGCTCATCATACGCCAACAGCCTTGGTTTTGGCTTGTGATTTTGACCCCATAATTCCACCACCCCACTTCTTTCTAATCTCGTCGAACTTATCGTTGAAGTTTGCCTGGCAAATTGAACACAATCGCTATCAGATACAAGTTATGCAATAGCATGATTTTGAAAACATCAGAATAGATGAAAGTTAGTTATTTAGGTACCTCGTCGAAGGGGGTGGTCGAGGCGGTGGCGTTGGGACTCACGGGCGCGTGAAGGTGGCAGCGGGCAAGGGCGCGAGCGTGGACGATGGCTAGGGCTCAGTCGTGGGTGTGGGCGTGGACGATGACGGCTGGGCGTGGAGGCCATGCTAGGCGTGGAGGCGACGGCCGCTGGCGCTGGACGTGGCTGGCGGGCAGCAGCGCTGGAAGCTGGCGGGCGGCGGCGCTGGAGGCTGGCAGGCAGCGGAGCTGGGGCTGGGTGCGGGCAACAGAGCTGGGTGTGGCCACTGGCGCTGGGGCTGGGTGCGACCATGGCGACGAGAGATGTAGAGAGATGTAGAGAAAAAATTAAAGAAAAAAGTTTTAGTATTTGCACAAAACTCAATAGGAATAGTATTCAAGGGTTGATTTCAACTTCTTAGCACTTTAGACAAATTATCTCAGGGACCAAGCCAAAAAGATAAGAAAAAAGTTCTACAGTTTGGAAGAAAAGGAATTTGAAAGGTAAAGCTATACCAGAGCTCGAAAGACTTTGTACACATCGTTAAACTTCACAGATGCTCGCCATGGCTTAATGGATGAATAAAGGAGGCATGCCATGGACTCCCACTGGTTTCTATTGAGAGAATCCCCAACAATCGCCATCCTCTTCCCTCTCAATCTCTCCAGCATATCAGTCCCTTTAAACCTTCAAAATTACCCAAAAATATAACACACATCTAGTATCTTAGCTTCTCTTCTTCTCCACTTTGTATCTTAGCTTTGTCGTTTTCGTTTGTCGTTTTCCTTGTAAAAATATGAGATATCTACAAAGTGGAGAGAGAGATCTGAGAAGGGGGATAGGGGAGAGAGAGAGAAGGGGAAGAGGCGGGTGGGCGGCGGCGATGGAGGCTGGCGGGCGGCGGCCGTGGGCGGCGGCGGCCGTGGGCGTGGAGGCGGGTCGGGGAGGAGTGGGATGGTGATGTGAATGAGAATTTGAGAAGATGAGATGAGAAGGGGAGAGAGAGATCTGAGAAGAGAAGGGGAGAGAGAGTAGGGTGTGGGGCCCATCAATAATTTCAGCCTTATAAAATTAATTTTTATTATAGATCAATTGATTTGAATAGAGGGTGGAGATTTGGCCACGTCAGCGCTACCTTAGGGTGTGTATAAGGTGGCACCTTATACACACTTTACCCGTCAAAAAATAATTTTCTATTTCTCTGCGGCTATAAAAGAGTAAAAAAAAATTACTTAGAGGGTTTATTTGGAACAATGGAACCGTGGGATCTATGGGCAATAGTAGGATTGATCTATTCTACTATTGGCAATTAACCCTACAATATTATACTGAACAAATAAATCATGACTTATACGGATAAAGGAGGGGAAAAGAATGTTAATAGTTTCCTATCATTCTGATATAGTAGTGGTCTACTTAACTATTTCATAAATAAACACAAGTATAAGGAGTTACGGGTCATTTTTCCTGCCAAACAACATCCTTTATCAGGTTGAATAGGACTAAAGATAAAACGATACCTGTTTAATTTTAGCACAAATATTCCAAAATCTAGTGCTCTTGATACTATGTAAATAAAATTGAGAGAAGATGCTGATAAGGACCAATCATTCCTGACTTCTTCTTAGGCCTATTTCTGCATGTTGAGGACAAAAGTGTGGCCGTTGTCAATAAAGAAAAGGCTGTAAACAACTTGGCGTTCGTACATTATCCTCATCAAATCATCATCAACTTCTCTGTATACAGCTTACCTTTATTCCATCTCCCCTATCATTCTCATGGAAAGTGACATCTAAAGGCGAGTAGCATGAATTAGGCAAAGTGCTTACAAAATTTGGCCAACTCAGATTTCTTGTAGCAAGCGAGTAGCATGAATTAGGCAAAGTGCTTACAAAATTTGGCCAACTCAGATTTCTTGTAGCAAGCACAGTATGAGTTTAACCAAAAATAGTTACTGTTATATCACAGAAATAGCTAAGTGTTAATTATTTTCTAGGAGCCGACACGTGTCCCATACTGATTAAGCATCAAATCGACCTCGTCCTATGCAGGATGATTCGAGCAACGTCAACACTCAACCCTTCCCAAGAGGGGCCGAGTCGAAAGGCGTCCTTATCCGAAACTCACTGTTAAGATCGACCCCGCCTCCTCATTTGGCAAGACCAGGTCGTTAACTTTCGAGTCTAAGATGACCGAATAAAAAGATTGCATTTGTCAACCCTCTCGCAAAGCCGAGACTAAAGGTGGTTTGTCCTCGAATCTCCCGCCGATAGTAGATCACCATCACATTGAATACATGGTAGGAATCATCATTACTTTAGCCCCGAAGGTCTATATGACTCATCAGACCTCGTCAACACCATGCTTCCCTCATCACTATCACGCATAGGTGACTCATCCTATCTGCACCCGACACTTGTAAAGTATATGCCGACTGAGCTGCCTGCTTGAACTGGTCAAAATTACACAATTGCCCCCCAAGATCTGCTATAAATAAGAGGCACTGTCAGGTGCATAAGGGTACGCAATCGTTTGCAAATAAACACAATATAATCGTAGTTTTTTTCCAATCAAGCTCACTACTGACTTGATCGTCGGATGAACCATCAGAGATCCCAACTCCGATCCTCTCATGTGTTGTTTGTGTGCAGGACTGAATCCTCTATTCCATAACCAACCATCAAAGATGATTGAGGGACCCTAATACACTAAAAAATCCACACTTAATCTCCTATTTGATATCTGACATCAACAGTTTGACGCCCATAGTGGGGCCACTTTTTCTTCTTTGCACAAGATGACTGGTTCTGATCGTCCAGGCCGATCCTCCAATCCATCCGCTGAAAAATCACATGTGGGCTACGTCACTCAGGCCTAACCAGAGGAGTCCACCCGAAGAATTTTCCAATCTCTTCAACAACAGTTCGCTTCCTTCACAAACGAACTTCTTAGCTGGATTCCTCCCCAATAACCTTCTCCGTTGTTCGTTCCTCCTCCTCCTCCTGTGGGTTAGGCTGAGCAACGAGTGCCGGAAGATTACGCTGAACACACCTCTACTCTGCCTCACCAACAGGCTCGTTTCGCAGCTCTCCTCAACAATCCCAGCAGTACGTAGAGGCGAAGTCTTCACGTTGCCCTAGATATTTTATGATCTGATGAACATGCAGCAAGTGACCGAGTCAATCATCTACAGAGTCTTCCCTATCACCTTGATCGGAAGGGCTAAGATGTGGTGAAACTCACTGGACAAAAAGTCAATCCACAGTTTTGAGCAACTTAGCTAAAAATTTGTGCATCATTTTTTGGCCGACTCTAAACAGAAGAAGCCCTCCTACGTCTTGCTGCAAATAAGATAGATACTTGGAGAAAGGATCAGAGACTACTTCAAGAGATTCCAAGCTAAAAGGTTAGTCGTTGACGATCCTGGCAACATGGTCGCCATGGCTGATATCTCGACAGGACTAGAAGATGACAAGCTGTCTGACTCACTCATCATAGATCGTGTCACCAACTATGAACATTTGATGGCCAGAGCTCAAGGTCACATGGATGCAGAAAATGCCCGAGCCCACAAGAAGGTGGCTAGAGAAATAGCAGCAGTGAAGCGGTAGAAGCCGAGCCCTCTCTAAAGGAGAAGACGGAGAAGGATCCCTCAGAAAACTACTCCAAGTTGAACATGGCCAACAAGAGAGACCAGAGGAAAGAGGTGGCCACGAGGCAAGCCCTCCCTTCCCTCAACACTTCTCTCTCACAATCTCTCTACTTAGTACAGAGGAGGATACCTGAATTCCACTCATCCTTGCATGAAGTCGGATCCACGATCCAGAGATACCAAGCAATACTGCCGGTACCACAAAGACAACGGTCATCACACTGATGACTGTGGAGTCCTCCAGAAAGACATTGAAGACTTGATACAAAAAGGACTACTGAAGAGACTCATCTCTCTATGAGACAGCGGAGAACCCGCTCTAGAGAAGTCCGAAAGAAGGTCTCAATCAAGATCGCCCCGTCACCAACATCAGCAAGACAAACAACCCGGAGAGACAGGCAGTCGGGGCGTCGTCAATACCATCAACGGCAGTCCAGCAGGAGGAGGAATGTCTAATAACACTCGGAAGAAATATGCTCGATGAGCGTTAGACATCAATCTCTGTGAGACGAAACCAAGGACATATTAGCCTATTTCCTTCAGCAATGCTAATCTGAGGGGTGTAAAGACACCTCATGATTACCCACTTATTATATCAGTCGAGATTAATGACTTTCGGGTCAAAAGAATCTTGGTCGATACTAGGAGCTCCACCAACATCCTGTTTATGGATGCCTTTAACTAGATGGGCGTCGACAAGTCAATATGCAACCTTACCGAGGTCCCCTCATTGGGTTCACATGACACTCATTCCTACCAAAAGTGCTGATTACTCTCCCCCTAGTGGTCAGTGAGTATCCTCGCTAGTCCACTATTCAAACTCAATTTATGGTGATGGATGTGAAGTCCGCTGACAATATTATTCTCAAAAGAACTTATTTGAATAACCTTCAGGTGGTCCTATCCACATACCACCAGATGATAAAGTTCCTGACCCCAAAAGGAGCTAGGTTTGTGAGAAGCAATCAGCGAGAGGTCAGATCATGCTATCTACTCTCAATGAAAGGGAAAGGAGATTTGAAGACTCTGCCAATTGAGAAGATCCCCCCTCTAGATGTAGAAAGAACTATAATGGGAGCAGACGACTCTCGTAGAAGAATTACAAGAAGTACTGATTGACGTTGATGGATTGAAGAAGGTCAAAATCGGGTCAGGCCTCATTAAGCCCTAACGAGGAGCTATCATCGCGTTCCTACGTGGCAATGCAGAAGTGTTTGCTTGGGGAACCGAAGACATGTCGGGGAACCCCCAAAGTGGTGAGCCATGAACTTTCGGTCGACTGACATTGCAAGTCAGTTCAACAAAAGAAAAGGAATCTCAGCTCGGAGAGGCAGAAGGTGGCCGCAAATGAAGTTGACCGATTGCTCGAGGCCGGCTTCATCCGAGGTTCAATACCTAGAGTGGCTATTCAATGTGGTGCTGATCAAGAAGTCCCTTGGAAAGTGGAGAATGTGCATGGACTTCACAGACCTAAACAAAGCTTACCCAAAGGACAGGTATCCCCTCTCGAGGATCGATCAATTGGTAGACGAGAGCGCGGACCATGAACTACTCAGCTTTGTGGAAGCCTTCTCTAGATGCAACCATATCATGATGGCAGAGTATGATCAAGAAAAGACCTCATTCATCACAGACTGAGGGATCTATTGGTACAAGGTAATGCCCTTCCGTCTCAAAAATGTAGGGGCCACTTATCAGAGACTGGTCAACAAGATATTCAAACACTAGATTAGCCACAATATGGGGGCGTATGTGGACGATATCCTTGTGAAGTCAAAGCAAGCGGTGTCTCATGTATCGGATCTTGAAGAGACTTTCTCTGTCTTCCGACACTTCTGCATGAAGTTCAACCCGGCCAAATGTGCCTTTGGTTTGCAATCAAGCAAATTTCTTGGGTTTATGATTACCAATGGGACATTGAGATTAATCCCGAAAAGATAACCGCCATAGAGCAGATGTCTAAGCCTCGCACATTGAAGGATGTCCAGAAGTTGAACGACAAGATAGCTGTGTTAGGCCGCTTCCTTTCAAAACCTGCTGAGAGAAGCCTCCCGTTCTTCAAAACTTTAAGAGGAAGCAAGAAATTGAATGAAGGCATCGGCTGGATGGCAGATTGCAGTGAGGCCTTTAGTGACCTCAAGAGATATTTGAGCACCAAGCCTCTGTCAAGCTGCCCTAGATAAGGAGAGACCTTATACCTCTATTTGGCAATCTCGCAAGAAGCAACAAGCTTTGTCCTGATTCAAGAGGAAGACAATGCACAGAGGCCAACATATTATGTCAGCCGGATTTTGAAGGTGGCCAAACTCAACTACACCTTTATCGAGAAAGTCTCCTTTGCTCTCGTAATCACGGCTAGAAGGCTTCACCCTTACTTCCAAGCTCACACACTAGTGGTGCGAACAAATCTACCCTTGAAGAAAGCACTCAGCAGCTCTACCACCTCCAGAAGAATGATCAACTGGTCGGTTGAACTCAGTGAATATAACATACAGTTTGAGTTGAGAACGATCATAAAAGCTCAAGCTTTGGCTGACTTCTTGATAGAGTCGTGCACAGCAGGCACCGATCAGTCTCCGCTCCTACCGGTTCTCTCACCAGACTCTTCGGCCCACAAGATAATCGAGACGCTTCCTTCTTGAAAACACGGTACTCCCAAGCATGATATACCCGAGTTCTCCTTGTGGGGGTCATTGAAGGTGGATGGATCCTTTGGAGAAGGAGGCAGTGGAGCTAGAGTAGTCCTACATGGTCTTGATGGGTCCACCCATGAATACTTCATCGCTTTTGAGTTTCTAGCATTAAATAACGAGGCCAAGTATGAAGCTCCTTTGGCAGGACTCCGAGCCACCCTAGCAATTAAGTCCAAGCTCATCTACACTCTGGCTAACTCCCAACTTGTCATCTACTAAGTAAGGGGAGATTATGAAGCCAAAGACTCGAAAATGGTCTAGTATTTGAAGGCGGTTAAAAAGATCTTAAGCAACTTCAAAAATTTCAGAATCGCCCAAGTCCCCCATGCTTTCAACACTCGGGCGGACGCCTTATCCAAGCTCAGGTCATCCAACTCAAGGAATAGTCAAGGACCCGTACATACAGACACCCTCAAGAATCCTAGCATCGCTATAGCTTTGACCAACTCAATCATGTAGACTACGGCATCAACGGAGCCCTATTGGATAGATATACTCATCTAGTATCTGACAGGGGGGGACCTCACTAGAGAATGCTACTGAAGCAAGGCGTTTACAAAGAAATGCTCGAAGATATCTTATGATCGATAACCAGCTTTATCGGATCTCACACTCCTACAGTAGTATGCGACCTTATCTCTGATATCACCGGCCAATAGACGCTAGTTATGTTCTAAAGGATATCCATGAGGAAACTTGCGGGAATCATCGAGGAGTCAGAACTCTAGCCCAAAAAGTGATTCGACAAGGCTACTACTGGCCCACCATCCTAGCCGAGTCCAAGAGACTTGTCTCTCAAGGCAAGACTTGCCAGTTCTTCTCAAGTATACCAAGAGTTTCGGTAACTCAACTCACTCCCCTCATAAGCCTGATTCCTTTTGCTCAATGGGGACTGGATTTTTAGGGCCTCTCCCAATAGCTTCGAGGCAATGGAAGTTTTTGATTGTTGCCATAGACTATTTCACAAAGTGGATAGAAGCTGAGCCCTTGGCCAAAATCAGCGAGAGCAACACCATCAATTTTGTGTGGAATACAATCATCTGTAGATTTAGAGTTCCCACTTATTTCGTCACAGACAATGACACATAATCCGACAGCAAATACTTTCGTAGTTTCTACGAAGAATAGAAGATCTAGCTCAAATTCACCTCGGTTGCACACCAAAAATGCAATGGACTCACAAAACCTACGAACAAGTGTATACTTCAAGCTCTAAAGAAAAAGATGGACAAAGCGGTTGGAAATTGGGTTGAAGAGCTACTTGGAATTCTGTGGTCATACCGAACGACCCACAAAAATTCCACAGGGAAAACACCATTCAAGCTGACATATGGAGCCGAAGCGGTTATCCCGGTAGAAGTCGGCATGCCAAGCATCCGACTGCAGCACTTCGATGAAGAATCAAACTCAACTAGACTACGAGTCAGACTCGACCTTGTTGATGAAGTTTGAGAAAACTCACTCATATCACAAGTCATCAATCAGTAGCGTATCAATCGACACTACCACATCAAGGTTTGGCCTTAAAGATTCAGCATTGGCGATCTTGTCCTTCGAAGAGCAATTTTTGACAGAGACACTAGGCGCGGAAAATTAGCCGTCAACTGGGAAGGGCCATACACGGTCATCGAGGAAGTACATCCCGGCACATATCGGCTGCGAAGTCCTGATGGAAGAATCTTACAACACTCTTAGAACATAGAGCATCTCAAGGAACACTTCCAGTAATTGTAACTTTAAGGTTCTCATATGATATAAATATTTTTTGATAATCTTATTGTGCTATGCTTTTGTAGTACTTATAAGACCTCACGGCCACCCAAGGCACAACTCGAAAATCCTTGGTATCCTTTTAGAATAAAATTAAGACACGTCATTGACTGGTCGACTCCAACTCGAAAGATCTTGGTATCCTTTCAGAATAAAACCAAGGCACATCGACTCGGTCAACTCCAACTCAAAAGCCCTTGGTATCCTTTCGGAATAAAACCAAAGCACGTCATCGATTTAGTTGACTTTAACTCGAAAGACCTTGGTATCCTTTCAGAATAAAACTAAGACGCATCATCGTCTTGGTCGACTCCAACTCAAAAGACCTTGGTATCCTTTTAGAATATAACCAAGGCACGTCATTGACTTGGTTGACTCCAACTCAAAAGACCTTGGTATCCATTCAGAATAAAACCAAGACATGAAGCCAACCCATCTTAGTTACAAATCTTGAATGTTGGCGTCTATATGAAACACCCCTAACATTTGAAGCCAAACTCAAACGAGATAAACTACAATTAAACACATAAGCACAATAAAAAAAGGTGCACAGATTGAATCAACAAAAGTGCATCTTTTTTATTCATATGACAAAAATATTTACAGTACAAGGAACATTACATCACAATGATATCAAAAAAAAGATATATAAGCTCTCAAGGGGTCGAACTCAGAGCAGGCGTGAGACTTGAAGCTGGAGCGGCGCTGGGACCAAGAGTAGAAATCGAGTGCAGAGGGGCAACGATAGAAGAAGTTGGCGGAGGAGTTGACTGAGGCTCAGACCTGACCTCTTTGTCTCTCTCATCTTCAAGATGGCTTGCACAACTATCTTGAGCCGAGCCCTTACCCGTTCCTTGGACTGACTCCTCACCCTCGTCTCCGTTATTGACATCCAGGACTAGCCCCCCTACTCTTGTCTCTATCTCCCACAGAGCGTCAAGGCAATTGGCGACTTAGGAAGGATGATGGAACCGCCCAAGATCAACCTTGAACTCGGGCGGAAGCTGCATCCTAAGGTAGTCAAAGCCAGCCTTGCATGCTAGAACCACGTCCACCTTCCCGAGAGTGCTGTTGCGGTAGTTTTCAACAACATCAACTCTGTAGGTCTCGGACTCTAGATGGCTGAGATGACTCTGTAGAGCCTGAATCTCAGCGAGGGATGACTCTAGTTGTCTCTTAGCCACCAGTGCCACTTGGGTTGCCTCCTTCCTCAATGTCTCATTTGTATCCACCTCCTCCTTCAGCTGGTCCTGCATGGCCTCAGCATTTTGATGAGCCAACCTAGCCCGTTCAAAAGTGATAGCGCTCTACCCCCTCTCGACCTTGACCTCCTCCTTCAAGTACCTTATCGTGTCATCCCATCATGGAGCTCGTGCTCGAGATGATCAATGTCCTCCTGGAGCTTGCTGATTTCGGACGACTTCTTGCTGTTTGCCCCCCATTTTAGCCCTTGAACATCTCCTCCCACATCTCCAACTCCCTACGCCATTTACCCTCACCTCTCCTCCAAGCCACCAGCTCATCCTCCTTGGCAGCCAGTTTCAGGTCAGCTGCTTCTCGGCTACCAATTTCTCATGGATCTTGAAGTAGACCTCTCGGAAGTGCTTGAAGCGCCCAAATAGCTTTGCTCCACCAAGGCTCCTCAAAGTGGATAACTCCTCAGGTTTTGGTGGAGGCCACAGTCGGGCATGGTAGAAAGGATATCATTATCCTTAGGCAGGAGGAGTTGATCCATAGCCCTAGCTTAGGTTGTCCTGGATTCCAAGACCAACCCCTCCTGTCGAGACTCCACCGAGGGAAGAATTGATTCTCCTCGGACAGTTTCCTATCATATCTGGGGCCGACTTCAGGTTTCCCCATCAACAACTTCCTCAACTCATCCCAGAGCTCAACTGGAAGTTTATTAATACGATGAGGAAAAGGCCACCTAATACAGTCCTCCTAGGCAGAAGGCGCCTCCTCTATTACTAGCTCTTCAGCAGTAGGCTCCTTGCCCTATTGATGGACCAACTTGACAAGCGCTCTAGAAGCCGTCTCCTCCTTGGTCCGAGCCTAGACCCCCGCAAGCTCAGCTACCGCCACTTCATTGCCTTCAGCACATAGAGGAGACTCCTCATCGACCACAATGACTACCTTGGCCGGCTCAACGCGAGGGGCCTCTCGAAGGGGAGCAATAGAGATTTCACCTTCCTCAGCTTCTTTGATGGGAGCAGGGGTAGGTGCCTTTGCTGTGCCCCCTCCTTATCCTTTGCTGGTTCGACACTTCCAGAAGGGCCTCGGCTGCCCACTTTTCTTAGCCTCCTCCTCTTCTTTTTAGACCTCTCAGCCTTGGCAGCAGAGGAACTCAACCCAACCAACCAAGTTGCAATCTCAGTAGCTTTTGTTGCAACCTCCTCGGCCTCTTCTGGGGCCAAGTAAGACCGCAAGTGTTTTTAGGGCCAGATTGGATTCCTTGCCTGAGCTGCATCCAGCTCTGCCAGCAGCAACACTAATACCACTGCTCGGGCCTTGTCTCCTTTAGTCGGCGGGGTTCTAGAGATGCTGACTACCAGCAAGACAGAAGGGTTGAACATGTTCTCAATTCTATGCGAACCGGCGTAAGCTCGAATCCTCTCGAGCTCGCGCTTCTCCACGACTTGAGCAAGCTCGGTCTCAGAATATCCTTCTTGATCTCGGGTCAAGCCGAGCAAGATAGAATCGGTTCTGCCCTGAAGAGCTAGATGAACTTCTTCTTCCAGTTCTTATTCGACTCATGAGGGTTCGAGACGACTTTGAAGTTGTCCAAGTTCTAGAAGTAATAGTGGCTCTCATTCTTCCCAACCTTGACACCGAGAAGGTGGCCGAGAATCCTAAGAGTCAGTTCGACTCCCACTCAGTGGCAAATCACCACAAACCCCACCAGTGTGGCTATGAAGTTTGGCTTGATCTGAAAAGGTGAGACCCCAAAGCCTCGAAAGTATGGTGGAGAAACGGATGAAGCGGGTGTAGGCGTCAAAAAATGCCTCTAAACCCTGAATCAGACTCAAGTGAATGAGTAGCTCACCCGACGACCCATCAAA
>JBAKGM010000279.1:18765776-18781497 GCA_037177215.1 Asparagus racemosus | reverse complement strand
TTTTTGTTTGTTTTAAGTTTATCCTGTTAAACATTATCTAAGCTTTACCCATGTTTGTTATCCTTTAAAACTTCACCAGGGATCGTTTGACCCATATGAGGGTAAACTTCTAACCAAGTTAGGGGGTAAGAGAAAAAGGAGTAAGAAGTTGAGGCTTGACACATTTAAACCAAAAAAAAAAAAAAACCTAAAGAGTTCTAAAGCTTACAACATGCCTCCTGAAACCAGAAAAGTCACAAGATCCCTTGTAAAGTAAAAAATTGCAAACAACCACCCAAACAATTATAAAATTACAAAAACACCCTCAATAATGTAAAACACAGTAAAAATCACAAAATTTTTGAAAAGTTCAAAACTAAAAGAAAACACCAAAAATTTCAAAACATACAAATAGCACTTGACCAAACCTAAAATTTACAGAAAACACCCTGAAAGTTATGAAAATTGCAAAAAACACACTAAATATTTGAAATTTACAAAAAACCTAAAAAATTTCAAAACGTACAAACAGTATATTGAAATTACATGAACTCCAAATGGCCTCCTGAAAATTAGAATTTGCAGAAAACACCCTGAAAATTTGTACATTGCTAAAAACACCCTCAAATTTCAAATTTTAGAAAAAACTCCATATAAATATCAATTCTACAAGCAGTGCACTGAAAACATAGGAATTTAAACCAGAAACACCTGGAAGTTTTGAAAATTGCAAAAAACACCCTCATACTTTAAAATTTACAAAAACACCTTGGAACAAAACTATAAACAGTATACTGATAATATAGAATTACAAACAACCCCCTGAAAATTTGAACTTTGCACAAAACATCCCAGAAGTTTCAAAAATTGCAAAATCATCCTCAAAAACTAAAAATTTACAAAAAACACACTGAAAAATTTCAAGGATATAAATAGTAGACTGAAAATTTTATAAATTTGAAATTTGTTAAAAACTCCCTGAAAGCTTGGAAAGTTGCAAAAAAAAAATACCCTAAAAGTTTAGAAAATTGCAAAAAACATCTTTGAAAAATCAAAAGTTATAAAAAATACTTGTTTGTAAGTTCTGATCTTTTCAAGGTGTATTCTATAAATTTTGAATCTTTGAGGAAGTTTGTTCACAATTTTGAAACTTCCCGAGTGTTTTTAGCAAATTCCAAAATTTTCAGGGATGTTTGTAATCCAAAATTGTCAATGTAATTTTTTATAGGCTTAAAATTTTTAGGGTTTTTTTGTAATGAATTTTTGGGTGTTTTCTGCAATTTTTGAAACTTCTAGGGTCTTTTCTGCAATTTTTGAATTGTGCAGGAGGCCTTTTATAATTATCAGTTTTTGAGAAGGTTGCTTACAACTTTTATATTTTGAGGGGAGCTTTTTGTAATTTATACATTTTGAGTTGAGAGTGGTAAAGATCCTTGTGTGTTAAATGTTAACTCTTATGACATGTTATGCCCAAGACAAGAATGTTTTCCCCACTAATTGTTCTAGGATAATAATTACCATGTTAAAGATTAGCCCTGATTGCTTTAACCTCATACCAAACGAGCCCTAAATACTAAATTTAGAAACACCTTTTCTCCATGTGATGTACATGTACTGATATGTCGTCAATTTTGTATCTCTATGTATGAATATATATATATATATATGTGTGTGTGCATTGTCCATTATTATTTGTATTGTAAGGTAACACAATCATGCTCAGGTGCAGATACATGCTTGTGTAAGTGTATGCATGGATGTGTATGACTAACATGTCCATACTTGCATGAATTTTATTGTGTCGGATGGCACATGCAATCGCCTGTTCAGAAAAACTAATCAGGGTTAAGCTCCTCCCCTCCAAATTATTCCCTAATTTCTTCTTCTGAAAGATCTAATAAAGTTTAAACTACGCTCAACTAAGTACTTATTACTCTGTTTATGTAATAGGTAAAGCTGCAGTTCAAGTACAAGGGGAAAAATTGGTTTGGCTCTTCCATCACCTGCTAGTGTTTACAACAAGTTAAAAAAAGTAGTTCTTTAGCCTCCCAGGCTGAACCTCAGTTAAGCATTTTAACCTATTTGAATATCTACATAGGATATACTAATGGATCCTCTTGCATTACATCATTAATGAGTTTGTATGAACCCCACTCTTTTGTTTCTTGAGTAACCTAAAAACTGAGTAAATAATCCCATTTTAAAAGAAATTACACATGCAATGCAAGATGCAGAACAAAGCTAGAATGTTTCATAGTTTAAAGGGTGAGTCGCTACTTCCAAGACGAGGTTTATCAGTTGAATATTGCAAGTACATAAAGGGAATCACAGAAACATAATTAAGATAATGAAAAATCTTACCGTGGCGAGCTTTCTCTTCTATACAATCCCAAAAGAAGTTGATAATTCAAGTTACAGTACCTTTCGTCAACATATTTTGGCCAAAGGCTTGTTTAATCTACCAACATGACAGAGAGATGAGGGAGAGCATTCCTAAGCTCTTAAGCAAGGTACTAAAGAGAATAAAGTTCACAATTTTCCATATCCTTCACAGCTATGACCTATGTTTCATAGGTATTTGACAGAGACATACTGGCATATGTTATGTATCCGATAGTTGAATATTTTGATGTTTAATATATACGTGTCGGATAAACCTTTTGACATGTCCCAAAATTGCAACCTATCTTAGATGCATCAAAGACGTTATAGACATGTCCAAGATTAGAAAGCTTTTGTATGCATTAATAATGGACTCATAAAACTGTAATTATAATAATTCTATATAATTTTTCTGTCATATGTGCATGTCTATGTAGAAATTTAATTATATCCATAGCATACCAATAGCGTAGCTTTCAAATATTTGCACCAGTGTCCATATCATATATTATGTGCATCCTTTATAGCATACCAATAGCGTAGCTTTCAAATATTTGTATCAGTGTCCATATCATATATTATGTGTATCCTTTATTACATCTGTGCTTTACAGGCTATGCAAAGCCTTTAACCCATATTTATGAGCCTAAACAAGATTTCAACTATATCTAAAATTTAATAATTCTAATATCACATTCTTATGACCACATATGATCTGAATAGTCAACTGATGGTATTGTTTTGAGTTCTGGAAAGGACTCAAATTTGTGCTACTTGCAGACCTATCCTATTATGGAAAAGGATGAGATATAAGATGTGTAAAATATGCATATGTAAACAGTAATAATAAGACTATTAATTCTTATCAAATAGAAGTATGGGTTCCAAGCTAAATACATTTACCGCTGTGTTGAATACAATACCAGCCAGTTGAGAATATGACTGCAATCAGCTCAAGTAACATTTATCAGAAGGAAGAAAGACCAGAAACTTGACGAAACTTCTCATAAGAAACCCAGAATACAAATTGCCAAGGACCGAGCCTGGCCCATGTAGGAAAGAAACCCTTCCACAGTGCCATCACACCTTCCAACTTCACGGTTTTCACCAGACAATCATAAGAATTCCTATAAACAGCCCTGGATTCCCCTTTGCCCACAGCTTGATTCATCATTCTAGTCTTTATCACATCGGCCGGGCAGCTAAGTGCGGTTGCAGAGAGACCAGAAGCAACAGATGCCAAAGTGTGGGCAAAACTATTGTCACCACAAATTTGATGATATATGATGAAATGCTTGGCTTGGTCATAGCAAGTCAGTTCCCCCATGTTGACAAGGAATGCTCTCTGAGCATTAGGAAGTACCCCTCTCCAGAGTCCTTGAAAGCCTTCTGTCTGGATTATCTTTTTAAATGCATCAAAAATCCCTGAATATCGGGGTTGGAGACCTTGACTCAGCATACGGCCATCTGCTTGCATCCTTACTTTTATAAGGTCAGCTGGGCTAGCCACGATCTGCGCTCTAAAGATATAAGAGTTACAGCAGAATGGATAACTAAACTTGGTACAAGGAGATGGGCAATAAAAGCAAAAAGTCATTGGAACTTGGAAGTTTCTCAACGAACATCAAACGCTTTCTCTTAACATAGTGTGCAGATTTGCATGTTTGGGTTCACTAGCACAGGAACATGAACATATACACAACTGCATGCGTGAGCATCGACATGTCGCATACATAGGCAGGAAGGCATAAACAGACATGAGATAGAAGCTTAAGACCTTCCTGCTTTATGCCTGAAGAAAGGAAGAGATTGAAAGTGCAGACATGCATATTCATATCCAGAAGCATATATGCTCATAGATCCATATGAGTGCATGAGGTGCATCCATGCGCGCATGCATTCTATACGCGACTTTTCTAGCTGAAAAGGTTTTGCAGAAGGAATTTCTTTCAATATTTTTCATTAGTGGGAGATGTTGCCAAGAAATATAAACCTGTATATGCAGGTAAAAGATAATTTGGACACCAATATAGATTATAGCCCAAATTTCATGAAAAGCTGAGGTTTTGGATTTCTATCTTCGTGTTCATCATCACATGAATTATGTACATACAGACAGAAACTATCAAATGCATCAAAATTCAATACTATTGCATCTTTATTTAAGTATTTTATGCCTGAACAATGCTACAGATTGAAAGTACAGATATGCCTATACAAATCCAGGAGCATATATGCTCAAGGAGCTATATGATTGCAAGAGGTGCATCCATGTGCGCATGCATACTACACGCGACCTTTCTAGCTGAGAAGGTTTTGCAGGAGGAATGTCTTCCTATAGTTCTCACTTCGTGGGAAATAATTGAAAAAAATATAAACTGGTATATACAGTTATGGAGGTAAAAGATAATTTCGACATCAATATAGATTATAGCTCAAATTTCATGACAGTCTGAGAATTTGGAGTTCTACTAAGCTGTTCATCATCAAATGAACTGTGTAAATGTATACAGAAACTATTAAGTGCATCAAGACTATTTTGCATCTGCATACGGACCTAGACCTGAAATAGAAGAGGCTACTCTTCTCTACTTAAATGTTTCACACATATTAAAGAACGAAATAGGAACAGAACTGCTATTCTATAAAACATCCTACATGTGTAAAATAAACATTTAAAACCAACTGGACATGCAAATAACTGCAGGACTAGTGAAACAGAAGAAGTAGTGATGAGAAACTAGGGAAGTAGAACCAGTTTCTGCAAAGACCTCAAAACACCCAGAACACAGCTGCAAATAATATTGAAATCACATTCCAGATGAATCAAATAAAAACAATTTACGTATGCAACTATAATGTAGCCGTTCACTCTTGTGATCTTAGAACACGATTCTCTACTATCCACAAAGCTTTTTCAAGACTACACCAGCAAAGTTAGGGACCAATCGAAAAAGGGGGCCAAAACCCAATAAAGATCTTGAAATTTCCATACAATTTGGAGTTTATATAAAACCCATACTCATATTTAAAAAAAAAGCCGTTTACATTACGTGAGGAGAACAAAACCTCAACATTCACCGAACTCATCAATCTTCTTGAATCCGTAACAACCCAAAACCCCTCTAAATTTTCCAATCACTACGCCCACACGATTGCAACCAAATCAAAACTCACCCAATACCGAAATCTTCAACACAATCAAAGCAACCAGGGCAGCGTGATACCTGAGCAACAACCCCAGAAGCCCCACCAGCGACCGCCTTCTCGATCACCGAACCCCCAGCAACGCTCCTGAGCTGCTCATACCCAACAATCCTCATCGGGGTGTAGAACAAATGGCGAAGGATCGCAGGCGAGAGCCCCTTGTAGAATCCCAGAACCCCGCCCCCGCGCCAAATCTCGGAAGCGACCGACCGGATCGAGCGGCGGTGGGATCCGCCGTGGAGCTGGAGTCGAGTTTTGGTGATGTCGATGGGGAAAGTTGCGGCCTCGGCCGCTGCAGCTGAGAGAGAGGTCAGGACGATCTTGGTGGTCGTGTCTCCCATCGGGTTCAATTTAATAGTCCCACATCGGGCGAGCGGAGAGACTGTGGGGATTATGACCGCTGCTTCCTTCTTTCGTTTTTCTATGACGAGTAAAACACCGCGTTAAGTTATTTAAGTTTGACTCGTTGGCATCAAGCTTTTTAATAACTAATATTTGGTAAATTTGTGCTAACGTCTCAATTTTAAACTTGACACCGCAAAGTTTTGTTATGCCCAAAACATCCGATTAAATCTATTTCGAATTTTAACTTTTGGGGAAGTTACACTAAACCCCCAATACTTTTCAGAATGTCTTTTACGTTGTTTTTTGGATCTAATTTAAGGGAGCTATCTGCAAAATAGGAAAACTTATTGGGGTGTTTTCTGCAATTCCATATTTTCTGGGGTTTGGCGTGATTTTCAAAGTTGTTGAGGGTTTACTGCAAAAAGCTGGAAGATCTTGTGGGTTTAGTGTCATTTACGTTTTATTTAAAGATCACTGAAAGTTCATTGGAGGGCGAAAACTACGTCTACAGTGTCTGTTTTTAACTTTGAGTATAAGTAACAATTTTTTAATTGTTACTAATTTTTTGGGTCTGCTTGACTAGGAAGTATTCTTTCTATTATTGTTTTCTGTTTTTCAATGTGCTGGCTTTAATTTGCCTTGCAGGGAGGTTCCCCTGGACGCAGTGGAGATGACAAGAAAGAGGGAAAAAGATAAAACTTTAGTCAGTTGAAGAGAGCGACTCCTCTGAAGACGAGGTTCCTTTTTATTAACTTGTGAGTTTTTCTCCACCTAGAGTTGTTCAAATTATTCTGAAGAGTGTATCTTTTAACTTGTAGGGGGCTCCTAGAAATACCAACACCACGAATTTGAAATAAAGTGCACAATTTAATTCCTCCTCTGAAGATTTCCTCACGTTCGAAAAAGTTTTATGTGAATTAAAATGTTAAATGCCTCGTTAGAAAAACAAACTAGTTTGAAGATTCACAGCGGGGTGCTGATTCTGTTGTCAAGCTTCAATGCCATTGAGACATCAATCGCCAAATAGCCATTATGCGAGAGTTCATGTCTCAACAAGGCAATCGAAGGAATGCACTCATTGAAATGGAAGTCGATCTAAACGCAGAAGAATGTTTTTAGCAACTGCACATCAAATGAACGGGTACCAGTAGGATGTTCGCCTCGTTTATTATCTATATGGCGGTTGCATTCAATCGGTTTGAGTTCATATCCATTGATTTTACCACGAGTCTGGCAGGTAAATCCGATTTGTACGAGCTCTATATCGTTTGTAGTTTTTTTTTAAACCTTGAGAAAAGCAGAAGCAAAGCAGTTTCGAAGTCATCTTATCTGCACTATTTCACAAGCCGGAGTAACTTTAGATGTTGTAATTTTGTATCAGGCAGATGATTAAACTTATTTGATGGATGTTTTGTGCAAATTGCTATCAGGTGTAAAGTCGTCAAGATTGAAGCATGTGGGTATTGGATCTTGAACTTCTCTTAGCAATTAGAATTAGGTTCAATCTAGCACCATAAACATTGATAGCAGTTCATCCTATATTTTTCCTAATGAAAATTTCTCCTTATCCAGTCTCATTCAATGTACCAGTATTTTGGCCAATATTTTGTCTAGTAACAATGAAAGATGAACTGAGTAAAAGCTTGATGCTATGATAAGTGTTGGAGAAACCGGGGGCTCGATAGAGCAGGGTTGCAGCTAAAGTAGTGCGGAAATAATAAAGTTGAACGCACAGATTTACGTAGAAAACCCCCTAAATGAATTTGGGGTAAAAATCATGGGTAAGAATAGAAGAATCCACTATGAGGAAAATTTAGGAGTTACAATCTCTCTGTACAAGGAGAAACTTTCTCTATTTTTCTCTCTCCCTCGTTTTCTTTTCTCTCTTAATTGGAGCCACTAGGATTCTGGGATGATCTCAACTTAACGCTGAGGGGGCCTATTTATAGGAGAGTTTGCAGTTGGTGAGCACTGTTGCTACAATGTTGCTACAGTATTTTTAAGTAATAGTTGTTGGGGTTGGTGGTTACCATAGCGGGGTAGGTAATCACTATAGATTTGGAGGCTGCTCACCTTTTTGTTTTCAACAATAAGATGGTAGCTAAAATGTTAAGCATGTTAAGTGTATCTTCAATTTTGGGTTCTCCAAGGTGTTGTATGCCTGCACTTGCATAAAGTTGATCAGGGAGGATTAGGAAGCTTTTTCCATGTATAATCATCCAAAACTATACGCTCTTAACAATTTTATATTCAATTTCTTTTCAATCAATATATGCTTAGAACTTCACATTTCTAGTACGTGCATCATCGTTTATCATGCTATATATATTTCAGTTCTGGAAATTATTCATTAAATTTTACAATAGCTGGCCAGAAATGGAACCAAATGATTTCATTCTGAAAGATAAATACAAGAGTCCCCAGTATAGTCTCCAAATCATTTCACTGTGACAATACTCATACATACTTCATTCCTCCCTGAGAGTAGAGTAAAATGAAAAAAAAAATCACTTACTATACACACGAAATGAAGTATTAGCTCAATATCGGTTAAAAGTATAGTTTGAAAAAAAGATAACAACATTACTTGAGTGATTGAGCCTTCTTTCTTGCCAAGAACATGACGATCCTTGGAAAGAATGACTTCTTCCTCCTTTGCTTCGACTCAGGCACTGAATGACCCGCATAAAGGTCTGGGCATGATACTGAATTGATACGGAGAGGAGCTTCTCCTGAACTCGTGTTAGGATCTGAGCTCTCTGGAGGACTCCCGAGATGAGAAGGAGCAGCATCACTTGCTCTCCTTCGCTGCTCGTTACTAGCTCTCCAATCCCTTAATTCTTGCTCCGCTGCCATTTTCCCTGCGTTTGCTTTATCTGCCATATCAACCGCCACTTTTAAATCTTTCTTCTTCTCTTCTAACTGTTTATTCACTTCCTCCAGTCTTTCCAAGCTCATCTGTTCACAATTTTTCGCCTGCTTTATTTTCTCCACTGCAGATATTACCCTCTCATTGGCCAGTTCTTCAGCGTCGTGAGCTTTTTTACTAAGCGCATAGTACTCTTCCAATTGAAGTGTCACTTGATCATCAGAGTATATCTCATCAGTAGCATTTGCATTTTTCTTCTCGTCGCTCTCTATCATGGTTTTCACCGCTGTAACTGCTAAAGCCTCTGAAGCATTTGCAGCCTCGATCTCTTTGAGAGTAGCAAGAAGTCTCGTCTCCATTGTGATTGCACCTGCCTTGGCTTGTTCTGCTTCTTCCTTAGCTCTTCGTAGCTCTTCGCGTGCCAAGACTGCAACTGACTTAGCTTGATCAGCATCAACATTTGCTTGCTGAACTAATTTTGGGAGACCTTCCATTTTTTCTCTAGCTTCTTTCTCCTTTGCTAAAACTAGTTTGAGCTCCAATTGCATTCGAGTTAATTCTGCTTCAAGAGATGAGACTGTTACTGATGAAACTCCTTCTCTTTGTCTGAGAGTAGTCAACGCTTCACTTTCTCGATCTAGCTCAGCTTTAAGAGATGAAGCTGCCTCTTTTAGGAAGTTAATTTCTTCTTTTCTTTTCTGGATGGTTATCTTCACCTCCTCGAGCTCTTTCTTGGCTGAAGCTAGTTCTGAAGTTACTGAAACTTGGGTTTCACTTGTTTCATTCTTTTTTCCTTCCATGTAAAAAGCTAGCTCAGTTTTCAGGTTCATTAACATAATAGTTGCGTTCTCGAATTTGGCCTTGAGATCTCCGATTGATGCTTGCTGATTACTGTGTTTCTGAAATTCCTTGTTTGCTTGGTTCAATTCATTCTCTTGGACAAGCAATTCTTGATCTCTCGCTGTAGCTAAAGCAATCCTACGCTCTTCTACTTCGAGATGAGAAGCATGTGCTGATTCTAGAGCTTCCTTGATGCTAATAAGCTCGAGAGTTAGGTCTTCTGTCTTTTTATCGGTATCCTTTGCAACTGAAACAGCCTTCTCAGCTTTTTGAACAGCAAAATTTCTCTTGATGACTAACTGACTATAATCACCCTGGAGTGATTCTAACTCTATCTTAACTGTTCTTAGCTCCTCGATTGCTGACTGGTGTCTTGCTTTTGCTACCTCGACTTGAGCTTTTGCTGCTGCGCTTGATTCAGAGGAGATGCCTTGCTCCATCTCTTTGACTCTGAGTTGGGCGAGCTCAGAGTCTTGCTTGGCTTGAGCTTCTTCTGTCTCAGCTTTCTCGAGAGTGTCTTTGAGATCTTCGATGAGTTTCTTTGTGCTGTCGAGTTCTTCGAGGACTTGGTCTTTGGCGATTTGGGCTGATTCTGATTTCTTCTTGTAGTTTGGGATGTCCTCTTGTATCTTCTCTAGTTCAGTTTGGATGTGTGTGCGCTTCTGCAATACGATAGAATGAACTTCTTAGATATTCATGTAAGAAGTCATGGTATCTGTTAGATATAGATTATATACATTGGTGCATGTACAGTTATATATACATCTGTTTCCTTGGATAGGACCTTTTGTGTATGTCGTTTTTTTCCCTTCTCTTGTAGAACATTCTATATATAGTCTACAATGTTGTGTATAAATACAGGTACCCAAAGAAACATCTTTCTCAATTCTTGACATAATCAAACAGAAAGGAATTTTCATTTGCGGAGTTTGACTGTTAAGTTTAATAATGAAAATCTTACGAAATTTGGATAATATTGCTTCTTCTTAAGTAATATGAATTTTGAAAAAAAAAATCATGTTATGTAAAGAAGAAAATAATTTCTTTTACAAGGATTAAGTTAAAGAAATACCTCCTGAACTTTCGCTTCCATTAAATAGGGAGAAAAAAGTCAAATAAGAAAAATGATGATAAATTTCACACTTCTAGTCCTGATCAATTTATTTCAATAGGAAAGTTCTAAACAAAAGTATATATAGTTTCATCTTCAGGCCTAATAAATCTATATAAAAAGAAAAAGAAATAGTTACCTCTAGAGACATTACTTTGTGAGCTTTCCAGTCGACGATGCCACCAAACTTACTGACTGCAGATTTAACAGAATCAATAGGCTGTGCAGTGTCGATGATACCTTTGTTCATACGCTCCAAAGTTTCAGCAGATAATGTTTTAGCTCTACTTCTTCCAACTGCCACGGGGGGGTTTTGCGTAATAATATCATTTCGATCTCCCTTCTTTGAGTCATCTACTTCAGTTTTCTCACTGAAAGATGGAAAGTTGGGAGTGACGAGAGACGAATCTCCTGAGGACTGTGCTTCGTTGTTCTTTAGCTCATCCATTTCCTCTAGGACATGACACTGTATGTTAGTAAAAAGGAATTGGATGTAGTTACAGAAAAATAAAAAATAAAAGACATTGGATACAAATTCAGAACATGACCCAAAAAAAAAGAAAAAAAAAAAAAATCAGAAACTAACAAGACACCTCAAAGTTGCGTAGATGGCGCTAACTGATAGAATCATGTGTGACACAAGAAACAATGTGCTATTGTCATTCAAAATGAAAAGCTCTCCCTCTTACACAAAAAATGAAAATGGTTCATCTCGGAATCTTCAAGTATGAATGGTGTAGATTATGATTAACATTCTACTTCTCAGTTTACATTTTCCATTTTACAGTCAAATAAGTCCATACTCATACAAACTATAGTTATTTTGAGATTTTTAGCGGACGGTCGCAGGCTTCTTTAATTGTATGAACTTCCTATTTGTAATAAATATAAGAAACAAGAAATACGTTTTTGTTTCATTTGAAGCGTGTGTCCTTTCAATGTGACCAAATGTTTTTGTTTATTTAACATATTGACACCATCAGGAGTGTACAGATCATTTGTGAAATGTTCAGCATAAATTTTATTCAATTCTCAAAAATAAACATGTTGTTTCTCTTAGTTGTTCCTGACCATGGAATTTTAGAAGACAGAAATGTAGATATCAGAGAAATAAGAAATCAGAAGTATAACATCGTTCGATCTAAAATTTGAAATTACGCAGGCCAGCTGAAACCATCAAATATTTGCATTAAACAATCAGAAACTTGTCATGGGTGTTTCCCATTTCCTGTTTTTGCTTTCGCTTTTACAAAACTTTTGGCAAGATTGAAGACTAATAGTATTAATCAGTAATAATGTAGATATTATCCGGGAAATCTTATGTAACTAATATGAATGAGTAGGCCTGCTTCAAAATTTGGAACACATAATTTCCATCAAAAGAATGTGCACATAATTAAGGGAAACTAATAAGATTCAATACAATGACCAGGAAAAATATAATCATTACGATAAACAAGGCATATAAGTAAGAACACCCAGGATCAACAATCTTGAGAAGTGCAACAGAAACAACAGTTACATGCACGTTTAACCATTGAACAAAACAAAAATAAAGAAATATAATGCAGGAACTTACTAGAATTAAATGACAACACAACAAAATACTTACTCGAGATTTTCTCCAAAGAAACAGAGAGAAAACTTCAATGGAGGAGAGAGGATTGGGACGGAGAGGGGAGAGGATATGGGCCCCACCCTTCAAAGGATTGGACCGGGTCTCTCTGCCTTCTAAATTCTATTGCCCACACTAATATTAGAATGTTCTCTGTCTCTCTCTGTCTCTCATTTCTTTTTTTTTTTTTTCTTTTTTTTCGGTTTTTGTCCAATATTTGTGAAGAGTGGAGATGTGGACCACACAGTCTATGAGGGTGAACTTGTCTCCCACCTGGACTATAGGAGGATTTTTGTTGTACTTTTTTAAAAAACCTTTTTAAACCCTTGTATATATTTAAAAGGATGGACAAGAGTTTTGTAACAACTATTTTGTTTATGTTAGGTAAACACTTTTGGCTTTGGATACAAAGAGAAAATAAACTTTGCTCTAAATAAAGAAGTAAAAGCATAAATACAATAGTCATAATATTTGGATGAATAAAAACCAAAAGATAAGTTTTCAATCGCAGCTTCTCGCAAGTCTAGCTGTAATTATTACTAACTAGATGGCAGAAATAGTCAAAATTCGATGAAAAGGAAGGTGTCATGGAGGATAGTTTCTTAGAGGCATTTGAAAAAATTATCACGATATTTCAGAATTATCATTAAACCATACAAAACACATGTCAATAAAGAAGATTATGACGACCTCAAAAAATAAAAGTTATAATAAAAACGGGGACAAATAGGATGATAAGATCATAAAGGGGCCAAAAAATAGGCTAGAGATGATGTTATATGTTGCATCGATCGATGATCTTCTTTCCGATAGTAAGGGAGACCCATCCTATTATCGATCAAAGCAAAACCTGATATCTTGTGGGATATCCAGCTCTGAACTAAAGAAAGATGTCAAGGTTATCGTTTCTTGCGTCATCTATACATAAAACGCAATGATTGTTGTTTCATTCAATTGTGATATTATGGGGAATCATATTTTGGGCTATTTATTTTATCTCTCAAAGTTTCAAGCGTCTTAGTTAGATATTTTTACTTAGATAAATGTAAGACATCGTCTATAATAGGATATGAAGTTTGACAAGCTAGATAACTTACTAAAGCCTTTGCAAGAATGATTCTCCTCCATTCCTTTATTAAGGCTAAAGAAAGTGATATAGTAAACATTAAAATCGTCTAATAAAGTAACAACAACCAATAATAAACCAGACCAACTATGTTTCTGTTTACAACAATTTAGTCACGAGGATCAAATTTGTCAAAAGGACAATCCTGATCTATCTCTACCGGCACACGGTTAAGAACCCACCTTAAAAAAAAAAGGAGCAAGCGAACCGGATCTCTTTTCTGCTAGTTGGAAGCCCAAGTCACAAGGATGTCCCCATCGTCCGATTTGCGTGGAAAAGACATATAGAGACATCATCCCTTATCCAACTGCAAAGTAATAGTACCATATAGTTTGGAAATGTTTAAATATTCCTAAACATTTTGTTATGCTCTAGTTAACAATCCTACCGAGACCTAAAACACTTGAAAAACTCTATAAATTTGGGTTAACTAGCAATAACTGTTGTGTGCTTTATGACATGGTCCTAGAAAATCACTATCACTTATTCTTTGATTGCTTATTCACCTCTGAGATTTGGAATCGGGTGATGAACCGGTTGGCTTCTAAGTGTGAGAAGTTGTAAGCGGCCATACTTAGTTACCCGGTATACTCAAAGTTGGAAGAGGAATGCATACATGTATGAAGAGAGTTAAGAAGTTAGCACTATCCGCCACAGTTTGTGAGTACTTTGCCTCACCCTATTCCCATTGAATATAAAGCCTAGGTTGAGTCTTTACCAACAGTTTTGTATTCCCAGTGTTATAACTGTAATATACATAACTCGAAAGATTGGCCACTTGAGGCTATGAGTTGTGCAAATCATTTTGATGGTGAGTGAATAAATTGTTCATTTACAAAAATAAATAAATATATCAAACAGCTTTATATATAGCAAAATATAGCACACCTCGACTGAAGTAAAATTACCCTTCAGAACTTGTCTTTGCAAATTATAGCACAATAATTGCAAGATGTTCGTTGACATTTCAATGATAGGATATTCTAGCTAGCTCGATACTTATCTTTTCAAATCTTATCTTTGCAAATCCGAGCAAATAGACGGGTCCGACCGACCGATACACCGATAGAGTGGGTGGGTGGGTCTAACCAGCCGACGTACCATCGTACCACATTGTATGGTATTGCATTGCATTTTCACATCTTTGAGCTATTCTATTTCACGTATTATAATCTCACACACTACAATTGATAATCATAAAAATATTATTTACACCAGAGAATGACATGAAAATGTATACTTTAACAACTTTACACCGATGTGCTATATCGGTGATGCTAGGTAACTAGATTAGATAATAGACTGTACAATGTCACAAATACTAAACAAAGTGATGTTAAGAAAAGCTATGATAACAAAGATAGTAATGATAGTTAATATACATATTGCTCGTGTGATGTACAATTGGCTATGATGTGATAAGCTAGGATTTGATCGATAGACATCAGAACAAGGATAAATATATGCACGCCTAGATGGATATCTAATATATGCATGGAATTTTGATTTAGTATTTGCTACGTACGGGATTACATAATGCATCATGTATAGTCACCTAAGTGATAAAATGATTCATCAGCAGGGTGGAGGCATGATAAGGGGATACATAATGATGACATAGAACCAGAAAGACTGCTTTGCATCCCTTATGATCTTAATTTTCTATGGTTACAATGGTTACTTATTGTTTGCATTCTGCATGTTATATGATGTTTATTTACTCTCTTTATTATAACCATTTTGCTAATCTATTATATTGTACTTATCTAGCTTGTCTATAATATTATCTCCATCATGTCTGGATTTTTATATTTGTTTGACACCATGAACCATACTATTACATATTGAGGATCTGGTGTTGTTTTTAGTCAATAAACAGGGCGACTCAGTTCCAGATCAGGCATTATTTTACGGGAAACTTGAGGATTGCTGTGTTGGAGCGTGTCCTTAGTAGTTTAGTAGTAGTTTATTTTATTGTTTAGTTTATATACTTTGTGGATATCGCATGTTTGAGAGATTAAGATATTTGATCTAGTTTTCCTTTGTTGGGCGCACGCCGGTAGCATATATCCGAGAAACCACGGCAAATAAGTAAACAAACCAGGCAAGAACACAACAAAACAGTAAGACACGAGATTTACATGGTTCGGCAAGTTGCCTACGTCCACGGGACAAGGAGGAGGAAATTTTACTAATAGAGAGAGAGAATACAAGTTAGAGTTACAAGTTTTCACCACCAAACCCTAA
>JBAKGM010000279.1:18745709-18765676 GCA_037177215.1 Asparagus racemosus | reverse complement strand
CAATTATTAGTGGTGTATTTATTTATATAAAATGGATTATAAGGGTATTAAATTGTAATTAAAATGTGATTATCAAGAGGACACCACAAGGGTGGTAGTTGACCGCCTGACCAAGTCAACACGCTTCATACCCTACAATATGTCGTATACCATGGAAAAGTTGACCAGCCTATACATTGAAGAGATCATGAAGCTTCACAGAATTTCCGTATCCATTGTATCAGATCGAGACCCCCCTTTCACCTCAAGATTCTGGAAGAGCCAACATAGCGCTTTAGGGGCTGGACTGAAGTTCAGCACTTCAGCACATCCTTAGACTGATGGACAATCTGAGAGAACGATACAGACCATGGAGGACATGCAGAGAGCTTGCACCCTAGATTTTGGAGGTAATTAGGCTACGCACTTGCCGCTGGTAGAGTTCGCCTACAACAACATCTTTCATTCCAGCATTGGCATAGCACCATATGAAGCCATATGTAGGAGGTGATGCAGATTCCCCATCTGTTGAGAAGAGATTGGTGACCGTCAGATACTCAGACCTAACATAATCTAAAAGATGATGGAGAATATCCAAACCATTCTGCAATATATGAGGACGACACAAAGTAGACAAAAGAGCTACGCAGATCGACAACGCAAGGATCTAGAATTTCAAGTCGGTGATCATGTGTTTCTGAAGACTATACCAATGAAAGGCATATCAAGAGGTGGTAAGAAAACCAAACTCCATCTGAGATACCTTGGGTCATTTGAGATTTTGGAGAGGATCGAACATGTGGCTTACCGGTTAGCCTTGCTCCTAGAAATGGAGAAGATTTATAATGTGTTTCATGTCTCCAACCTGAAGAAGTATGTACCAGACCCAGGTCACATCATTTCGCACCAAACCTTACCACTTTTGGAGGATATATCTTACGAAGAACGACCAGTTTAAGTGCTAGACTTCAAGAATAAGTAGCCGAGAAACAAGTCCATATTGCTAGTTAAAGTGTTATGGAACAATCAAGGGGTTGAGGATGCAATATGGGAACCAAAATTTGAGATGTGAAAAGCATATCCACATCTATTTTGAGGGTAAGTAAAATTTCAGGAAGAAATTTCCTTGGGGGGGGGGGAGAAAGTAACGTCGCGGATTTTTTACCTTCCGATAATTGGATACCGTTACTGATACCGGACCATGAATCATTATTTCCTTTTCTTCCTTTTGTTTCATATAATCTTCTGGTACAAGGATTCTAACTTAGCTAATTTCTCATTTTATGATAGAGTTAACTAAGATATAGCATGCATATAAACCTAGTATGTGAACCTTAACCAACCATGTTTTAAACCTTGATTCAACACCCCACCCCCCACCATAAAAAAATCTCTATTTTCCCTCTTTTTCTCTATTCATGTAGAGAGGGGATGAATCTTCCAAAAATTGCAAAAATCCCCCTTGTACATAGTGTTATTTAATGGGTTCAAAATCTTGATTTGGCTATAAAACGGTTGATTTGTGTAAATTAGGGCTTTTCATTCCATTGAGCCATTAGTTTGCTTCTTCCATGCTCATACTTAAGCTTGACCTTAAGCAAGAGCTTGAGGATAAAGAATCTAATTCCAATTTCAGTTGCCCTAACCAATTTAATGCTAGGAGGAAGAAGAATAAAAAATTCTCAATTTGAACACTAATATTGAACCCTAATATAAGAATTTTTTTAGCAATTTAATTGATCCCAATTACCGCCACACTGGCAGCCACGTGGGCCCCGCGTAATGATCATGTGACTCAATTTAGTCCGAAATATTGGCTCTAGCCAAAATCTAGGCCCATTTGTAGCCGTAGTCCATATAATGTACTAACTTGTCGCCGGGGTAAGAAAATATATCAATGTGTTACTAAGAATCAACAAAATATACCAATTTGGTAATTTTGCCATTTTACCATTCCATATTTCTAATACTAATAATACAAAGGGCAATACAAAAAGTAAAAATCAAGTTAGTACTCTTTTAATTAAATTAAAAAAGAGAAAATCCAATCATAAGCTAGAAAAGCAACGGAAAGAAAGGAAAAGGAAAAAAAAAGTCACACATGAAACTAAGCACAAGTCTCTGCCAACCAGAACACAGCCGCTAGATTTGGTCCAATACCAACCGATACCATCAACAGAAAAAAAAAAAAAAAAAAGAGAGAGAACTAAAGAACGTAACTCTCATCTCATCACATCTCATTAATCTCATTAATAAAAAAAGCGAAAATAAAAATATACAGTCGTCATCATAATAATAAAATATAAAATAAATCCTAATAATAATCGATTCTCATTTCTCACTGATCTCACTCCCAATTTCCCCTCATTTTCTCTCTCCTCTCTCTCTCTCTCTACAACGGAGGTTGGCGAGGTTAGGGTTTCTCTCTCTCTCTCTCCAAAAAAGGTACCGCCTTTCCGGCTTCCCCTCAAACCCTAGATCGATCAAATTCTCAAAATTTCCTTTCGATTTCAGGGGATTATAGCTAAAACCGAGAAGGCGGAGAGAAGCCCTCTCGCCGATTCGAGATTTGATGCAGTGAATGGCCCATCAGAGCAAGTTCGTCTCGGTCAACCTCAACAAATCCTATGGCAAACCCTCGACTCATCCTCAATCTTATGCATCAAGCGCCCGCTCTCGCCCTGGAACCCACTCCGCCACCGCGGGCGGCGGCGGAGGCGGTGGCATGGTTGTCCTCTCCCGCCCTCGGAGCTCCTCGTCGTCTGCGCAAAAGAGCAGCGCGCAGAAATTATCGGTACCGCCCCCCTTGAACTTGCCCTCTCTGAGGAAAGAGCATGAGAAATTCGATCTGTCGTCCGCCTCAGGGTCGTCTGCTCGGCCTGGGAGCTCCGGGATCGGATCTGGATCGGGTTCATCGTCCATGGGGTGGACGAAGCCCGCCCCCGCCCTCCTCCAGGAGAAGGAGGCTCCATCCGGCCCCAGCAGATCGGGCAGCAGCAGTTACATGCCTCCGGCTGCCCGGGCCCCACCTTTGTCTCCGGGGCCTGCAGTTGACAAAGCTGTTTTCTTGAGGGGAGAAGATTTCCCTTCTCTTAAAGCTACTATAGCCTCTAGTGCTTCCAAGGTGAAAGAGAATGAGAGGGAGAAGCCCGAGTTTCGGTCACCTCTGCGGATGAGGCCGCAGATGAGACCTTCGTCTCGGTTGACGACTGGTCCAGCGACTGACGTCGATGGGCCTGAGAAATCGGAGAAGAAGGAGGAGAAGTACTTTCCGGGTCCTCTCCCGGTTGTAAAATTGACCCATACTTCCGATTGGGCTGACGATGAGAGGGATACCGGACTTAGCCTCCCTGAACGAGGTAGATATCGAGGGCCTGATGTGGATGCTGGAAGTTTTCCTTCAAGGGAGTTGTATAAGGATGATCGGGATGTTGCAAGTTCTTGGAGGGCAATGCCCCAACCGAGAGATGAGAGAGCTGGCATGAAGCCTTTTGGGGTTGGAAGAGAGGTTAACAGGGATAGTGGTTCTGCTCGTTCTTCGCCCTATGGGAACAGTGTAAGGGATGGTCTTAGCAATGGCAGAGATTTGGGTTTTGGTGTGAGTTCTCAGAATGGGAAGAATTTATCGGAAGGGTTTAGTGGAAGAGGCAGTGATCAACAGAATGTGCGTGGTGGTCGATATGGTGATGTTTTGAATAATCGATATAGAGGAGACGGCGTTCAGCATAATGCTGTGGCAAAGTCACCGTTTTCTTATGGGTCTAAAGGGTTATCTTTGAATGACCCGATACTGGATTTTGGTAGAGAGAAAAGGCTGAACTCATCAAATAGTGGGAAGCAATACTTTGGGGATGCTGGTTTTGATGCCACTGATCCTTTCTCTGATGACCCGATTGCTGAGGTAAATATGAAAGTTTTTAAGAAGAAGAAAGAGGTACAAAAACAGGCTGATTACCATGACCCTGTGAGAGAATCATTTGAAGCTGAGCTGGAGAGAGTTCAAAGGATTCAGGAACAGGAGAGACAAAGGGCGATGGAAGAGCAAGCAAGAGTCATGGAGATTGCTCGGAGGGAGCAGGAGGAGAGGGAGAGGCTGATGAGAGAGGAAGAGGAAAGGAGGCGGCTGATAGAAGAAGAGGCGAGGGAAGCTGCATGGAGAGCAGAGCAGGAGAAGATGGAGGTTGCTAGAAAAGCTGAGGAGCAGAAGCTTGCAAGAGAAGAGGAAAAAAGAAGGATGCTTATGGAGGAGGAGAGAAGGAAAGAGAATGCCAGAAAGAAGCTTATGGAGCTGGAGGCTAGGATTGCAAGGAGGGAGACCGAAGTTAGTCAAAATGAGGACCAATTTCCCCCTGTTGTTGGCGATGAACGAGCTGTTGGCACAAGGGGGAGGGATGTACCTAAAGTTACGGCAGATATGGGTGACTGGGAGGATGGTGAGAGAATGGTTGAGCACATCACTAGCACATCTTCTGATTCCTCGATAAATAGATATTCTGAAACAGGTTCTTCTAGGTTTCCCTCAAGAGAAACTGGTTCTTCATTTATGGATAGAGGAAAACATGTGAATTATTGGAAGAGAGATTCATATGACAATGGTGCGAGCTCAATGTTTCATGAGCAAGATAGCTATGCAAGGAGAGATACTTACAGCCCTGGGAGGGGTTATCCAAGGAAAGATAGTTATGGAAGTTTTGAGGCAGCACCTATGAGGCCATCTTCTAAGGGCAGTGTGTCAGACCATTCTTCAGGTCCGGATGATTTCCGTTATTTAAGAGGAAACAGATGGAATGCTGGTGGCGAGATTGATCACTTCCCTAGAAATTTTGAGGCTGATGCAGCTGATTTCTTTGATAGTGAGAGGTTTGATGACAGTGCCTGGGGTTCTGGTCGTCCTCGTGGAAGTCCTAATGCTTGGTATGCTGAAAGATCATTTCCTAATTCTGAGGTCGATAGTGTATTTCCCTCACATGGAAGATCTCGTCACTCCTTGAGGCAGCCTCGTGTGCTCCCTCCTCCATCCATTTCCTCTACACGCCAGAGTCAGAGCTCATTCAGAGTTGCAGCAGATCGACCCATTTCTTCATCATTTGTCGATAACCAATCTAGATATCAGCATGGTGGAAGAAATGTAGAAGAACCTGTGCAGTCAAACTATGATGGTGGTTACCATCAAAGGGTTCAACAGCCTAGAACACCAGAGGTACTAGAAAGTGATGTTATTTCTTCGGAGCAGAGGGAGAAGGATAGCCCAAGATGTGACTCACAGTCGTCGCTTTCTGTATCAAATCCACCTAGTTCACCCACGCAACTCTCTCATGATGAATTGGATGAAGCTGAAGATTCTCAGGCATTGGAAACTTCTCATGTTGAGGAACAAACAGTTCTATCTGACAGTGGACACATCATGTCTGGGCTGGAGATGGAGAACACGAACAGAATGGCGACTGCAAGTTCAGTTTCTCATGGTGAGGATGATGAGTGGGAGATTGAGAACAATGAAGGAGTACAGGAACAGGAAGTCTATGATGAAGAAGATGGTGGCTATCAGGAAGAAGAGGAAGTAGTCCACGATGGTGATGGTGGCAGAAATCTTGATCTGAGCCAGGAATTTGATGGACAAACATTGGAGGCGTCAAATTTAACTCATGAGATGGATCGATTGATCTCAAGTTTTGATGATAGCGCTGATGGTAGCATCCCCATGGTTGATGATCCGGAGAGCTCTGGGAACCTTGAGAAGGCAGTTCAGAAAGATGTAGTTGGTGACCATAAGCTACAAGTTGAGAATTCATTTGCCCAAGAGTCAGCCAGCGAGTCATCACAACTGATAAGTGAAACTGAGAAGTCTCTTCAACAGTTGGTTCTTGATCCAGTATCTTCTTTCACTAGCAATCTTTCAGATAGTGCTGAACTGACTAGTGTTCAAGCAGTGCCAGATCAGCAGCCTATAGCATCCCCTTTAAGCTTGCCAGTTTCTTCTACTTCCACAGTTCAGCCCATCTCATCCCTGGGTTCTAACTCTGATGGTCAAGCTGAAGCTCCGATCCGACTTCAGTTTGGCCTCTTTTCAGGTCCTTCCTTGATACCATCTCCTGTTCCGGCTATTCAGATTGGTTCTATTCAGATGCCGCTCCATTTACATCCCCAGGTTGGCACTTCCATTACCCAGATGCACGCACCTCAACCTCCTTTCTTCCAGTTTGGTCAGCTGAGATATCCTTCACCTATCTCTCAGGGGATGTTACCACTAGCACCTCAAACTATGTCCTTTGTTCATCCTCCTGCTACTGCTCAATATCCTTCTACCCAGAATCTTACTGTCTCTGGAACTAACCAAGCAAATCAAGACTCTTCCTCTCAGAACAACCAAGCAGATAAATTACCTTCAAGTTCTATAGAAGAGCAGGCTGGCCCGGTAACAAAGCCGCTTGACCGTTCTGAGGACAATAAAAAAAAGAACTTTGGGCATCTGAATGAAATGACAGATCCACCCAATAGTGAGGTTCTATCTCGTGGCCAGTCCAATGTAATTGGAGATAAAAATCGACAGTTTTCAGGTTATCAGAATGATGGCCAAGTTATTCGTGATGTTACTTTAAGGAAGAATTATCGAAATGTGATGAATAACAGAGAATCTCAGGTGCATCCTGGGGATGTTCCATCACAGTTATCATTGGGTGAAAAAGCTCAAATTGGGACAAGAGCTCCGGGAATAATATCTAATAGCAGAGGAAGGAGATTTACTTACACCGTGAGGAATGCCGGTACAAGGTCACAATTTTGTGGGCCAGAAAATTCCAGAACCGATTCAAGCGTGTTTCAAAGGCGGCCCCGAAGGAACGTCCGAAGAACTGAGTTTAGGGTGCGTGAATCTGTTGATAAGAGACTGAGAGAAGGTGTGGATACCAATAACAATACCAGTCAGGAAGAGAGACCAAATTTCACTGGTAGAGCCCCAGGGACTACTGCGAGGTATGGTAGTAGAAAGGATGCTTCCAACAAATCAACCAAGGCACAGGATGATTCTGAGAACTTGCATTATGGTGCATCTTCCTCGCAATTTACTGGTTCTGATGGGAAAATACCAGACAAGCTCTTAGAAAAAGACACACAATCAAAGAAGCGTGCATCCTCCATTAAAAATTCTCGAGCTGAAGGAGATAATGGGAAAAGGAGCGTGAATAATGAGGAGGATGTTGATGCTCCGATACAGGGTGGTGTTGTCTGCATCTTTAAGCAGCCCGGCATAGAAGCTCCTAGTGATGAGGATGATTTCATTGAGGTAAGGTCTAAAAGACAGATGCTAAATGACCGACGAGAGCAGAGGGAGAAAGAGAACAAGGCAAAGTCTAAGGTGATAAAGGTAAAATGGACATTCTCTTAGTTATACTTCCATCCTTTCTCACTACTTCCTTTTACAAGGATACTGAAGAGTATGTTTAATGCTTTGCTTTTGATTGGTCAATTTTAGGCTTCTCGGAAACATCGTGTTATTCCACAGAACAATGCTGTAGCATCCAAGTCAAACAAGGCAGTATCAGCTTTGTCAAGAAATATGTCACAGAGAGTTCGTGAACCTGTCATCACGGGGTTTACTCACATTGAGGCATCACCTGTATTTCCTGCCATGACTTCTCAGACCCTGCCGCCAATTGGCACTCCTCCCATGAAAATCGACTCTGAAACAAGATCGAAAAGCTTGAAGTACGCTTATATTTGTGACGTCTTATAATTGTTTATGTTATATACAGGTTTGTAAGTTGAGACCATATCTGACATGTTGCTCATCAGGGCTGGCCAGACAAGCACTATATCTGGACAATCTAGTGCTGCTGATAAATTTGTACCAGGCTTATCCTTCGAGAACAAAACCACTGGACTTGGCAATGCTTCCCTCTCTTTGGGTTCCTGGGGCAATTCAGACATAAATCAGCAGGTAACTTTTGACCCATAAACATAATATATTTGGCTTCTTGAATCTTACTTATAACAGCATACTGTTAGATCTGTTCTTTGTACAAGTATATCCCTTGGTACCAGTTTATCTAACAGCTTAATCCATCTTACATTCATATTAATCTTGTTTTATAATCTGGATGCTGTTCATATTTGATGCGGTGCACATTATCTTGATACTCATTTGTGTTGGTAACTTAAATGAGCTAAGTGTGCGCATTTTGTATGTAACATTGAGCTCTCTGCAATATTATTCATATTGGAATTGGATACAGCAATTCATGTTTCTTGGACAGGCTAAGATTGTACTGGTTGCTTACTTGTCTTTGTTACCTGAATTTTTATGGAGCTATATCTGTCTTTCAGTAAATGGCTTAACCTTTGACATGATGTACCCTGTCTTGCTAGCTCATTCATGATAATCGACACAATAAATGGCAGCTGTTTTGAGGATGACATAGATGTTCAGTACATGGATACTGATGTACTTAACTGCAAGTGCTTGTTTGCTTTTTGATAGACAATGTGGGAGATTGGGTAACCACTTAATTCTGGTTATCCGTTTGTTGATCCTTTTCATGTAGACTTGGTAGTCATATTTTGTGCATTAGATTTATCTTGCATGTAGGATCCCATGCTTCGTCTGTTCTCTCTAGCTTTTGCCCCCGCACATCGTTTTTCTTTTTTCTTAGTTTAGGAGAGTCAGCCGTTATTTATCTTTACAAGTTCTCTCTGTCTATACCTATCTATCTTCCACATTTACTCTTCTTTTTCTTTCTGTGTTTTTGGAGGATCAATGATGAAGACACCCCATTTATTTCCACAACAATTCACATATAAATCTTCTACAATATAAAAATCAGACCAATTTTTCATAATTTCAATGTATGCTTCAAAATTCAATTACTATAAGCTTCGTTTTGAGAAATTGCACATCCACCATACAGCCTCTAACACATTATTTACATATTAAAGTAATCAGATAAGAAATTTCCTGGCTTTTACACATTAACTTTTGTTTATGTATGAAGCTCTATTATTTGAGGAAAAAGAACATCAAAATTGAGATTTAGTGGAACTCCATTTTTAGGCTGTGGTTTGATATAAATAGTGTGATCCATAAAGCTATAGTTATTAGTTGAAGGGCTAAGGTCTTTTCCTTATTAAAAAAAAGTTATTTAAGAATGTATCATAACTTAATGTCTGACATATTTTTAAACATTATATGTTTTGTAAAGGTGTGTTTCTGTGTTATATTTTATACCTTAGTAACTAACGCTAGCAAACTTTTCAAAATTTCTCATTATTCTCTCTTTATTGTTATCTACATTGTTTTTATAGCTCATGTTACTTTGTTATTATTATGATTATTATTCTAATATTCTAGTGTGGTGTTTTGATGCAACCACCTCTCTCCAACTCCTGGCAAACAAATTAGCATGTGGACATGTCTATGTCAAATTGTCCATTATCACTGTTAAAATTCCTAGAACATTTGTATATTTCTTTTATTATGTGGATAATAAATTGGAAATATCGTAATTCGGAAACTGACTTATGTCCGACAAGCTTCAAGAAGTGGATGTGAAGTGTAGGATATATGTCTAGAAAATGTGTGACAAATGTTTTAAATTAAAACATGTATTGTATAATTGAGTACATGCTGGAATAAATGGATGCATCTATGCAAAGAGAGTCCAAGGAGCTTGGGTATGGGTACTCGTACATGTCAGGTACGAGTTGGGCTTCAGATTGGAAGTACCTAGGTAACATAGACTAAATCATTAATATTATAGTACATCATCCCTGGAAAACATTTTTCCTCTGTGATTGGGAAGTAGGAGTTAGTGGAAACTTTATAACATTATTTCTTTTTCTGATGTGCAAGGTAATGTGTATTGTCGCAGTACGAAAAGACATAGCTATCTTGACATGGTAATCTTGAGGAAGGTCATACCATCTCATGATCATACCATCTCATGATCCCCTTTCCCCCACCCTCATCTTAAAGATAACTTGATGATGCATACCAAAGAAAACAATGTATGAAGGGACTTCCTTTTTTTACTTCTGCAAACCTCCACAAAGGGAATCTTTATCAGAAAAAGAGCTTTAGCTTTTTCATCTTTTAGAATTACCTCTCAGTTGCTCCAACATATGACGAAGGCATGAAAAGTGTAATTGATTTCCTCAATTTTTTTCTCTAACAATTTTGCAGCTTTCTAAAGACAAGAGTCTGATTGTAAACATGCCTAAATTATTGCTTAAAAGCTAGTGAGAAATACACATAGCAGGAAGGTGAGAAATGTTACACTTGTACAAAAGGGGATAGGAATATGACAAGATAAGAGCAGGCGTATATGACAAATCTTGATGTGCATTAGGCAAATAGGTTATGAAGATGACATTAATGAAAATATGTTAGTGTCTTACACAGCATTGTTTGCTATAGCGTGGATTTGACAGACCGGAGGTTGAAAAGGCAGTAACATAGATGATAATAGTTTGGTTTTGTTTCCTAGAAACCACCTTATATTTAGGGTCTATTACATAATCCACCTTATATTTCCAATTTATTAAACCACCTGCAAAGTTTTTCTTCCAGTCAACCACTTGATTCCACTTTACTGCTAAAAATTCCTTGAAATCCCAACAACACCCTCACTTAATCTCATGTCTAAAGCACGTCACCTCTATTGTTGATGCTCTGCAAGCTTTCCACGTGAGGTTAAGTGAGGTTATTGTTGGAATTTTAGAAAAATTTTAGCAGCAAAGTGGGAGCAAAGTGGGATCAGGTGGTTAATTGGATGAAAAACTAACTTTGTAGGTGGTTTAGGTATAAATTGGAAGTATAAGGTGGTTTACGTAAGTTGACTCTAAATATAAGGTGTTTTCCAAGGAAAAATCCCTCTTAAGTTATTTGGAGTTGGTCATTACGGAAGTGAAAAGATAGAGGAACATAGCTACAAATCATATGTAACAGTGGGCATATCATTTATGCGTTAAGCTGTTATATTTTTAATCTCAGTTTCATCTCGGGTTTGTGTTTATACATTCAACTTGTGGTAAATTATAGGAGTAACCAGCATGTGTCCATGAATTATGTATCATAGGTTGATATCGTATGTAGTTACGTATAAAAACATTATGACGAAAATTATTTACTTAAGGCAATATTTTAGCTTATTACTTGCAATTAAGATATATAGGATTTGTTTGCAGAAAACTCATTTAACATGCTTAAACTTAAAGTTCAAGTGTTCGCATACAATATACATGTTCAAATAAATGGGTAGGAAAATGCTAAGAAATAATTGGATCTAGATTGGTGCAGGTCTTGATAATGTGAAGCTGGAAGGAACTAGGAACCTCTGACCTGCACTCTTTGGTCATATTTACAAACCCTCTCCATTTCCAACACTGAGCTAAGGCCATTAGTATGGTGTTTTGAGCATGAGTATGCTGTAATAGGGTGGTGGTGATAATGAAAACTGGTTTCATGACCTGCAGTCTTATCTGATTTCAGTTTGTATGAAGTCTGAAGGTTAACGTGTCTGAGCTGGCCAATCATCGTAGTAGAGCTACTGATCCTTTTTTATATATATCATTTGGAAATTGAATAACAGAGATAAATTTTGTAGGCATGCATATGCATCTCTTCCTGGCGGCTTATAGTATTATAATTTTTGACCACCTACGTGGTTAGGCTCAATTCTATCGAACCAATTGGCAAACTCTCTCTTTTCAGTATTTCTTTGAGCCCATCCCTCAAGTAACTCTGGAAATTGAGCCCATCCCTGTAGTGACTCTGTGAAGTGAACAGTGATTATCGAGGAGAATTTGTATTGCTTGGGACACCTTACCTGAATGTGCTCTATGTGTGATTTTTCGCAATTTCAAATATGAAATATTTTGAAGCCATGTGAATGTTTTCATAAATCTGAGTGCATATGCTGCATAGTTTCTTCCTCATATGTTGTTGGACTACCCATGGTTGAATTTGGTGATTTTGTATGCACTAGCTATGAAGTGTTTTTTTCCCGGTTTTTTAATAATCATTTAGGATGTTGAAGACATAACCTTTTTTACATGATATAATCATGCTGGAATTTATGTTACCAAACATTTTCTGATGCCTCGTGTTCACTTTTAGGTAATGGCCTTAACTCAGAGTCAACTTGATGATGCCATGAAGCCAGTACAATTTGACTCCCTAGTAACATCAAGTTCAACCATTTCTCTCGAACCCAGCAAGCCATCAACATCTATCATAGCACCAGAAAAGCCTTTTACTCCATCATCAAGCCCTCTGAATTCCTTGCTTGCTGGAGAAAGAATTCAATTTGGTGGGTCTTGCTTCTAAAAGTTCAATATAATTTCTTTTCTTGGATATTTGATGTGGCATTCAAATGTCTGCGATCTTTTTTCATCCAGGTGCTGTTACCTCTCCAACTATTTTACCTCCAGTTAGTCGGGCTATATCCAATGGGATTGGGCCTCCAGGTTCTTCTAGATCCGATGTTACGAAGGATGCCTTGTCAGATACAAACAATGATAGCACCATTTTCTTTGATAAAGATAAGCATCCTGATGAGTCTCGTCCTCATTTAGAAGATCCTGAATCTGAAGCTGAAGCAGCGGCTTCTGCTGTTGCTGTCGCTGCTATTAGCAATAATGATGAGATAGTCAGAAGCAGGTTAGGTATTCGCTCTATTCCAGACTCCAAAAGCTTCAGTAGCACGGATAATACCGAGTTGAAAACTTCAGGAGGTGATATATCGAATTTTAACACGCATGGAAATCAAAGTTTCGTTTTTGTCATAGTTTATCTGCTTGCTCGTATAATGATGTTTGAAGCACGTGGCAGGTTTGACTTCTACCCAAGAAGTTACAGGTCATTCAGCAGCTGAAGAGTCTCTTACTGTATCTCTCCCAGCAGATCTCTCAGTGGAAACCCCTGCTCTACCATTATGGCATCCTTTGCCAAGTCCACAAAGTACTTCAAGCCCTGCACTCTCACATTTCCCTGGAGGTCCTCACTCTCATTTCCCTGTAGGGTTTGACATGAACCCAATATTTGGAGGGCCCATTTTTGCCTTTGGTCCACATGATGAGTCAGGTGGTACCCAAACACAACAAAGAAGTACAACATTGGGTTCCGGGCCACTTGCATCTTGGCCACAGTGCCATTCTGGTGTTGACTCCTTTTATGGCCCACCAGCAGGTTTTCCTGGACCTTACATCACTCCTCCTGGAGGCATCCCTGGTGTTCAAGCCCCACCTCATATGGTGGTCTATAACCATTTTGCTCCAGTTGGTCAATTTGGTCAAGTTGGACTAAGTTTTATGGGCACAACTTATATTCCTACAGGGAAGCAGCCTGACTGGAAGCATAATCCCATGACCTCTGCAGCAGTGAGTGTTACTGAGGGTGACAGCAGCAATGCAAAGCACAACCAGCCGAATTTGCCATCTCCTATCCAGCATCTGGCCCCAGGATCACCTCTCATGCCCATGGCTTCTACGCTAGCCATGTTTGACATGTCCCCTTTTCAGGTTAGTTCTCTAATTATTAACTGACAGCTTGCTAATTAGTTCTGGAAGAGGTATATTACATAGTGTGGTTATATTGGTTGCCAATTAGTGCATTTTTGAAAGGATCAAGTCTCTTTCCGCTTTATTTACTTCCATTTAGTGTCGCAGTGTCTGGAGGTATATGAAAGTATCTAGTTATTTGCTTTCACTGATAGTTTCTCAGTGATGGAAGAAGCCCTATAGGTTGTCGTTAAGGAGTTAGATGTAGTGGTTTGAGTGGACCAGATTTTCATTTAGAGCCAGTCTGCTTCTTAAGTTTATTGAATGATCCCAACTTGATAATTATTTGATAGGAACACCTCTGTATCGATAATACATCACTCTGCATGAATGGCAAACTTGCTATTTTAACATTCAAAGATTGAGTTAACTGGTTTTGCTCCGTTGCTTTCCTTTTAGTTCATTGACGTGCATTTTTTGCTTTATGGAGCATTTGAAGCAGTGTTAAAGCTGTGGGTTGGCTGTCTTTCAGAATCAGATAACTGGTCTGGTTTGGTTAGTTAGTCCTGGTCCTACTTTAGAATGAGTTGTATTTTCTTTTTTATGACCAACAAAATTCAAACCAATGCCCAATACAAACTCAGTCTGTACCAACCAGACTCTGCTGATCTGGCATTCTATATGAGAATCAGTTTGGAGACACTCGAGAACATATCTGGAACAGAGGTAGGTGTTACCTATGTTTATATTTGTTTAGTTTAGGAATAAAAAAAAAATCTCAATAGTATATTGTTTGAATGTTAAAATCATATTCATATTTGTTAACAATATAGTTCGATGGATGGAATATAAAAATGAATTGATATGGACAATAGCTACATATATTTATTGAAACTATGTAACTCTTACACTTAGTATTTTCTCATATTAAAATAACAAGACAAAGATCTTCTTAATAAAATGTGTGCTTGAGTAAATATATTTTTTATAAATCTGAGCACAGTAGAATACACATGGTAGAATCTTATAATACATAGGCGTAAGTGAATTTATTTATACCTACAACTTTCATATTTTCCTTTACACAAGCTAATTTGGTAATGGAAACTGGAGCTTCCCTATTTATTAACTAGTTTGTATCTCTCCAAAGCTGCAATCAAGGTGGTCCCCTTCCCTTTAAAGCTCCAGGTACGGGCTTGTGCCTTACCTTAAATGAGGATCTTTTCATTAATGACCGATTCTCTTCTTGGTAGGATTGTATCCGTTCCCTTTCATCATCTCGTTTTTTTTCCACTTAGGTTAGGCCATCATGTTCATGTCTAATTTGGTGTGCCCCCTTGGGTATGCTCCAGGCTTTCCTACAGCTCAGAAGGATGAGTCTTAGACACACAAAGGAATTAACATAAAAGCTGCCTGATATATTTGGATAGGATTGACTTTCATAGATCTATATTGCTCAGGAAAGAGATCGTGAAAATGGAGTTAAGTTTTCAGCTATATATTCAGCATCTATGTGTTTGCAACTCATCAGATCCATCCATCTAAATAAGACTGCACTTATTGGGGGTGGGAATGGGCAAGGTTACAGTTTTACCTTAAGTAGCCGTGGCTTTCCCTACCTTGATGAGTAATGGAGAAATTGAAGATTACCTACTCTAATGTGTGAACGTAAGATTTACTCATGGTAATTGGTTATAAGCACAATGAAAAGGAATGTTTTTATAAAGTTTCTGATTTTTTTTTTCTTGAAATCTTAATGTAGCTTCTTTGTGGTGGCATTTGTTCCACTACGCTGACCAATGTTCTAAAAAGCGTCCAGCTAGGCGTAAGCGGTCCTTTGGCCGCTCAGAAGCGACCTGAGTGGCCAGTCTAGGCGTCCATCACGCCTAGGCGGCTGCGCCTAGGGTTGAGCGGTCGGCCTAGGCGCACCGCTCAGGGTTTCATTAAAAAAAAAGTCCAAGAACAGGCCCGAATCAGCCCATAATTTAAACCAAACTAATATTTTATACCCAAACCCAACCCAATATCTTAACTCGACCCCCAAACTTAAGCCCAAACCCTAACCTAAACACTCTGTCTTGTCATCTCTCTCTCCCCCCACTTTGCACTTGCAGCTACCGAAACCCAAACCCTATCTTCCTCCGCCTCAAATCCCAAACCCTCTCTTGCAGTCGCCTCTCTGACTTCCTCTCTTGCTGCCACATCTTCCTCTCTTGCCGCCTGACTTCCTCTCTCGCCGCCGCAGCTCCTCTCTCCCAGATGCAGCTCCTCACTTGCCGCATCACTTTCCTCGTTGCTGCACTTCCCACATCCCCATACGCTTAGGCACCGCCTATGCACTAGGCGCTGGCTCAAATGCCTAGTCCGCCTAGCGCCTTCTATAACGTTGATGCTGAGTGTGAAGAGCTTGAGTTAAATCCCATGGGATCATTGTATGGGCAATTTTTTTATATTTAGTTGGTCTAGCATAAGAAGAGAAAGCATCTTTAGACTAAAAGCAGGCTAGTTAACATAGGACGCTGTGGTTCATTTTCAAAATTTAAATCCATGTATGTGTTTAATATTTGAAATATTTATTTTAATGGGTCCTTAGATAGGTAAGCACACTTTGGTTTATCCTACTCGTTCACATAAATGTGAAGAAAAATTTAACTCTTACTCTACTAGTTTAGATAAACTTATAACAAATCTTATTCTATCAGTTAAGAAAATTTTAGATAAATTCTGTTCATATAAATGTGAAGAAAAATTTAACCCTTACTCTTCCACTTTAGATAAACTTGTAACAAATCTTATTCTCTCAGTTAGAAAATCTTAGATAAATTCTTACGCATATGGGATGGTTTTTTCGACTTGGGATCACCAATTTTCTGACAAAATAGTAGTCCACCTGTCCTCTATCAGATCTACTCTATCAGGTCTCTTTTCTTCCTTTCAATTTCTCTTGAAACAAAGAGTAGGCTCATGTTTGGGAACTTTGGATTGTAATCCAGTTGGATTATAATCCATTTGTGTGTATTATATTTCAAGTGCTTTAAAATTTTAGGTGTTTGGTAAAGAGGGTGGTTTACAATCCATATGCCTTTTGCTAAAAGAGTAAGATCATGTTCTTTTTCAATGTTTAATGTCAAGACTTTTAACTCAAAACCGTCTTAATTTCAGTCATCTCCTGACATGCCTTATCAAGCTCGTTGGTCTCATGTTCCGGCTCCTCCACCCATTCACTCTGTTCCACTAACTATGCCATTGCAACAGCAACAACAGAAGCAACAGCAGCAACCACAACCTCAGCAGGTAGACAACAGGATGCCTTCTCAATTTGGTAGCAGTCACCCTGCAGAGATCTCAACTGTTAAAGATCGGTTCAATGATCCCCGTTCTTCTACATCTGGCAACAGTAATAGGAGTTTCTCTGTTACTAATGAACTCCGTATGGCTGAACCTCCAACTGCCAGCAACAGCAAAAGTACAAACAATTTGAAGAGCTCAACCACTAGCAGCAGCAGTGGAGCTCAGAATGCCACATCATCTTCGTACAAGCCCCAAGCATCACAGAAACAACAATCAGCTTCGTCGGGCCAACAACAGTACCTTCATCCAATTGGTTCTCAGAAGACATCAACCGGTGAATGGCACCATCGCAGGATGGGATATCAAGGTAGAGGCCAAGGTTCAGACAAGGGATTTGCTCCTTCAAAGATGAAGCAAATATATGTGGCCAAGTCCACAACAAGCGGAAATGTGACGAAAAGCTGAGACCCAGGTTGTTGATTTGGCACTGTTGGCAAATGACTCATCGGCTTTGTGGCTGGATTAGTTTCGAATTTGTAGATGATATGTTAGGGAGTGAGTATTAAATGAGTTGTTAGATTGGATTCTGGCAGTGGAATTAAGGAGGGAGTGGATGGATAAAAGGAGAGCATTGGCTTCTATTGTAGATGTAGGATTTCTGTTTTAAGGTGTGAGAATATTTTTCAGGATACTGTGTTATCACAAGTAGTATAATTATGATTCTTTTGGATTTGAGGGATAATGTAGCAACAGTTGTATGCAATCAAGATGACTTTTGCATGACTTTGTGGAATGAATCAAATGGGGGTTTGTTTGTTCGACTTGCGCTCTCTAATCTTTTGTTGTGTGCTGTTAATAGTCGACATCTTCTGTTGCGCGAGGCTGAGAGGGTTCCATCTGTTTCATCAGACCCAAGCGTGGTTCCATCTGTCTAAAGTTCCAGTCACAGTCAGATATTGCTATTTATAGGAGTATTTTCACAATTTTAGATGGATCCTATTTCTGCCCATTTCCATACGTAACAAATGCTTTTTTTAATTATTTAAAATATCTTGAGAGGGAAACCACAATTGTTACACTTGAAGTCAATATGCAAATGTATGCCTAATTACAGTAAGAATACAGATTGAATGTGAACTATGAACATGTAGAGTCCACGTAGCCTGTGATGAAACTGCAAAGAATTCATCCAGCCACTTTACAGTTCTCTACCCTGCAACGACTGAAAGAAAAAAGAGGAAGATAAAAACTGCAACAATGCGTTCTTCATGATGCTGAGTCAAAGAGAGTCTGGATTATGGTTCTATTCCAAGGACTCGAAAGATGTGTTAAGAGGTTATCGATAGGTCCAGTATGCGTCACATTGGCTTGGACAAAGATCCCAAGCATCGCTATCATTGCCAATCGTCCTGCGATTCGTATTCAAATCTCAATTACAATCATACTCCATATTCTATAGGCGAAATATAAATCTGAAAGTATAGTGACTTCACCATTCTTGATCTCCTTGAGCTTCAATTCATTCGCATTGCGAATATCTTTAGCCAGGCCTAGAGGATTTAGCAAAGGTCCACCTGGGTACCTGTTCATAACAAATTCTTTTTCCAGAAATCAGTACAGTTCGAAAACAGCGACATTTTGTATTGCATGAGTATAAATTTACCCAGGTTCTAATCCTTCTAGTGCAGCTTCCAGGCCAAAAAAGGTGCCTTCTTTGGCTTGTGAGCCAGGACTGATGAAATCCATGTATCTTTTGGTTTCTACGAAACTGTGATGACGAGTAAACAATTACGGCACAAGAAGAAGAGAATTATCATGAAATTGTGCAGAAATTGTGATTGATTACTCTATTACCCCATTAGAAGAAGCTGAACAATGAAAAGTGCCTCTGTACTCGCAAACTCGAATTTTACAGCACCTGCTTCATACCATACTGGCAGTTTACTGATTCCTGTGACACGAAGTAACTGCAAGCAGTGGCATGATTCAGATTATTTCACGTAGACAACTGTGTAATGTTATTACTTAGACTGAAACACGCTGAATCTTGAAATATTTCTGCAAGCAGTTGCATCATTTACGTGGCAAAGTTCACTCCTGGATGTATGATATAAGAACAAAGAAACATACTATTTTGATCCTATACAACCATTGCATGTGATAGATTCTGTCATTACTGGAACATAAATGCCATCACTTGGATTATATCACACAGATGAGAACTGCTCAATTTCATCAAAATAACTTGTATTTGAACTGCAATATTCTCAAATCTTTCAAACCTGATTTCATCACTTCTAAAAATGTTTCATTTATATGCATATATTTCAAATCTAAACGTCAAGATAATACAATCTTTCCATCTTACATCTGTGAAAAGAATACCGGCAACTCCAGCCATGGCAAACCGGCAATGCACCAACTCAGCCTGTACGTACCACCTCAGGCTCTTTGGATCCTCACCCAATCCCAATGGGTCAAATCCAAAGTCCCCAGAAAGACTGCATATCATACAAATTTTTTCATTAGCAGCGTCTCACATCTATTCAGTTCACTCTGTGACTTTGGTCCAGCAAAGATATGAGATGAGATTTAGTCCTACAGTGGGCATTGGACATTGGACAAGCAGTTAGATGAATGTATGGCATATCATACAATATTACTGTAGTAGTGCCTAACACCTATTCTGTTCAACCTGAGTTTGGTCTAGCAAAGTCATGAGGTAAGATTTGGTCCCACATTGAGAAAGCAGTGAAATATATATATGGTTAAGTACGCTTGGAATCATGACTCAAACAGGATTAAATAATTTTGAGTCAATTAAGAGAATGCAACCTGACCTGCCATCGAGATGCGGGGGCGGATCGAGGCCCGGGAGCCAAGTGGGCCGCTGAGCCTGAACTACGACCTGTGAACGCGAAGTCCGTGCAGAGACAGGCATTGACGTGCACAGGAATTTGGAGGAGGAAATGGTGGGAGGAGGAAAGAAAGCTGCTGCATGAGCTGCCATGGCCGAGACATTGCTGAGCATCATTGTTGGATTGGAGTTCAAAGAAGTGAAGGATTTCTGCGCAAGATTGCTGATTGATTATCATGTTGTGGCTTTTGAGTGGTGAGAAATAAAGCACTGCAAGTGGGAGATGTGAGGGGATGTGGCTATAATTTTTCTTTTAGTCTCAAATGTCTTATATATAATGTCTTATATA
>JBAKGM010000279.1:18710700-18722676 GCA_037177215.1 Asparagus racemosus | reverse complement strand
AGAAATATATTTCCAATCAAGATTAGGTTTTCTTTATGTTAATATAATAAAGATTTGTGGGTGAATCTCAAATCCCTGTGAAGAACCTGATGCACCTAATAAATATTGCTCTTGTGTTGATACCTCTCTTTGTTGTGCAATCATAGACATGAAAACAAGGATCTTCAATCCTACAAGCTCCCTGAGCAGCATATCATCGTCATACAAGTACATATTGGCCCATGCTTTAATATTATGCGTCTGCTTTTGGGTTATTGGTACTCCACTTAGGGCCAGTTTAGCATTGCTTTTTTTTCCATGATGCTTCTGCTTTTTTTTAAAAGCATTCAATAATGGCGTTTAGTGATTTGTTATTTTACATGCTTATTGAAATTGTTTATGCTTTTAGAAAAAAAAAAACCCCAAAATGCTTTTAAAAACAGCTTTTGCCTTTTCTAGTTTATATATCATATATTGCATTTATCTTTTAACAATGATCTTTAAGTGCATTTTTGCCAAACACATTGACTATTTTTAAAAGCAACTTTTGATATAATGATCATCAAACAACTATTTTCAGTAGCTTATATAAGTTGATTCTGTAAGCTACTTATATAAAAAACTTATTATAAGCTCTAGAAATACCAGACTAGCCCTTACTTCAATCGATAACAAAAGTTTTGTCTCAAATTTTAAGCGGTAAGAAGCTTCTTTTGATCTGTCCACTAGTGTTCTGGGTCTAACTGCCTAAGTGGTGAGTAGTTCCTCATATTTTGGAATTAAGAAGAGAGATGGAATAAAGGAGCTGTCTGATCTCAGAACCAAGATATTTTCTAGGAAAACTTGGTCAAGTCTTAACAAAAGAAGAGCTTAACCAAGCCCTAAAAGCATGAGCTAGATGGAGATGGACATCGATAGGAAAGTTAACCACGAACAAGAAGATGATAACCAAGAGAATCTTGATCAATCTCTAAAAATTGGTATAGCATCAGATATATACTTCAACTCTTCTACTCCCAGCTGCTTGAGGGCTTACAAGGTTAGTATGAAGCAAAACAAACATGTTTACCAAAGAGAATAAAAAAATAAAAAAGAAACAGGCTCAACCAAGCCTACAAACTTGTAAAAGGATAGGAGAATTTGGGATGTAATTTTGTACTCAGTACAAATTTTATCTGCCTCTATGGCACAAAAAGGTTGCAGAAGAGTTTCCTCCAGCTTTCCAACAACATTTGAGGAGCTCAGTTGCAGCTTGTTCTCGGAGATTAACTTACCAAATTGTAGCAAGAACGTAATTTTTACCTTTACCTCCTACATCGATCAGATGTTATCAATGAATTTCTATGAAGTTGGAGTCGGATCAAAATCAAAGGATTTCTGTTCTCAAGTTTGATTGTCTTTCTTCTTCTTCTTCTTCTTCCCACTAGAATATTGAAAACCTCCGAGAGGTAAATGAGCAGAAAGCAAAAGGACGAGGGCAAAAAGAAACTCTCAAATTGCACTTTCATACATACAAAGGGACACAAAAAAAAAAAACATGAAGAAAACATTGCATATGTTAGAAGGGAAAACATAACAAAGAAAGAGAGGTCCAAAAACGGTTTGTTCATATATAGGGAAAAAAAGTATCATAAATTTCAGCAAGTTCCACCCCCTTAAAATCTCTGGTGGCATTTCTTCCTTTCTCAGTCTTTTCCCTTCTCAGTCTTTTCTCTGTGAGTAAATCTCCTCGATATCTCTTCTACCTACATTGACTAATTTGCCAAAAATGAACCGGAACAGCCTAGCTCCTTCAGACCATAGAGACACTTGTTTCTGCCGGGTAAAGTTCAAAGTTAAAAGACAAACATCAAATTTAATATTACAGGATGTTACCAAGACTAACCTGCTAAGTAATAGAAGCTCTTTGAGGAACCTTATTAGCATCAAGCTGCCACTTCATTAATGTGTTGGGTGTAACTTTTACCAGGAGGAATAAAGATCAAATCCTCCCACCCAGAATTCTTCTTGTTCATCTGCAAATAAGTCAAGCTCGAGTAAACTATTTGATCATGAATCTGATGCTGAGCTTATAATAACTTGCTAATTGTGCCTCACCTCCATTTTCTTCACCACATCTTCTAAACTACCCACCTGTGAAATAATGAATTCAGCCAGTAAGTAAATAATTTTTATTAGCAAGTTCTGTGACTAATATGCGAAAGGTACCATAATATGAGAAGATCCTGCTGCTCTGGACGACCTAGAAACCTTTGAAAGTTCTCTTTCTATATCTTCCTGTGAAAATAACTTCTGTGAAGTAGAGGTCACAAATTACTAATCCTTCAGAATTGTTGTGATAGCAGAAGTACCTTCTGAAAATATATAGGGCAGTAGCGCTTGCTCTTCTTTTTAATGACTAAAAGATCTGACTGCATTAAACATCAGAAAAGGATAATTAAAAATTTATAAAATTGTTACACAATGTTATCTAGTGACATTGCACTAAGCTCCATAAGCAAAACCTTAGCTGTAAATTTTAGCAAACTTTACTATGGGTTAGCTAGGTAAATCTTGTAAGCTACGTAAATCCTTCACTGGCACTAGTTAATAAAAGATGTATTAAACTTAACACCTTAGCAGTAAGTTACACTCAGTTAAGATTATTGTTTCTGTGGTAAAAATATCATATAAGTAACTGGCACTAGTTTAAGGGTAAATTTCACAAAGGTACAATGGATTTTGTGGTTTTCGCACAAAACTATCATAAACTTTGTATTTAGAGAAAACTACCACAAAATTTTTACTAAACTATCATGATAGGCAGCATCTACAGTAAGTTGTCTGAGTTCGTGACATATGTTGGACAATTATGCCCCTCCTTTTTTATTACTCCCTCCCCCCTTCTCCTATTTTCAAGGGTAGTTTAGACTTTTTATTCGAGCTGTTAGCGTTGTTAGCAACAATTTCAAATAGTTCATGGTATTTTTATGCTGTTGAAAGTTGAAGGTAGTTTTCTCAAATAAAAAAAGTAATAGTGGTTTTGTGGAAAACCACCCAAAGTTTATGGTAGTTTCCCCAGTTTAATGAATAGGATCTATCTGGAAGATAATTGAAATTTGAAGTTTTTCACTTGTGATGCTTGCCAGCTATCTTTTTCACATAAACTAGGTGCCAGTCCAAGATTGTTTGCATTTATCGAGGAAACACAGGAAACTGGTTACATCTTAACGTAGCATAATCAAATTACCTGGAAAACTGGAACTCCATCAAAGCCTTGTGAATTATCTGCAGCTTTTAACTGAGAACAAAAATTGGCCATCAGCTAGCTGACAAAAAAGAATCTAAATACTTTGTAATAAACAATAAAAATAATAATGGTATTATATCAAGTGAAGAATTTCAACTCTCACAAGTGGCTATATAACCTCTAGTTAAAGCAGTAAATTGAAAGATAACATGGTGGAAGAATGAATTTTGTTTCACTTAACAATGTGATATGCTTATCATATGGTATCTTATCTTGATAATTGAAATGCTTCTACACTACAAGACAGCAATCGCCAGCTAATCAAGCACTAATGAAGCACTCAACAGGTACATGTATCCTTTGATATCATTACCTGTGTCCTTCAATATCATAGGCAGTAAATTAACAAGCCAAGTTATACAGTGAAATACAATTGTCCATAAGTGTAGGCAAGATATCTACTTCTTGACTTCTGTTTTCTGGGTTGCGTTGTGACTGTAGTTGTGAAACATGTTGCTTATTTCTTTGCAGCTGGTCTGAAAACTGACTGTATATATACAATAACATAAGTCACACTTCGAAACTTGTTGCAGTTGTAATTATTAGAGAAGGATAAAGCCTATCAAGTTTCTATGCAACAATATGTGGATGTTAAGAGTTAATCGATCTTCTTCTTTTACAAAATATAACCTCTAGTTGCAATATATCTCCAGCATAAAAGAAAAAGTATGAATTCAAGCAATCTGTTAATGTAAACAGAGAAGGATATACAAACAATGCATCATAGGCGTCAAGGACGAAACCTGTAATGCATTCTTTATTTGAATAGGATCAGGCAAAAACCGAAATGCAATTCCTTCAACCTTCAACATATAAACCTATAAGACCACAATCCAAAATATTAACAAGTAAAAGAAAATAACAATACCATAAGCAAAAAAAACAAGGCAATAATAAAATTTCAAACTAGGTTCAGAACGCACATAGGACGCTGTCATGAAAGAGGGTAAAATCTGTTCAAACCCATAAACAAAACGAATGAAAGGATTCTTGATAGTGAAGTCCTACAGAAGTGAAAGCTATAATTTCTCTTGATAAAATAGCTCTACTTCTTCTCCCTTCAATCTTCTAACTTGGTACACTGTTAATGGTTTATTTGCTTATATAAACATAAACCCAATGTATTTGCAAATTTACCCTACAAAAAGCTAGATATTTACTGAATTCCTGCCCAAATCTCCCAAATTACTTTTTTCTACCCCTCAATTTTCAAATTTCACAAATATATCCCTGAATAATCATTTATTTAATTAATTAATAATTGGACAGATAGCAAAGAGATACTCACTAAGTTGCTAAGTTAACCCCCCTCCCCAAAAAACAAAAAAAAAAACTCCTCTTTATCTAATTATAAATTCATAAAATTAATTAACTTAATCTCAGGTACATTAGTGATATTGAAAATTGAGAGGTAGAAAAAACCAATGTGGGAGATTTGGGGGTAAATTAACAAATATCTATATTTTTAGGGTAAATTTGAAAATATTACTGACTCTAGTGCATGTGTGCGCGCGTGTGAATACTGGACGTCCTTGACATATGAGGGGATTCCCTCGTATGCAATTATGCAGCTCAATCTCAACCAAGTGAATAAAGAGGGGGGGGGGGGTCCCCTCATAGGCACACTTGTTGAGATTGAGGGTCATAAATTGTTCTCTCTATGACATACGATATCCATTGATCTCTCTCTATAGATATGTGTGTGTCAGCGATTGTGTCCATTAACCTCTACGTGTGTGTGTTAAACTATCTCATACTAGGAAAAGCACAGTTCTTTATTCTACCTATGGAAGCATGGAGTTCACTCAGTTTCTATTGCATGCAAAACTAATTCTAAATTTCTAATCTTTTGCATGAAGCAAAGGGAAGGAACACTTAGTTTCCAAAGTAGAATAGCTTTTCTTTTTTGTTAAATACATGTAAACAGGCTTAATTTCGTTTTATTAAATAATAGTGTCATAAATAATTATACAAATTTTCTCTTTTACAAAAATGTTCTGCACATGCAAGAAGAGGACGGAATTAATTAAGAAACCTCTTACATAGGGCAATACCCATAACAAAGATCCCTCTCTGTGCACAGACACACCACAATCAATATTTCTTAAAACAAATAGGGCTTAGAGTCAACAATCGTATAATAACCTTGTAGTTTTATCCGCATGTTAAGAATAAGCTATCTTCCACCTTGTTAGAAGAAGGGGAAAGTAAAATTGCATCTTTTGTGCGTGGTTGAGTCTACCTGTGATCTAAAGTTTATCCTTTCACTAGACATCACAAGCCAGGATAAAGTAGGATTGCACTAGATAGACAACAGCCCAATATAACACATAGCTAGATCTAAATGATTCATAGTCTTCAACCCACTCAATCATATATTGGCATCTTCCAACACAATGCTTGGTGATAAATGAAATTAGCAATTTCTAACTCCTCAAACGTTTATCCTTTGTAAGCCCCAATTTAGCTGTTATCAATTCATTACTGGTCACATGTAATCATTCCCATAATTTCGTTAAGAGAACAGATAAGAACCAACATCCAATTTCTACAATCAATCCAAGAGTAATTAGGAGGAGGGGGAAAAAACCTGATCAAGAGTAATGGGCACAACTCTGGCCCCCTTCCCCAGCACCGGCTTCCTCAGCTGAACCTGCAATCCAAAACCTCCAAATTCTCAGTGCACAAACAAAAACCCATCAAAAAAAAACATCCACTCACTTCCCCTAAATACAAAGAATCGAAACCTGAAATCCGAAACCCAAGACCCCAAACCCCCCAAAACCCCAATCCTAAATGCTCAAACAGAACCCATTAAAAAAAATCCAATTTCTCCCCAATGTCTATGATGAAACAAACTTTAGAAGATTTTCAACGTTCAAACCGAGCCCACCTAAACCCTAAAATAGAAAGAATTTATCTCCAGACCTGAGCGAGCAGAGCCTGCGCGTCCTCCTGCCGAAAGCAAAGCAGACCAAGGGACTTCACGGCGTCGCTGGGGTCAGAAACCAGAACAAACTCGTTGGCCGAGTTGCTGACGGTGTACACCGAGGTCCCCGCCATGGCCCTCGCCACGTGGTCGGGGGCCAGGGCAAGGTCGAAGGCGTGGGACCCACCGGAGCTGGGGGGTGGGGCCCGCATGGAGGCGAAGGGGGGAGGGGAGCGCGGGGGGAGGAGGCGTGAGGCGGCGGAGAGGTTGGAGGAGAGGCCGGCGGCGACGCGGGAGAGGTGGCGGTTGAAGAAGGAGGAGAGAGGGTTGTTGGTGTTTGAGGGATCCATTGACGACGCTGCCGCGGAGAGAGGGAGGGTGGAGGACGACGAAGACGGGGAAGAGGAGCTTTTCATTGCCCCTCGATCCTTCTCTCTCTCTCGGTTGTTCCGTCCTGACTCACTCCTGTAGATGACTTTGGCTAAATAGGACTTAAGATGCCTCATAGTTTCACTCAAGTATTACTTACATACCCTCATCACTCGTTTCTCATAGCATTCGGGTTTCTTTGATTTGTGTATCTGAAAATTTTCTTTTTTATGAGTTATTTGTTTATTATGATCTTGGCTTTAAAAATTGAATTATACTGAAATTTATCTTTGGATTGTTACTCTTTGAAAAGTATATAACTTGAGCCGGAGTTTTTTTCTTTTTTTTCTTGTGAAGAAAATACAAAATAAGAATGTGGATAATTTCTATATCAAATTTTAAAATTTAAATTAGATGGCTTAACCACCAATATCGCCTCTATAGTATCCCCTTTTTATAATATTCCAAATAAAAAAAAGAAGAAAACACTACCTCGCACAAGTGTTGATGTTGAGAACAACTTACAGGATTGAGTCCGTAAGATTGGACTCAATGATGAGGATCCAGTGATTTCATTTGATGTCTAGTGGTGAGCTCTCACATGACGGCCTGAGATAAATAGCCAAAGCGTCAGATTGGTGATGGTGGGTTGTCCATCAACGCCCCTCCGATGCCTAAGTCAGACTCTTGGTAATGAAGTAGTCATAACAGTAGGTAAATCTAGGTTAGGATTTTAGATGAGAAAGATCATAGATTGAATGTTGGCAATACCGAGCCTTGCAATTGTATGAGGTATTGTTTGTTTAGGTAGGAGAGGTATTTATGCCGATTGCCTAAGGCAGATCAGACATGTCACCATCTTGACGGTTAAGGTTGTTGTGGTAGTTATCTAAGGTTTTCTACATGGGTTGTACTTCGCTTTGACTTTACAAGGATGTTGTCGACATAAGCCTCGACATTCCTTCATATCTGCTTTTTGAAGATTTTGTTAATCAACCTATGGCAGGTTGCCCCAGCATTTTTCAAGCTGAAAGTCATTACCTTAAACAATAAGTTCCCTGATCTGTGATGAAGGAAGTTTTTTCCTCGTTGTTCTCATGCATCTTAATCTAGTTGTACCCTGAGAAGGTGTCCATGAAGCCCAACATTTCTTGTCCAGAGCTTCCATCAATAAGTTGGTCGATGAGCGGAAGTGAATAGCTATCCTTGGGACATGCTTTGTTCAAATTGGTGAAGTTCAAACACATGCACCACTTCCCGCTGGATTTTTTCACTAAGACTATGTTGGATAGCCAGTCTGAGTATTACACTTCGTTGATGAACCGAGCCTCAAGGAGGTGGTCTAATTCCTCAATTGCTGCTTGTTAATTTTCTACTTTAAGGTGCTCCTTTTTCAGGCTAACTGGTTTTGAGTGCTTGTCCACATTCAACTCATGGCACATGACTGTTAGGGATGCCCGGCATGTCTTCTGATCCCCATGTAAAGATGTCAGCATTTTATGGAGGGAGGTGATTATTTCACTTCTCAATGGGTCAGAAAACTCTGAGCCCACCAATACTTTTTCATTATCTATACCCAAGAGGACCTCATCCAAAGCTTCGACCATGTCATCCTATCCTCCCTGGCATCTTTATTTGGATGAAGTGTTTCAATGATGGGCAAGCTTTCGCCTACTACTTCCCTCCTTTTGTTGAGTTAGATAACATTATCTGGCTTGAGATTGGTGCGAACCTTCCTAACCCCATGGAGTTGAAAAAAATTTCATCTGATGGAAAGTCGATACAATTGCTCTTAGATTATTGAGTGAGTCCTCCCTAAGATCACATTATAGGATAACTTAATATCCATCACCTAGAATTCGACCATTATAGAAGCTCTTCGAGGGTGTTGCCCTATGACTATTGGCAAAGTGACAATGCCTTTTTGATTTCATCATGGGTCCTTTAGGGGTGAGAGATAGTGCTGGAGCCTCCCCTTGTCGATATTCATTCGCTTGAAAGCATCAAGATAGAGGATGTCGGTCAAGCTCCCCATGTCGATCATAATTCATTTCACTATTAGGTTAGAGATTTTGGCTGAGATGATGATTTCACCGTCATGAGGAGTCATTACTCCCTCAAGATCCCTGTTTGTGAATGGTATCATTTCGTCGACCTATGTCCTTTTCTCAGTCCAATTGACCTCTTGGAGGTTCTGTGCATATTTCTTATGGGAATTGGTCATAACTCCCCCCGCCGCAAGGCCGCCTACTATCATATTTATGGTCCGTAGTGCTTGACCATTTTCTCCTGTGGATCCTTGAGCTCGATTCATAATTTTGGCTAAAGATTGTGGGCAGTTCTCTAGTAGGCTAACTTTAAAGTCCTAATTTTGCAACCCGGATGTGACTCTAGCAATAGTGATGTGGTCGTGCGGGTCATGGACCCTAAGGCGTCTTGCTCTGAAGCATTTGAGGTATGTTCATAGAATCTCCATCTTCTCTTGTTTGAAGTGAAACAGGGTGCTTGGAGCATCCCTTTTGTTCATGATCCATTAATGAAGGTGGGTCGGGGTCGGGGTTGATGGCTCTAGTTTTGTGGTCTCAATGCCGGATCGACCCTCATGCTCCATGTGTCAATCCCAGCTCTCGGCCACGTCATTGATTATAATTTCAATTAGCCTCCCAATGTGTTGTAATATCGGATCCAACTGTGCTTGGTTTAGAGTTCCTCCTAGGCTTATGTTAGGCTCAGATGATTTGTGATTAGCGTCATCTTCCCCATCAAATATCATTCAAAGTTGATCAAATTGAGGCCCCACGGTGGACACCAACTGTTGATGCTAAGATCAACTTACAAGGTTTGAGTCTGTAAGATTAGACTCAACAATGAGGGTTAGTGATCTCCTTTAATGTCTGATGGTGATCTCTCGCTAATGACAGTCTGAGATAGGTAAAAAAATCGTCAGATTGATAATAGTGAGCTGTCCACCAAGGCCTCTCCGATGTCTATGTCAGATTATTGATAATGAAGTAGTCAAAATAGTAGGTGAATCTAGGTTAGGGATTTGGCGGAGAAAGCTCATCGAGTAAAGGGTACTAAGCTTTGCAATTGTATGAGGTCTTGTCTGTTTGGGTATTTATATTGATTGCCTAGGGCAGATCAACTTCTACAGTTGTCACCATCCTGACAGTTGAGATTATTGTGGTGAATACTTGGCTTGTAAGTAAATCCTCATGGTAGTACCTCGTTGGCATATGATGGCACAACTGACGTATGTGTAGATCCGGTAAGTTATGAAAGTTCGTAACTAGTGAGATTGAGTATACAATCAATATCTCCTCACATGGTATGTTAAGGATATGAATGATCCGAATCTGTTATCTCCAATTAGACAGAGTGCTAGCAAACAAGGCTGAGTTGGGGTGTATGCATAGTAAGCAAACTGATAAGTCTAGTTGTTATAGAACTTTGCTACTCTATCCGGGTTGTATACTAAGTACAGATGTTCCACACTTTAGCTTGTTAAAATGCGTACGTGGTTGACTAAGTCAACTTGTTGTCATGATGTGGTATGGTTAGCCCAAATATAAAATCTAGGTTGCATGCATAACAATAAGTGTGTGGAAAAGTTTTATTTTAAAATTTCAAATTCAAATTAGGAAGGAACATGTAACAAATTTTTTCTTTGTAAAATGTAAGATTAATAGTAAATCACAAATTTATTTTTATATATAAAGAGGAGATTAAAACCATTTCGTTTTTCATCTCTACCCTTTTATGTAGTTCAATTTGTCCTTTCATTTACAGAATAGCAAATCTAGATTTTCTTTATTTATAATGTCGTTCCCTCGATTCCCTTATCCATTTAGGAACGTAGTTCACATATTCATTTGATAGCCAAGGTATATTGCAACAATAGTAATAATCATCTATTCTTGGAAAGATATAAGGTCTTGTGTACCACTAAAATCTATGCTCTCTTTAAAAATTGAAATATGAGTAAATTTCACTAAATTCACAATAATTTTGGTCTTTGACCTAAACCACAATTACCCTTGAAAGTCTCACTAAGCTCCCCCAAAAAGTTTTGGCAAAAAGCTTCCAAGCTAACATTGTTAGTTAATGTATGGTAAAAATGGCCAAAATATATGCAATAAATTTTGAAAGAAAACACCCAATGGTCTTTAGCTTTGTCACTAAACCGTCAATAACTTTTCGCATAAAACCCCTAATAATGTTTGTTTATTATTTTTAGGGTTTTGTATGTAATTTTCAAATTTTTTAAGAGGTTGTTCTGATTTTCAGATTTTAAAATGGGTTATTCATAATTTTTAGTTTTTGCAGGTACTATTTGTAATATTCAAATTGTTAGGGTCTTCTTGCTATTGTAGATTTTAGAGGCCTTTTTGCAATGGCCGTTTTGTAATTTTAGATTTTTAGGAAGTTGTTTGTAATTTTTGTATTTTTAAGGGATCTGTTTGTAGTTTTTGGAGTTTTCAGGTGGTGGTTTATAGTTTTTATAATTTTAAGGGGGTTGGTTTGTAATTTTTAGTTTTTTTGTCAGTGTAAAATTATGAAAAATGCACTTCTTGGGTTAAGTGCAAAAAATCAAATATTTTGTTGATTTTTTTAAGTGTTGAAAGTTATGAGGATTTCAAAAACTTTGCAGGTTTAGTGCCAAATAACTAAACCTATTCGAGGTTTAGTAAAATTTATCTTTTAGAAATTAAGAAGAGTCATGTGGCATTTTTTTAAATGCAAAGCTAAATTGTACACCAGTAATTTCTCATTTATATATAAAAGTGAATAGAATTAAAAAAGCAATTATTAGATATTTTTAATTATGAATGATTGAAGAGTTCTAAAAATGTGAATATTAGATTTTTTTTAAAAATTACTGATAAATATGATTTGATTAGGTTTACAAATATTTTACTATAATTAGAATTTTCTAATTCTAGATTGATTTAGTTTGATGAGGATTTTAATAATGGATAGAAAATAAACTCATCATATAAGAATTCTAATTTAAAATTAAGATAACATACGACACATGTCTTTGTTTTGTGCATTAGGTGATTGTTTTGTGCCTTTAAGAGTAGGGCTGTCCAAACGGGCTGGCCCAGCCCGGAAAACCCGGTGGACCTGGACCCAAAACTGGGTGGACCGGGCTGGGCTCGGGCCTAACTGGGCTGGGCACTAGGCCGGCCCAGTTAATTTTTTATTAATTTTTTAAAATTTTTTCTTTAAAAATTAAGTTTTTTTTAAAAAATAAAATTTTAAGAGTAGTTCAAAATAAAATATGCAAAATTTTGATAAAAATTAATCATACTAAGTGTTTACTAAGTAGCAGAAAATTATATTCTATTAGTATATAGTTATATTATATGTAAAGTATACATTAATGATCATATCATACTATAATTAT
>JBAKGM010000279.1:18691514-18710600 GCA_037177215.1 Asparagus racemosus | reverse complement strand
CCCGTAAAAGAGTATGAAGCCTATGTATTCAATATCATAGCACCAAGTCTAAGAGAGTTTCATTCTTTTAGCACAACGTAACGTGCAGAACGGGTTGAAATAATCCGCAAACTAGCCTGATTCAAACGGTAATCGTTAAAGGCTCATCAAATCCATTGATTGCTGGGGATCTACCGAAAACCCTATGAGTGTTGTGGTTAATTATTTCAAATGAAATAAAAGAATCATAACAAATGATGAAAAGAGAGAAATTCATGTTTGGCCCTGAGTGAATCCTCACAGCTCAGCTCCGAGAGAGTCCGTGTTGGTGTTCAGAATCTTCGCAAGACTTCAGCAAGCTTTGGGTTCTCAGACATTACAGTTGGAGCTTCTTCGGCATGGACCCTCGTCAGCTCCAGGACACTAAAGATTCCTCCCTCCACCTAGAGTTCTCGCCTAGGCTGCACCATCTTAGCCACACTTGAGACATGACGGGAGCAGATGACGCTTAGAGATGCTGACTTCTCAGCAACAAACAGTCTCAACATGGTCCACCCGATCCTGCTACATCTGAACCTTGGGACCCTTGGGACTAGAAAAGACTCGAGCACCGCACCATGTTTCCGGGCGTGTTGATAGTCAAAAAGTCTAGTCCTGAAGACAAGGGTCACATACCCCAGTTGCAAAATTGTGAGACTCGAGATTCGCCCATGCAGTGAAACTCAAGACTCAACCAAGGTTCGCCCATACAGTGAAATGCAAGACTCAACTGAGGTTCACCCACGCAGTGAAACTTAAGATTCAACTGAGGTTCACCTATGCAGTGAAGCTTAACATTCAACCGAGGTTCACCTATACAGTGAAGCTCATCACAACAGCCATGAAGACCCCCAGATAGCTATTCAACGGGGGTATCACCCATTAAGGGTCAGTCTTCATCTGGCTCAACATATTCGAGCCTCGGAAATACTCCAAAAAGGTATACGTCGGGCAATGCGTCGCCGCTGGAGGATTCGCCGATCAACGATTTGAATTCAAGTAAAATTGGACGCTGGTCAACGCGTCGCACTCGCTGATTAAAGGCTAGACTCCACATATTTTGATGCTAATCAATGCGTCGCAACGAAGTATTCCCCGATCAACGGAGGAGTCTCGTAAAAAATTTTGATGGTCAATTGAACGACAACTCACTGACACGAATTAGATTCAAACGAACTCAATCAGCTTCAAGATTTTGCAGCGGTCAGGCAACAAAAATGCAGCGCTGTAATATCTTCAGCTATCCTACAAATAACTGGAGAATCTAAAACGATTGGAGGAACGAATACTGAAGCTAATCTCAAAAGGAAATACATTTATGGACTTCAGGTCAAGATCTCGACAACGATCAGACCAAAAATGTAGTACCATCATGCCTTCAGCTATCCTACAAAGAACTGGAGAATCTGAAAGGATTGGAGAGGTTGAACATCGAAGCCGTTCTCAGGTCCTGTTACACCGACTGAAGGTTGGGGCCTGTCATATCCAAAGCATCCCAGGCTCGTCAAAAAATCGAGACTGAAAAACTTTGGAGGGGGTATCTGTAAGCATTGAAAATTGCTTATCAGTACCCGAACAAGACTCGTGATGATGGGTTGACAACCGACGACCCATCCAATGATGCGACCAAGAACCGCTGACGACGTAACTGCGCCACAAAACGCATAAAGCGAATCGACGAATGCATGAAGTGAGTCGGCAAGGTGTACAAGTTAACGAAGCGACGTATCGTGGAATAAATCCAACGATGAAGCTTCAGGACAGCGAGATTCGACAAGGTGAGTCGACCAGACTCGAACGTTGATGAGACAGAATTAACCAGACTCAAGCGACGATGAAACTACGCCGATCGAGTTTTGGGATAAACAGAACGATCAACCAAGTTTTGATTCAACAAAACCAGGTGAAACGAGCTCGAACAGAATGGCGGATGAATGAACGAATGTTGAAAATCAGAAGAAAGCCCCAAATGAGTACCTCGGCACAACCGAGGCACCACCAGGCTGAGGCACCAATGGTGCTCATCCAAAAAGCAAAACCCCCTTCTCATTTGCCTATAAATAATAGGCCAGGGGGGTTCAGTTGCACAGGTTGGAAATTTTAGAGCTTCAAGCGAAATCCATGCGAGCTTTTACACAAATCTGAGTTTCTGCAAAATCAAAAAGGCCAGATCCAGATCTAGTGCAAGTGACGAGCATCTTCGACTTCAGATGCCGTCGACGAGAAGAAGATCAGGAGCAGATCTACATCAGATCTATGGTGTATCCCTTCGAATCTAAGCTTGGTCTTAGTCCTAAGGAGAGCCGTAAAATCGCTTGGTCGATTTCACCTGCTTTAGGCGATCTATTTCCTTCGTGAAATAGTCCCCTCATTCCCGTAGATCTCTACTTGGATTGGATTACGCGGTGGTCCACAGACACAAAAAGTCCCCAGCACAGGTAAAGACACCCACGCAAGCGAGGATCTGATAAATGGATCCCGCGTTTGTTCAACAACGGTAAGAAAGTTGTAATTCTTTTTTATTTTTCATTGTAAGCCTTATAAAAAGGCGATTTTTGTTTGAATCTCGTTGTAAGTGAAACAAGCTGTAAACGAATTCGTGCAATGACAATCAAAACGACTTTCCCCGCGAACAAGCTGGCAACCATAGTGGGAGCCAGTGGTCTCAAATCTGATATCGTCGTGTCGTAACTGTGGATCCTAATCCCAGTCGAGGAAGAGGTTGAGTTCGAATTCGACTGACTGAAGTTTGAGGGGTATCTCTCCTCCTCCTCCTCCAGATCTACTTTTCCCCGTAGCTCCAAGAAGATCACCGCTGCAAGAAGAATCCATTGGGCCTCAGATGAAGAGTCCCATGACGATGAATCTAACCCCACTATCACCGGTAGCGGTAAAGTTTCCTCGGTGCCCGCAGCCCAAGTTTCCTCGGTGTCCAAGATGACCGCCGATGGCGTGACCCCGCTCTCCAAGCGAGCACGACAGAGGCGACAATAGAGCATGGCCCGCAGGTTCACCAAGGCCATGCAATCCACAGATGGGATCTACTACGAGGTGGATCTATAATCCAGACTGACGCAGAGGCTCCAGCCTCAAGTAATTGACGACCCCTCCAAGCTGTCGACAAACAAATGGGTCCAGGTCAAACAGAACAGTTCCATGCTTCAGGAGCACATCCGGAAGCATCGCGCACTCCTCGTGCATGCACGGGCTTTGGTGCAACAAGCCCGCAAGCTGAAGAAGGAAGAGGCGGCCAAGAAGCCACCAACAAGCCGCTAGGTCTGGAGGCCGAAGACCGTCGGCACTCTAACCCTGACGAACACGGCATCTAAGCCTAAGTCTGCCAACATTCCAACTCTTGCCCCGGCGCCCAAGCCAAAAGCTGCAAGCGCCTCAACACAAACTGCCCCAGCGCTGAGGCAAATATCCACCGGCGCCCCAATCCAAGTTGCCTCGGCGCCAAGGTCACCTCCAGTGTCTGCAATCAGATCTTTAGCAAAGCCAATTCCTGCTGCGGCTAACAAGCCAACCATCAAGGAACACTTGGGTCCATTGAGGAAATCACGGGTCACTCCTAATGAAGGAGGTCGCACCCACCTCAATAAGGATAGGGAGATTCCTGCAGCTCCACCAACCGGACTGAGAATCGAAGTCCGAGAGTCTGCCGAGACTTCACGCCCACACAGGCGAACGTCAAGGTGAGTCACTTTTAGTAGCTTTGATGAACTAGTCTGTCCTCAGAAGGAGACACTTTCATCTGACAACGACAATGTTATACCTGAGAGTTCGTGCCAACACGCCATAGGTTGCTTCAGCATTCTTGCCGATGAGTTGTACTATCATGCTAGGGGTACGAGAAAATCCTAGAAGAGGCATTCTCCCGAGAAGCCTGTGCATTGCCCCTGTTCCAGGCTAATCAAGGTAGTGTTGTCAGAGTGCAATTGCAACAAAGCGACTCCAGAGAGAGTGTCTGTCTTTGACAGACTTGATGATGGACTACCAAAGCCCAGAACAAGATGCTTCCGTAAGAGAATGTCAGTGGCTCGAAGCAATGAATTGTCGAGAGTCACCAACAATATGATAAGCAGAGAGACGTTGAATCATACCAGTTTCCGATCATCCGACCAGATAACTCGGTTGTGCACTGGGATGATTCGGCGTTCGAATTATGGAAAAATATTGAAGGGACTGCCGTCAGATGATGAAGTGTCAGATGCCGGCTCTGCCCTGGCCTCTGATAACACAGTTTCTAGTTAGGGGCAACCCTGAGAAGCCCTGATGATCAGTGCTAAACAAGTAGCCAAGATGCTCGAAGAGGCAATGGCTAAGCAAAAAGAGAACTTTAAATTCGAAATGGAGATGGCCTTGCAGCAGATGAGAGAAATGCATGACCAGCAAATCCAAGCACTGACAAACTACTAGGGAGAATCCAGTCGTCGCAACAATGTTAATCAAATTGATAGTGGCACAAATGGCGAAGAGGACCACTGCGCAAGACAGCCCCCTGAAGAGAGAAATGTTGGGGGTAGCCAGGAGAACGCCAGTGGCAATGCCGTCCTAGAAAATGAGAAAGTCAAAGATCTCGAGAGTAAGATCAACACATTGGTTTCCGCTCAAGAAATCAAGAAGCTGGGGATACTGTGCCCATACCCGAGGGAGTGGGAGTCAATCCCATATCCTTCAAAGTTTAGCTTGATCAACTTCAGCCGTTCGACAAAAAGGGGTCCTCCACTCAGCACTTGATTTACTTTAAGTCTCACTTGGGGGTTCTGGAAATGAGCCCCTGATGGTTCGGTCATTCGTTGGCACCCTTCGTGGAGCTATCTTCGATTGGTACCGCCTTCTCAAATGTGGAAGCGTTACCAGCTAGGATGACATAGAGTCCATGTTTCTCTCTAACTTCTTTGACGACAACACTGAGATATCCATCGGGACGTTGCTCGATGAGAAGCAAAAAGACGGAGAAACAGTGGATACCTTCGTCAAACGATTCTAGAACAAGGCGATAAGCTACCGGGACCCGATAACTGAGGAATTTATCCTCCAAACCTGCCACAACAACCTGTCGTTGAATGTGCTAGAAGCGATGGGAACAGCGCCATCTAAGATTTGGAAGGATTTAAAGCTACGTGGAGAGCAGGCCAAGCGATTCCTTAAGAGGAAAAAGGCAGAAAAAGGATAGCAATCAGCTTACGCTCACAAATAAAATTTCGTCCCACGCTGCAATGGGAAAGGGCAGGTGAAAGCTATGGACACAAACCAAACTGTTCAACAGCGAGCGCCGCAACTGCCGCAGAAGCAGAAGACTTTAAAATTCTCTAAAGTCTATTCTTTTAAAGATGACGAGGTTCTCGGTATTTTCAAATACGTCTTGGAGAATAACAAAATTAAGTTGCGTCCGATCTAAGATCAAGAGGAAGCACAGAGGACCAATAATCTGAAATACTGTGCATATCACAGAGCGGCGCACCACCCAATGAAGGCGTGCTACCATCTCAATGACAAAATCCTGGCCTTGATCGATGTAGGGGTCATAAGATCATCTAAATGAAAGTCTTTGTAACCCGAATGGTAAATACCCCTAGATGTTTTAAGATTTCTTCTGAAGTTGTCTTAGTTTTCCCAGGGAAGCATGTGATGCCTCGGGTTTACTCTCTAACTAAGTTGTACTCTAATTATATGGCCAGATACAATACATTGTTTATTGGGTTCAATTTCGCCAAAGAGCTAGGGGTCGAAGCCTTCGGGGATTCCCAACTCATAGTCAAACACATCCACGAGTACTATGGAGTCAGGAATCCAGATCCAATCCCATATCACCAGGCGGCCGTTGAGATGGCAAACTTGTTTGAAGAATTTTTCATCAAATACATACCGCACCTCTAAGATGCAAATGCTGACACATTAGCAGCATTGGCAGTATCATTAGCACAACCTCCCGGGGCTGAACAACTAGTCACGGTTAGAACTCATCAGCTATTTGTACCGATGAGGTAGAGGAAAACAAGGGGGTGGTTACTAAAGAGGTATACACAACCCAAGCTAAATCTCATCACTTCACATTGCCCTCGCAACAGAGATGACGGCGGAAGAACAACATCAGAAACATCTCGAAGAGCTCGAGATGTTGGATGAAAGGCACCAAGAAGCTCAACAACGCATTGAGTTCTACGAAGCCAGGATGTCGAGAGCTTTCAACAAGAAATTGCGACACAGGAGTTTCAAGGAAGGAGATCTGGTCCTCGCTACTCAACGACCGATAATCCTTAACTCCAAGAAAAAAGGTAAATTTGAACCCAAATGGGAAGACCTATTTGTAATAGAGACGGTCTATTCTAACGTTGCATATCGCCTAAATACTCAAAATGGTGACAGGCAATTAATGCTAATAAACGGGAAGTTCCTCGTGGGATGTTTCACCCACTTTCCTCGAGGATAACGCTAGATTTACTCTCCACTACAAATTCCCTCACCGATCAAATTCATTGACGGTGGGTCTACAAAATTTTTCGATCCAAGTACCAAAAACCCCTCTTGATTCCTTCCATGAACAAGAGGTTCGCTCAAAATCACCTTCACGCTGGAGATAGAATATAAAATTCTTTCTCTCCAAGTATAAGATCCTCTTTGTGATAAACAGAAGGGCTCTATCTCAATCCTAGGTAGCACCGATTGAAGGTATGCACCAGGACTTTCACATCAGGTTTTTCGACTGAAGGTAGCATGAGTCCTTTCAATTCTCAGAGTGGAAACCCCACTCTTAGTCTCACCCCTCCTCCAGGTAGCGCCGACTTAAGGTATGCACTGGGATTTTCAGATCAGATTGTCCGACTGAAGGTCACCTGAATCTTTTTAGTTCTCGAAGTGGAGATCCTTCTCTTAGTTCCATCCCTTCTCCCAGGTAGCGCCGACTGAAGGTATGTGCTGGAATTTTCAGATCAGGTCGTCTGACTGAAGGTCACCTGAATCTTTTCGGTTCTTGGAGTGGAGATCCCACTCTTAGTTTCATCCTCTCCCAGATAGCACCGACTAAAGGTATGCGTCGGGTATTTCAGATCAGGTCGTCCGATTGAAGGTCGCCTAAATCTTTTCAGTTCTCAGAGTGGTGATCCCACTCTTAGTTCCATCCCTCTCCTAAGTAGCGCCGACTGAGGGTATGCGTCGGGATTTTTAGATCAGGTCGTCTAACTGAAGGTCACCTAAATCTTCCCGATTCTCAGAGTGGAGACTCCACTCTTAGTTTCGCCTCTCTCCTAGGTTGTGCAGACTAAAGGTATGCGCTGGGATTTTCAGATCAGGTCGTTCGACTGAAGGTCACCTGAATCTTTCCGATTCTCTGAGTGGAGACCCCACTCTTAGTCTCATCCATCTTCTAGGTAGCGCCAATTGATAGTATGCGTCGTGATTTTCAGATCAGGTCATCCGACTGAAGGGCGCCTGAATCTTTTCAGTTCTCAGAGTAGAGATCTCACTCTTAATTCTATCCCTCACCTAGGTAGCGCCGACTGAAGGTATGCGTTGGGATTTTCAGATCAGTTTGTTCAACTATTTCACCTGAATCTTTTCAGTTCTCAGAGTGGAGATCCCACCCTTAGTTCCATCACTCTCAGAGTGGAGATCCCACTCTTAGTCTCAACTCACAAGATTCTCGAAGTGGAGATCCTACTTTTAGTTTCTTTCACAAGAAACAAGACAAAAATCCTTCCTTTCCAGCACCAGGAGATAGGAGACAAGATATTCCTTCCTCTCCATCAACAAGAGATAGGATACAAAACTTTGCTCTTTTGTGTCGAATTCGTGAGCTTCTGGAGATAGTCCGATTTAAACGGTAATTGGTACAGGTACACCAAATCCGTTGGGAGCTGGGGGTTGGCCAATAACCCCAAAGTCGACGCCTCACACGCGTTGCCGGTTTAGTCTTTTTTTGATTGAATAAGACACCAGAGTTCGATTCTAGGAAATTGTATCCCGAAGCCTAAGAAGGGATAAAGTCAACGCCTAATACGCGTTGCCGGTTAATTCTTAACCGTAAAAAGAATAATGCCGACATATTCCAAAGTGTGGATTGTCATCATTAATGACACTAAAATCCACGCCTTTCCTGCATGGGAAATTTTATTCTGAATCCTAAGAAGGAATAAGTCAACACCTCGCACGTGTTGCCTGTTTAGTCTTTTTCCAATTGAAGAAGATACCAGAGTTCGATTCTGGGGAATTTTATCCTAAAGCCTAAGAAGGGATAAAGTCAACGCTTAATACACATTGCCAGTTAATTCTTAACCATAAAAAGAATAACACCGACATATTCGAAAGTGTGGCGGGTTGTCATTAATGACGCTAAAATCCACGCCTTACCCGCATGGGGAATTTTATTCCGAATTGTAAGAAGGAATAAGTTAACACCTCACACGTGTTGCCAGTTTAGTTGTTTTTCCAATTGAAGAAGACACCAGAGTTCGATTTTGGGGAATTTTATCCTGAAGCCTAAGAAGGGATAAAGTCAATGCCTAATACGCGTTGCCGGTTGATTCTCAACTGTAAAAAAAGAATAATGCTAACATATTCGAAAGTGTGGCGGGTCATCATTAATGACGCCCAAATCCACGTTTTACATGCGTGGGGAATTTTATTCTGAATCCTAAGAAGAAATAAGTCAACACCTTACATGCTTTGCCGGTTTAGTCTTCCTTCAATTGAAGAAGACACTAAAGTTCGATTCTGGGGTATTTTATCCCGAAGCCTAAGAAGGGATAAGTCTACACGTAATACGTGTTGCCGGGTAGTCTCGTACCCGTAAAAGAGTACCAAGTCTACGTATTCGGCATCGTAGCATGAAGTCTAAAAAAAGTCTCATCCTTTTAGCACAACGTCACGTGCGGAACAGGTTTAGAAAATTCGCATGCTAGCCCAATTCAAACGATAATCGATAAAGGCTCATCAAATCCGTTAATGGCTGAGGGTTTGCCAAAAATCCTATAAGTGTTATGGTTAATTATTTCGAATGAAATAAAAGAATCATAATAAATGAAAAAAAGGGGGAAATCCGGTGGAACTCCTCCTGCAGCTCGACCCTAAGAGAGTCCTCGTTGGTATTCAGACTCTTCACAAGCCCCTTCAGCAAACTTTTATTTCGAGAGCTTCAATTTCTCAGGCGTTGCAGTTGAAGCCTTTTCGGCAATAGCCCTCACCAGCTCTAAGACATGGAAGATCTCTCTCTCCACCTAGAATTCTCACCTGAGCTGCGCCATTCTTGCCACGCTTGAAGCAAGACGAGCTAACTTCTCAACGATTGCTGTCCCAACGTAGTTCCCCTCCAATTCCGCTACATCTGAACCTCAGGACCAGAAAAGACTTGAGCCCCGTGCCATTTTTCCAGGCATATAGACAATCAAAAAGTCTAGTCCTAAAGATGAGGGTCACATACCCCCAGTTGCCAAATCGTGAGAGTCAAGGATCGCCCACGCAGTGAAACTTAAGATTCAACCGAGGTTCACCTGCGTAGTGAAGCTCGACATTCAACCAACGTTCACCTACGTAGTGAAGCTCGTCATAACGGCCATGAAGACCCCCAGACAGCTATTCAACAGGGTTATCACTCATTAAGGGTCAATCTTCATCAGGCTCAACATATTCGAGCCTAGAAAAAACTACAAATAGGTACATGAGTATAAATTGTTCCCTATTTTGGCTGAGAAGTTCCTAGAAAATATTTTATTTTTTAAGAATAACTCACCCATACTCTAAAATGGTACACGAGTATAAACTATTTCCTATTTTGGTCGAGAAGTTCCTGGAGATTATTTTCATAAAATATTCTTAAGGATAACTCGATGACACCGATGGATCACTGGGAGTTTACAAGCATGAATTGGTTCTCCCAACCCGAAAGCCCGAAAAATAGAAATTATGATGACGCCGGTCAACGCGTGATCGCCAAATAATTCGTCGATCAAAAGTTAGATTCCTAAAAAAATTTTGACACTGATCAACGCGTCGCAATGAAGAATTCCCTGATCAATAGATGAGTCTCAGAAAACGTTTTGTGGTCAGTCAAATGACAACTCACCGATACGAGTCAAAATCAAATCAACTCAATCAGCTTCAGTTCAAGATTCCGACAACGGTCAGACAAAAAATGTAGCATCGTGATGCCTTCAGCTATCCTACAAAGCACTGTAGAATCTAAAAGGATTGGAGAGATCAAATTCTGAAGCTTATCTTAGGTTCCATTATACCCAATGAAGGTTGGAGCCCATCATATCCAAAGTATCCCAGGCTCGTCTAAAAAAGATCAAGACTAAAACACTTTGGAGGGGGAATCTGTAGGCATTAAAAATTGCCCATCAGTGCCTGAACATGACTCATGACGATGGATTGGCAATCGACAGCCCATCTGAACATGCGACAAAGAATCGCTGACGACATAAGCGCTCCGCAAAACACATAAAGCGAGTCGACGAACGCATGAAGCGAATCGGCAAGGCATACTTATTCAGTGAAGCAACAAATCGTGAAATAAATCTAACGGCAAAGCTTCAAATTAGCAAGTTTTGACAAGACGAATCAGACAGATTCAAACGTCGACGAGACGGCACCAATCAGACTTGAACGATGACGGAACCATGTCAATCGAACTCCAGAACTGGCGAAACGATCAACTGAACACGGGAATCGAGGTGACTGGATAAACTGGGTCTAAAAAATCACCAGAAAAGGGTTGCGAGCCAGGTCGAGCACTAAGGAGGCTCAGCCAAGATCGAAAAGTCTCAGCCAAGGCCGAAACAGCTCGGCCTTGGTTGAGGCACTACGACCAAGGCCGAGGTGACTCAGTCTTGGCCGAGGCACCTTAGTCAAGGATGAGGTGACTCAGCCTTAGCTGAGTCTACCGCAGCTAAGGCCGAGGTGACTCGGCCAAGGCCAAGCCACTATTCTCGTCATCGCACCAAACCCCCCCCCTCTCTCTCTCGTTTGCCTATAAATAGGCCAGGGGGGTCCTCAGTTTCAGGGTTCGAATTTTTCTACTCTGAGGTGAGATCCGTGAGAGCTTTTGCACAGATCTGAGCGTCGGCAAGGAGAATAGTCAGATCTAGATCCTGTGCGAGTGAAGAACGCATTCCACTTCAGATCCACGCAGCGAGGAGGAGATCCAGGCCAGATCTACGTTGATCCAGGTCAGATCTATGATCTTACCCTCTAGATTAAGCTTCATCTTAATCTCAGGGTTCGTGCGTGACTTCGCTTTGTCGATTTCACCCACTCCGGCGATCATCTCCTTCGTGAGTTGATCCCCATCGCGGTTATTTCTTTCACGAAATAATCACCACAGATCTGTAGATCTAGTACCAAGATCTGATCACACGGCGGTCCACGGACAGAAAAAAGAATCTCCGGCATAGGCAATGATCCCACACAAGCGAGGATCTGAAAAACGGATCTCGCGTTTGTTCACCAAGGGTTAAAAAGTTATAATCTTTGTTGATTTTTGTTGTAAGCCTTATAAAAAGATGATATTTTTATTTGAATTTCGTTGTAAAAGCAAACAGCTGTAACAGATTCACAAGCAATGAAAATCAAACCAACTTTCCTCGTGAATAGATGGAATCCTCCTTATGAAGAAACTAGCAGGAATGAACCTCTCATCCTCAGAGGGGTCCTCCTTAGACAAGTAGCCCTCCTCCAGTTCGCCAATAAGCTGGGCTCACAGCTCCTTCCACCTTTGCTTGCTTATCTCGCCAAGCTTATGGTAGAATGGTATTAGAGGATCTAAGCCCTCATCTGCGTGATGATGGGGAGCTGACTCCGTAGACGCTTCATCTAAAATGACTGACTCCTTGCCTGGTCTGCGAGTTAGTCTAAGAAGGGGAGCTGTAGAAGGGGCCAATTCGACTTGGGAATCTAGGTCGACAGAAGGAATCTCCTGTGCTTGCTGGCCACGAGTAGCCTCGTTTTCACCCAGGGAAGGCTCATCTATGATGTTGACTTCCGCTGGCAAGCTAGGAGGAAGGACAAGCTTTGGGACCTATTTTTCAATAAGGCCTGAGCATCCCCTGCAGTAGCCCTCACCAAATCAGAAGTGGTCACCTTAGCTTTTTCTTTAGGGGCAGACTTCTTCATTTTCTTCTTCTTCTTCTCGGACCCTTTGGCTCGAGAAGTCCCCAACTACGCTGTTAGCATGGCGGCCATTTGTTCATAATTCTTATTCTAGAACTCACCTTCCTTTGCCGATAGCGCAGTCCTTGCCCTCTTTAGAGGTAGTTGAGGCGCAACAAGTTTAGCCGAACTCAAGGCCTTTGAATCCTTGGGTAACTTGGGGGTGGCTTTGACTAGAGTTGCTGCTCTTTCTTTATCAGCCTATGTCGGCTAGGTATGAGACAGACCCGCCACTCTAAGAGAGGCGGTCTCAAACAGATTGCTGATGTCGCGAGACCTAGCATAGGATCAGATCTTCTCCGGATCCTGATATTCTTCAGCCGAGAGGATGAGAGGCTTCAATGCCTCCTTCTTGATCTCTAGCCATGAACGACAAACTAGGATTGGGTCGGCTCCAAATACCCAAACAAACTTCTCCTTCCAATCCTTATTGGATTCGGGGATGTTCACCAGCTTAGCGCTCGAGTTGACGAAGAAATATCCGGTGTCTTTCCTTGTCGTCTTCACACTAACAAGGCTGCTGAAGAGTTGGAGGGTCAGCTCGACTCTGACCCAGTAGCATATCACCAAGAACACCATCATCGTTGCAATGACATTGGGAGTAAACTATATTAGGAAAACCCCCAATCACTCACAAATCTTCCTCAGAAATGGAGGAGAGGTAGACGCAACCCATACTCTAAATGAGCCACGTATAGGGACGCCTTGTCGGCGCCATGCTCGAACACGACGCTGTCTTTCTCTGGCAACAAGAGTTCGAAAGCTGCCGGAATGTCATATTTCTCAGAGAGAACCCCCAGATCATCACTCGCCACCTTTTTATGGATAGGGGTGAGAAGGCTAATCCTATCAATAGGGGCAGAAGAAGAGGTAGCCATTGAAAGGAGTTATGAGTTCAAAATAGGAAACGAGAGTTCAAATGTTTTAGATTGCGTAAAGAAAACCTATATGATGAAGAAGGGGTATTTATAGACTGGTGAGGACACGCGTGGCGACTTTAGAGTGGTTCACCTACTTTAAGATCAGCGGCCCAGATCTATTTTAGAATTCAAACCGCCTTTCGAAAATCAAAACGCTGCCCATTTTAGGACCCCACGTTCCTTCACACGGAAACTAAAATGACACTGACGGTTAAAGTACAATGGCGTCATGCCACAATCTTTACAGTGATTCTTCCCAATCACACCTTAGAATTTACAAACTTGCCAACTCTCTGGGGCCAAGTCGTCCTAAACTAGTCACCCCAACTAGTCAACTCCAAATTGGCACGGTGTTCTTTCAAGCTAACATTCTCATAAATCAAACAGAAAAACAAGAGACTCACAAAGATGCTGATGACGCGTATCTCAATCCATTGAGTCGGCCACATTGTAAACAAATCACAGAAAGTTATAGAAAAAATAAAGACAACCAGATTGATAAAAATATTGACGCCTTATAATCTTATTGAATATATGCACAAGAATACAAATATATTACATTTTGTAAGTCTCTAAAAACTAGACTACGAAAATTCCAAATTGGCTCCAGGAGTCAGAGGCAGAGAGACATTCGTGAAAGGTGGAGGAGTTGACGGAACGTCATACACATCGTCTTCACCTTTTTTTCCTAGTTAAACCCTCATCAGCATTCATCTCAGCTCCTCTAGTCGGGTCATCAGTCGACCGGCTAGAGACCTCCTCTAGCTCTTCCTCATCACCACCTCCCATCACATTATAGCCACCCCCACATTTTCTACGTTGGTTAGGAGGCCTACGTAACTAGCAATTCTGGGTGGATACTGGGGCCGTCTCAGAAGTTTTTGGTACTCGACGGGTAATTGTGCCACTTTGTGATCGCACCCAGCTTTACAAGCTAGAGCAACCTCAATCTTCCCCGTGGCACTATGACGAAACTCCTCAACAATTGTGGGTCGACTTCTTTCAAGGATAGCCGATTGATAGTCATTTGACTCTAGGTATCCTACCTTGCTTTACACCAAGTATAAGGACTCTTTTAGCTGAGCACACTCTTCATGGAGCTGTCGCTTAGCAACGAGCTCTTCCTCTAATTGGGCTTTGGCATGCTGTGCAATTTGCTTCTCAATAGCAACTTGCGTCACAGCCAGATCCTGCTCTTTAAGTGCCTCAGTGACCGAGTTACTTCCCTTACCACCACCCTGAAGTCTTCGCCTAAGCTTTTGGATCTCGACTAATTTTCTTGCGTCTGAAGCCTTGAACTCTGCAATCAATTGCTCCTTTACCTTCATCTCTCGACGCCAGTCATTGAGTTCAGCCTGTTTAGCCGAGAGGTCCTTGACGACTCGATCGAGTTCGCCACTCTCACCTGCCTCTTAGCTCTCATGCACCTTTCGGAGCTTCTCATAAGCATGGTGGCCCTGTGCCAAGCAATGATACATGTTTTGCTCCACAAGACACCCACAAGTTAAATAGCTCTGAAGGATTACGTGGAGACCCACATCAGGGATCTCCTTCAGAAACTCCTCGTCATGAGGAAGGCTGAACTACTCCACAGCCTTCCCCTGCATATAACGAGAATTGAACACTGATGAGCGAACATCCATATGATTTACAGGGTTATAGCGACACTCTTCATCAGACTGTGCCTCGTATCTTCAGAAGGGTGAAGTCTCCCTATTAGCAGGTCAAAGCCCAATTAGAGGAAGAGCTTGTTACGAAGCGACAGCTCTAGGAAGAGTGTGTTCAGCTAAAAGAGTCCTTATACTTAGTGGAAAGCAAGGCAGGATACCTATAGTCAAACGAGCTCTTCCTCTAATTGGACTCGGCCATATAGTATGGAGAGGGCCACCCTGTCGGTACAAAAACCCTCTCCTTATCTCTAACTAGCTCTTTGCCCTGTCGGCAAGATTCCTCCATTCGGGAACTCGACGTCCCCATTCTTGTCCGAACCTCGGCCCTAGCTGGAGTCGCTTCAGCTACAGCATTAGGCATAGCTTCAGCCGACTGGGGAGCAATTTCCTCTTCTGAATCGGATGACTCCATCTCATTGGGGCTGTCTGGCTTTCCCCCAGTCGTCTAGCTCCCCTCGGACCACAAGAGGTCTTATTCTGCCACTTCCTTCAGAAGCCAGGAGCAGCGACTGGAACGGCATTCCTAGTCATCCCTTCACGACCCATGCACGTCATCTCATCTTGCCTAGGGGCTGGCATAGCCCCCTCGGGGGCTGATTCTTGCCGGTGTTGTTTGGCCTGCTTGGTCGTTAGCCTTCCCTGAGATTCCTTAGAAGATCCTTTGACAGGAGCCGGCTCTGCAGCAGCCTCCATGCGTACAACCCCTCCAAAGGTTAGATTGTGGGCTCTTGTCTCATCCCCCTCAGTAGGAGGGATTGATGAGATCCCATGCATCCATAAAACTGACTTATCAAGGAGAACCTCCATTTTGCACGGCCCCGTATAAGAGAGGATCTGTTCTAACTCATGCCTCTCGGTTGCCGATAGAGGCTTCAGTTCCAAAGCCTCGTTCCTAATCTCGGGCTAACCCGAGCAAACGAGGTTAGAGTCATCTCCTTCCACCCAGACAAATTTCTCCTTCCACCCTTTGCTCGATGTGGGGGTGTCGAGAATGACTTTAAATTCCCATGTCACCTGAAAGTGATAATGAGGCGCCTTCTACACCATCACGCTTACCAGGTGACTTAGCACATTCAATGACAGGGTGATCCCTAGCCAAGAACAGATGACGACGAAGCCCACCAATACGACAACAGAGTTGGGCTTCACCTACATCGGAGACACCACCAAGGCATCGAACACCTTGCGAAGGAACAGATGCAGTGGCAACCGCAAACTGCACTCTAAATGCTTAATGTACAAGGGGGCCTTCCCCTTGCTATGACGATATATGGCCGCTGACCTAGCCGGTGTCGTCAGTTTAAACTCTTTTGGAATATCAAACTTTGAATGCAGTATCACATTTGCGCATCTGTCACCTTTGAATGAAACTCATCTAATTGGCTCAGGTTATTGGAATCCATGAAAGATGTACTGAGCGAATTGCCTTAGGATTGCCAAAAATTTAATTCAGAGGAATGCAAAAAGTAGAGCTATTCTCTTCTTCATTCTTGTTTTATAGAGCAAGCAATTTCTCAATTTGCGGGATGACGTTTCGTGTTCTGAGGTTTAATCCCTACCGTCAATTGGGGAGGCTTACCATTGGGCTCGAGAAACGAAGCGTCAATAACTAAAAGCTGTCCACTAGCATTAGCCACGTCCTATCATAGGAACCTTCATGATTCTCTTTGAATACGTCTCTATTCGACCAGGACCAAGGTCTTTGATTTCACTCGGACTCGACTCTAGCCGACTCCAAGCAAAAGGGGCCAATTGTTATGGTCCTTAACATTTTCTTTACTACTAATCCTTAATTATAGGGGGAAAGTCCATACATCAGATAAAGGAGAAATTTAATCTTTTTATTAGGAGTTACCTGGACTCGCCCTACCGAGTCAGGAAAACGACTCATCCCCTTTGCTTAAGCCATACAGATTAATAGTCTCATGGATGACTCAAAAGGCGGTATTTGTCGACCCTTCGGTCGGCTGCCTCCGTAAAGCGACTCAACTACTGATACTAGTCAATCTTTTGGTCGACTACCCTTATGGACGACGCGAATGATGGTGTCACTCAATCCCATAGATGCTCGTCGTCATTCCCCACTCGACTAGTATGAGCCCACATCCCAAATGATGTTTGTATTGAGTCTGGTCCTGACAATACGTCGATATCGCATTAAATGTATGATCAGTGCCTTAATTTTCCCATCTCTCATGATAATTAAGAAACCTCAAACCATTCCGGTTATAGTCGTCGCCAATCTCATTGTATTAATGACAAGGAAACATCACTAACTCCTGAGCCAATTTACAACCAACACCTGTTAGGGCTGTCTGTCATAGCCGCTTATGTATACCTCTGTCCAATTATCAGATTGACATGTGGAAGTAGGGCTGACTCATCCCTCAACTTATTATCAGCCAAAGTGACGTAAATGCCCTCTGACTCTCCATATAAATAGAGATTTGTAAAATAAAAGAGGTAGGCAATCTAACCTAGAGAATTTTTCTCCAAGAATATCTTCATCTTCTGTTCTTATCAAAGACTCATACTAACTTGATCGTCGAAGGGACCACCGGAGATCTCAATGCCACCCTTTCATAGGTCTTTTTCTGGCGCGGGAGAGATTCTTATTCAACTAAACCACCGTACATTAGAAGAGAGAGCAGACCCCACTAATTCGAAAATCAATCTAACAGTGATTATTGACTGTGTGATCTCCAACATCAATAAAAATAATTTATAAAATAAGTATACACAATTATTAGTAGTAACCAATTAAATTATTATAATAATTACTTATGAATTATAATAAAATAATTAAAATAATAGTGTAAATAGAATAACATATTACTAAATACTATTAAGAATTATACTATAATTCAATGAGAAATAAAATAAATAGAATAAATATTTAATCGCATACATAGTGTAATTATTTTAATAATATCACATAAATTATGAATTATACTATTTATTTATATTATAGTATTAAATAAATTAAATAAATAATTTAATATTACTTTTAGAGTATTTTCTCAAAGATTATTACTTGATACTGAATAATTTATACTTGGTAATGATTGAAAACTAATCTTTTTACAAAAAAATTTAATATTAATAATAGTACTATTAAATGTTAATGATAGTATAATAAAAATTAGTACTATTAATTGTTAATGATAGTATACTAAAAATTATAAAAATATTTATAGTACTAAAATATTTAAGAGAATAATTAAAAAAATTAAATAAGATAAATATTTTATAGTATGTAGACAGTATAATTATTTTAATAGTATTACTTGAACTGAGAATTATAATATTAAATAAGGTAAATTATAGTAAACCCCCATGAACTTTCAGCATTTTGCAGTAAATAGACTCTATGAACTTTCGAAATCACTAAACCCCTAATAACTTTTGCGGAAAGCCCCCAATATCTTTTAGATAAATTACATCAAACCCCATTAACTTTTCAAATGGCTTTTTATGCCATGGTTTTAACTTATAGGGGTTATCTGTAAAATTCAGAAAGTTATAGGGGGTTTTCTTTGAAACAGAAAAGTTTTTAAGGGTTTACTGTGATTCTAAAAGTTCATAGCCATAATGGCTGAAAGTTCATAAGGGTTTAGTTTAATTTACACTATTAAATAATTATAATGAGAAGTAACTATTACAATATGCAAGTATTAAGTGTCTATCGAGGGAACATCAGACAAAAGCTAGCAAGATTGATGCAATTTAGTTAATTTAAAGAATTATAATGAGAAGTAACTATTACAATATATTGTAGGTATTAAGTGTAACCATCTAGGGAACATCAGAACAAAGCTAGCAAGATTAATGCAGCTTAATTAATTTAGACTTAAGTTAACAACTTTCGAGTTGGAGGGGATTATTTAGGAGAACTTATAGAATTGAAAGTTTTATTTAAGAATAACTTTAGATTTAGGGGACTTATTAAAGAAAGGTTAGCACTATGCGATCATTATAATAAAAACATTCAATTGGAGTAACTACACAATAATAATTAATTCATACATTTCTTTTTAAGCAATTTCATTATACAATTTTATTTACTAACACATAATTTTACTATTCAATAAAAAAATTCAAAACTTAAAATATGTACGTTCACGAGCAAAGCACGTGCATTATACTAGAATAGAGAAAAATGTAGGAACTTGATACCAAGCATAAATTTTGTGTTTGGTAGTGAGGTGTCTCATTTCCATCCACTCTTCAACCCATATGAATGTTGTCCCCATTTGAATGAGTGGATGAGAATGAGCCATCTCACTACCAAACACAAAAATTTGTGCTTGGTACGAAGTTTCATATATATA